>CM046726.1:18959164-19354164 GCA_025584915.1 Monochamus saltuarius
ATTGGCCGAAAAAAACAAAAACCGTGACAGACCGACTCCACCATGGTTTATGAGTTTTTAAAAACTATTGCTAATAAACACTCTACACCCAACTAAATCACAAAAGGCACACAAATTATTAACATTATTAACAGGAAAGGTTGTGTCAGGTTATGTTTATATATTTTTCTGTCATAGAACATCTGTTTTTTCCCGGACTAGCTTCATCCCTCTTGTACACATCAGGACACCGGACCTCTCTTTCTAGGGCCGGTCCATGATTTATAAGGTCTATGTTCAAGACACACGAAGCTATGCGTCACCTGTGTGCGTTACTATGAACTGCTATTGGAACACTGTATGTCTTTGTCCTAAGGCTATAGAGGAGCGCGAAGCCCCCCACGATCTTTGCTTTGTCGCAACGTCGTATTTCGATGAAGTCTTTTTCGCATTTTCCTAGCTAAATTTATCTTTTCATGTGGCTTCACGGCAACCAACAGCAATTTTCTACGAGTAACAACAACAAGAATACAAATACTTGCCGTTAAAAATTTGAGAATACGCCGGACAAAACGTCAAAAGGAAGAGAAACGTCAAAAATAATTTTGTATTTTGCGACGTTTTCCGGACCGTTCAGACGACGAGAGGTCGATATAGGGCATCTGCACGTGACGTTACGATTTTCAAGGTCGTTGTTTGGAGGTAAAACAAAAGTATATCCTTATATTTATTTCAATTTATTATTAAATATTTGAGTGTTATTTGTATTATAAAATGCCTAATTATTATATGGTAGTAAACTGTGGGAGTAATTCTGCAAATGACAATGTTAGTTTTTTCAGAATTCATTCTGAATTCGACATACATAAACAATTTAACCAATTAGCATCTGAGAAGCGAAAGGTTTGGATGAATAGTTTTAAAATACCTTACAAGTCCAAAATTAAATTTGGAAGAATATGTTCAAAACATTTTATTTCAGGGTATATATTTATTGCAAGCAATTATTAATAAAAGAGCAAAAATTATGCATTTAGTATACTATAGGGAAATCTGCAAATTTGCACGAGCAAAATAATCCGGACTGGATCCCCACTGTGAATATGGGTTGTACATCTGGTAATTCATCAAAAGAATCAAGAAAAGATACGAGAGGATAAAAAGTCGAAAAATATTAAGTGAAGAAAAAGAGGTTTGAAAAAAATAAATCATATCTATCTTCCGTGCCTGTGCAAACGCCACAGCAGTATATGTATTGATTGTATTTAGTGGTAACTCATTTCCGGACTAAATTTTTATTTATTCTTATTCTGTAGATACCTACTTTTGGAAAACTTTGTTTAAAACTGGCATATATTTCTGGTATTTACGAATTCAAATGTTTTCAGTAATATTTTTTTGTGAAAAGTTAATATTTTATATAAAATCTTGTAGAATGAAGACCATAATTTAGATTATTTGAAATGAAACTGTTTTAGCATGTTGTATATGCATATATAATATGTGTACATTTTTGGTGAGACAAAATATTTATTTTCTAACCATTATATGCATCAAAGTCTTCAAGTGTATGAGCACTTTTAGTATATAACAGATGATTTACAATATCTGGATATAAAGTTTTAGGAAAATCTTCTTCATTATCAGATTTAATGTGTATGGATCTATTCCAATTTCACTAATTTTATGTCTATATCTATCAGCACTTTCAGTGTCTATTGTATAATAATATTCACTATACATGAATATATAAATGAAGGAATATTGTAGGCACAAAAAAAAAATAATAACAACAATAAACTGTAACCAGAACACAACCACTTATCGAGACGTAAAAACGTATAATAAATAAATACGTTTGAGGTTATGATAGCTATTCGTTTTACCTCCAAACCACGTCTACTTTGATCACGTGCCGCAGATGCTCTATTGTGCCATTTAGTATCTACTTGAGTCTTTTGACGACAATACTGTTGCTTTAATTATTTGAACATTTGTAAAGTTTTGGTTACGTTTATGGTGAACCGCACACGATAAAGTCGGCCACAGACCTCGCGACAAAACCGAAGTGTGTGGGGTGGAAAGTGTCCCGATACCCTGTCACAATGATAATTTGCCAATGACAATCACGACGGTTTGTCACGATAACCGATGAAAAATCACGAGGTCCTGTGGCTGAATTAATACCTATACGAGTATGTATAAGCATAGTTTTAATGGGTGCTAAACTGGCATAGTGTGTAGCATTTCGATCTACTAAACTCAAGATCGGTGGTTCGATATCCGAGCGGTTCTACTTTTTTATTTTTCCTTAATATACAGGGTTAACTATGACTAAGTACACATATTTTAAGAGGGGATAGGAAAAAATAAGAATTAACAAAATTTCCTTTCAAAAAATTTCCAAACTTATTTATAAAGCAAAAAAAATATTTTTTCGATATTATATTAAATCCTTATTTAACGCCGCCAATGCGAGAATCAAAGTATGCAACCAGCAAGCAACCGTCATGCACCAGTCGGCCACAGTCGGCAGCGGTCCAGTCGAGTCGGTTCGCTGTCATGTTTTATAATATAATATAATGTCATAATTTAATTCCTGTGTTTACGTTGTAGTTTTGTGTTCTTCTTCAGTTTTTAATGCCTTATTTTAATTTTAAACATTTTACAGTTAATAAATAAAGGAATGTGTGGATACAGATATTTTCCCACAATATAATGCGCCGGTTTGTTTTTCTAGGTTATGGGACAAGACTGCCGCGGGTGTTAAACGTTTTCTGTTATCTATTAGAACCTACCTACTCATCCCTTTCTTCGATTTTGTTATAATACATAGGCATTGTATGTAACTGTACCTACGGGAAGTGTGTTTATCGGTAGTGAGTGAAAATGTAGTTTTACCAGTTTGTAACCAAACAATGAAAAACGAATGCAAAATACTGGAGCTAACTGGATTAACTGTTACTTACCTATCAGGTATAATAATAATAATGTAAATTTTTGTCGTTTCTGCATTTAGAAACACTGCAAACGACCGCATGGTAGTTCTTGACAGATGTAATGTCAACTATGGATCTAAGCCATAAGCCATCTCAGCCGATACTCATCATAGGCGCCGCCTTTCCGTAGGAAAAAAGAGTTTTGCCCCATTTTTTAAATATCGAGCTAAAATTCTGGAATAACTTTTTTATTGTCTTTTAGGGCTCCCTCAGCACGTGGTTAAAATTTTTGTACTTAGTCATAGTTAACCCTGTATATTGAAATTCAAATTTAAAGTTTGCTTTTTTCTTATTTATTTATTGAATTAGCTTCATAAAAGAAATTATGTATTTACTAATTTACCAGATATCTCTTTGAGATGTTATATACATAGTCTTTAACAAAATTGGATCATATCATTTCCTACTTGTTTCTTGATGAAATATTTGAAATCTACTAACCAGCGTGGAGTGCACCGTGCAGTAGTGTCTACTGTTTATGCGCATGAGTGTCATAGGCACAAAACAAAAACCAAGTCGGCGTATGCCGACTTCCCTTTCTTTATATGTTTTAATTTATGCTTATAGGACCGATCCTTCCTATCTAAATCGATTTTTAAAATACTTACTCGTATAATCCTCAAAATTTAAAGCAGTTCTTTGAAGTTATTGATTGCAAATTTGAAAGGAATCAATGTAATAGTATATCTTTTAGAAATTTAAATAGACAACCCACGAAAACCTTTGTTACACATTGATTAAACACCTGAAAGTGTTGAATTCTGTATATGAAAGTAATTTGATTTGATATTTTTGTATCTTCTTAAATGTAAACGTCATAGAAATACATATATTTTTTTCCAATAGGAAAATTGTTTACAAAAGTTAATCATTTACTAATATTAAATTAAAACAGCTTATAACTACTGCCTTGTAGTACCTGTAGTAGGGCAACCTTAGAGCTTATTCATCACTGAAGAAGCCTACTGTGAAGAGGAGTCAAACGTTTAGCGGCATTAGACGTCGCCATTTATTGTCGAAGCTACTACAATACGTCTCACACTGTTGTCTGAGAAGCGCTTCTGACTATAATGTCATAGTAGCAACAATGTGAAATGAAATCAATATGTCGGCGGGCTCAGGTTATTATAGCAGGTGAAATATCCCTTTAATGACTGGTGGCGATCAGTTTACCAAGATTACAAATAAATAAAATGTTATTTTGAACTATTAAGTTAAGTAAAAATAATTTCAATAAACATAACATAAATAATTATTAAGCTTTAATGTATTTTCACAAGTGATAAAACACAAATAAACAGATAAAATTGTAAAGAAATAATTTCAGACAAGGCAGATCTTGCTTATTACAACAAGAGGTAAAACAATCTTATTACAACAAACGATTGTTTTATAATTTAGTTTCATATTACATTTAAATATATTCCAATTTTGGTAATTAAAATTATGTTATCCAGAAATCTCAAAGCCTAAACTTCATCATGGCCTTATGTTACGTTACATTACGTAAACAAGGTGTGTCAGATCATTTTACATTAATCATTATTTTAGCATAATAAACTTCCTCTTAATACCCCTTTTTATGCAGCAATATGCTTCTCTCAATAAATTTTTACATGCCTATAACTTACTTTATGACCAATATTATTCCACAGATGATCTACGATTTTCAACCTGTCATCTTGTCAGGATCACAATGAATAATCGTTAGCCATAACAAATATTGTATACACACACTTTCCTATACCTTCCAGCGAAATATCGGAAAATAAGGAAAATTTGGGTCCCCTTTTTGTTTTCATGGAAGACATGTTTGCTCAATTTACTCGGTATTAATGCTAAAACGATGTTAAATCAGAAACACGTTATAGGTTATTATCCTTTGCCCTATAGTAATTTATAACGTATTTTTGGTATAAATAGAAAGTAGTTGATTATTGATGGCTTTGCTTTTGCACCTAAGACAATAATTCTCCCTTTGTTGTACTGACTTAAATGTGTTACGGCGTTAATGTCATAATATAAGGTGGTAGCAAATAATTAAGAATTTCATCAAAGGAAACTTTATAATATTATATTTTACACATATTTTACATTTTACAAAATAGTCAAACAAAAATCAGGTAAATATAATTATTGTAAAAAAATATAAAAAATAAAATGCGGCCCTATTGCAATAATCGTCAATAATTGCATCGACACAAAATTGTACGACAATGTATTATTATGCCAGAACCAGGGGTTGATTTTTAAAAGTTTTATTTTATCTTAAATTGTAATACTGTAAATTCTTGGACTAAATTCACTATCAATTTTCACTATTTCGTACCATAGGGATGTTGTGGACGTTCATAATCTTAGAGGCCTTTATATAGCCTTCTGTTTAAACTCCACACATTGACGGTTTCTTCAAATAGCTAGTGGTCTTCGAATGTTTCCTTCAGTTGGCACACCTTTGATATACGAGTACCTTCACAATCACACATTAAGTAGGCTGAGGTCTTCTCTTTCTCCTGACATGTAGGTTAACTTCTACCAGACCAATGTTACCCAGATGTTTTCTGAATTTACAACATTCTTATAGCAGGCTTTATCCTTATTGCTCTACGATTTTGATTGAGTAGACCTGCCGTTAATCTCCTTAAATGATGAAGCATTTTCAAGCTTGCCTCAAAATGAATGCTTGAATAATGCATGTAGAAAAGCCATAGAAGGATGTTGACCTTTATGGAGCTATATGGCTATAGATAAGCGTGCTTATTAGATTCGTTGTAAAATATTCAATTGTTAGAAAACTGTGGTATGTAATTCTAAACTGAGGAGGACTTGAGAACTTTTTCCTCAACCCTTTATTCCTCCGCATCTTATGTGACCTTGACTCGTATACCACCCCTTCAGCTTTAGAGTCCCTTCTCCTAGTCCTTTATTTATGGTATCACTATCTTAAAGTTCCTCTGAAATCTGTAGTCAAGTGGTCAGTGGTCTAACATTTTTAAAACCGGTTGTGCGTAATTTTTGTAACTTTATCTAAAAATAGATCGTTTTAGAACATACCGTATACAAGGCGTTTCACAACGAGCGTGCATTTGTGCGTGTATTTAAGAAATCGGAAATTATAGAAATTTTAATTTTTGTTTTCAGAGGTTTTCAATATTTCTAAATTGAAGTAAAACAATTATAGCGACGTGGAACTTCCGGTTATACCTGAAGTAGACGTCAACCTGTTTATTTTAAATGATATTTTTTGTTTCATTTTCAGATTCTATGTGTAATTATACTTTAACTATGTACAATGTCTAAATTCAACAATTTTTGAGTTATTTTGGTTTCTTCAATTTTTTTGTTTTATCATGAGTATGCAGTCAGTCTAAATAAATAATAATTTTATGGAATTGCTACTATGACAGAACACAATATTTAGAGTAGGCTCTACATACATAGGAGGTGAAACACAGTCAGACATTTAAAATCAGCCAGTTATTGGGGTTTGCATTTGTCAAGTGTAATGTAGAGAAATCTGCATCTATTCTGGAGATTGTGTCCTATCTCAATATTACTCCTACAAAGTTATTATTTTTTAAATCACTGTTTATCTTAGTTAAACTGAATAATTGGTAGGTAAAATAAAACAAAAAAAATTCGAAAGCGAAATAACACAAAATCTGTTGGGTTTTGATATGTAGTATATATAGAGTGTCCTACAAATATAAAATGTATGCATTTTGTATATTATTTGAGGTATCTTTAAAAATTGTTGCACTTTTAAGGTATTCATTAAGCGTTTTGTCAAGTTGTAATGTAAAATTCAATCATCATGCCCTCATAGTGCAAGTTCGAAAGCTCCTCAAAATTTTGTACAGTAAATAATTTTGGATAAAACATTAAAAACAAACCTATTTTGTCATCTTTTCGTTATGTTCTTGAAAACAGTTTCAAGATGTGCTCGTATTCTGATATCAAATAATGCAAATCGCATTTGATTATTAATATGAATCAGAATCAAATCCATTACTCATGATCAGTAGGCACCGAATAACATGGAACACACAGTATATGTCCATTAAAATGTCTTCCATGGCTCTGTTCAGCAGAGAACAACCGCGTTTTTCACTACTTCACTTTACCTAACTTGAATTGCATTTTTATTTAGGCAAATAGCACATTTTATTAATAATAAACTACACTGCCGACAGAAACACACGAAATTCACCATGCGAAATGAGTTACTGATGGATGAAGAAAGGAAAGAAGTGAGGCGCGTGCATCTGTTTCATATCGAAGCGGGGCTCGTCTGCGTAGAAAAACGTATCCGGACGATGTTCGACTTATTCCGCCGGTAACGTATTAAACGGGAATTTGAACTGGCAACTTTTTAGCTGTGCCGAGTATGCTGATTCTGGCATCGGCGCTGCTTACTGCGGTTGATATTTATTATAAAATTCTCCTAATTTATTATTGATTAGACAGGGTGTTTATAAAAATGCAAATTTAGTTATTGTTTGTTTCTGTTATCATTTAGCGGTTCTGCAGCGCTTGTCATTGTGTAGATATTAAAAACACCGTTACTGACTTAAATACGGTAGGTCAAGACTCGGATTGCGGGATTGTTGATCACTGAATAGATATGTCACGGACTGTTTTTGTTAACTGCACGAGGGTTTGTTTCTTACTGTATTTAAATACAAAAAACGTTTCAGTCTCTCTTAATAATTTAATCTAGTGGGTATTAGATTTTATTTCACGATTTATGTGAAACGTGGATGAAGTTTTATAATTATTTCAATATTAATAATTTTTTATGTAGACACAATATGTTAATTGTATACTTTTAACAAATAATTTATACCAATAATTACTATAAGTAGGTACTATAATAAAATATTTAAATTTGGCAACGTCGCGTCAGGTCCACATCGTGTTGAATTATCGCCAGCGGTCAGTGATAACCTCAAAAGGAGGTTTAAATAATGATTTAAAAATATTTTTTCTGGCGTAAATATGTATTTATTTTTTTATCGCATATTCATATTATACTCATTTTCCCCTATATTAACTTAAAATTAATGACAGTATGACTGAATCACCCTGTATATTTTACTAAGTAAAATATTATAACAGTTATAGGCAATATTCTTGAGTACACTAATAAAGAAATGCAAACAGCTTCAAAAAGAATTTAAAAGAACACAATTCCGACCCCTCTTGTAATTCATAATATCGGGCTATTTTCCCGTCTATAGCTCTTTAACTTCCCTTAAATTTACGAATTATAGGATTTATTGTCGCCTGCCGCTTAAAGGGTGGGAACTAATTCGATGGATTATATGGACCACGGTTAGATAATTAAATTTTGATAACTCAACGCAGACCGTCTCTGCTCGTCGCCCGCAATATTTGTTGGGCCGTGAAATCTCATTAACACCGACAAGTTGGTGGCTGGCGGCTGCTGGTTGTACCCCGGTCCATCAGGCGTTACCAGAGCGGTTTTCCAACAGGACACGCGCTCCGAAATACGAAAATACCCCCTTGTACGTTTGAAGTTATGAAAAACGTATTTTGGCATTACATTACGATTGTTGCCGTAGAATAAAATAATTGTGTTGAAAAAATTATCAATGAATTAATTATTTTTACTAGTACAACTTGTTTGGAACAATTTAGGCTTGTTAGTTATATTACATCAGATATGCAAGATGATTCTATAATAGTCATTTACAATATAAGTGTTGCAACGGTTCATATTCCAACACGAGATGTTAAAGCCATCAAGCGAGGCGTCAGTCGACTTTTATAAAACTTCGAATGTAGTAATATGAATTTGCAACAAGAATATTGTATAAAATAACACGAAAAAAAATATGTTTTGGAAAATGCGCCAACTGACGCGACAAAAAGCTGGTGCTTTTTCTATGAAAAGTACATGCCATTAAGTTTACGGATCAAGTTTTCGTATGTTACCTTTCGCATGGTTACTGTCAAAGCTATGTCAAAGAACCCCAAAAATATAGAAAGCGCTTTTCAAAATGAGTGATTCTGATGGTTTACCCTGTGATATAGAAGCAGTAGCAAACGGAGCGATCTCATGCTTAGTTCCGGGCGCGGTATGAGTTGGATTACCAAACATTTGAAGAATGGCAAAGCTAACAAATTCAAGGAGGTGGCTGAGAAAATTCTTTTGGTTTATTTTTCCGGAAAGCAACGCTCCCAGAAACCATCTGTACTCATTGACTCACTAGTCATTGTTGAGAATTATTATTTCAGTTAAAATATAAGCATTATTTTAAAAGAAGTTCAGAGGGTTACTAGGCCAAATAGCTCAGAATTTTTACAAAAATTTAAATATATAAGTTTCTAAGTACTGCAGATAATAAAACATATTTACTGGTGAAGGTTGCTATAATAATTGAAGAATTAACTAAGGTAATGTTGGGTCATATCAAGTACAATGACCTCTATACAAAAATGGCGATTCTCTGCACGAAAACAAAAATTGTCCATGAATTTGTTATAACAGAAGCAAATGTGGCAGATATCAACTATTTAAATATTTTTCGAAAATATGCTGAATCTCATTCCCCTAATGCAACTCACAGGCGGTTCAGTATTCTACTATTTAGAAAAATTCTAAATATTATTGCAATTAAACTTGAATTGAAGAATCCAGAATATACTGGGCATTGTTTTAGAAGGTCCTCACCACCATTCTGATTGATGGCGGTGCAGATATGCAGATGTTAAAGCATCATGGGGCTGGAAATCTTCTTCTACGGCAGAAGGCTATGTTGAGAATTCTTTAGGGAATAACAAACATATAGAAAAGAAGATCCTGGGGTCCAACATGGATTCAACGATTAAAAATTCGAACTTAGACAGTCATCAAATCTACTTCCAGTATACAAATTTCTAATTATAAAAAGTTTATTATTAATGTTTATAATAAACATTAGGTTTTAAAGCGAGGTTTTTTTAAGAGATAAATGTTTTTTTCATTACAATTAGAATAATAATATCTCTACCCCTCATTCTGATCAAGAGAATTAGCCCAGAAGTCGAATACTTGTGTGGGAGAGGGAGCGGCATATTATTATTAGCAGCCAGGCCGCATTTGAGCCCGGGAACGACTTACGTTGGAAGGCCCTAACTATCATTCAGTGCAGGAATGAGGGAAATCTGGAAAACCTCATTAATTAGGGGGGTGGTCAAATGTCAACCGGTATCAAACTCTCACATTAACTCAAGCCAACAATCTTCCACCCTACCATACCCGTAGAGAGGGTGCCAATCCTCTACACGAATCTAGCTTATATACGGTCTACCGGCTGCGGGGGTCGAACCCACAGCGATCTAGTCACCTCGATTGAAGTAAAGACGCCTTAAACCGTGCGACCACTGATCGATCCGATTGTAAGGGCATGTATTACAGCAGTAATGTGTCTACTTGTAAAAAGTCTATTATTAATGTTTATAATAAATCATTCTTCTAAGAGACGGAGTTTTATTTAACAGAAAAATATTAAAAACACGTTTATAGAACTGTAGAATTTCTATTACTAAACGAAAGTAGATAAAAAATTGCGCCGTAAATTTAACTGCGTTAGACACCAAAACAACAAGAAAAATCTATGTAAACACGGTTCTATACGGTTTGTTCGCGACATACAGAGTGTAAAAGGTTCGTTCTTCATGACGAATTTTAATTAATATTGTTACGGAAGCTCACCTACCTTTTTACTTTGTTAATTATGTTCCAGTTTGTGTTAGAAATTATAATTTTTGTATTACCTTTATTTTGACGTTATCTAGAATAGACCAGGTTATATTCTATTTTATACTCGACGGTGACGTTCTCGATGCTGCGGGAACTTCGAGAATCCTAGAAACCTATATAGGCGGATCTATTTCGCCGCTGCAGCCAGTTTATATTGAGTAGCCGAACGCGAGTGACAGAAACGTCAAAGTAAAGTGTTGACAGCTGTGAAATTGGTTTAAAGAATATTTCTTGTGTAATCATCAAGAAGTACGTGACGGGTTTCCACGCTAATCCAATTTAGAGGTTACAATATTTTCAACTTCTTTAAAAATCTAAAAAGAAATTAACATAATTTGTTCAAGGCCTGGTAGAGCAAGGGCGTTAGTGCTACAAAAATGTCCAAACTTTTTTGAACTGTATTTTATTGCTAATTGCATACTAAATTCTAAAGATTTTTCATAATAAGGTACTGTTGTTGAATTAGATGTTGGCAACAGTTTCAACCGAAAATCTATCAGACTTAAAACATATTTGGCATTTAAATGAAAGAAAATAAGTAATTTTGTTATTTCCATATAAATAAGCATTGATTAGTTGACTGTGTATTTTTTGTTGTTACCATGAAAGCGTTTAGTTACAAACAATAAACAGTTGTTGAAAAAAATTAATTATTTATCAAACGCTGAATATACGGATGCTGTTAGTTAATATTAGATGACTGCCATGGAAATAACAGAGGAGCTGTCAGATTTTATGTGGAGAAGTATCCTAATTATTGTCACAATCCAAATCAGACGACAAATTTAGCAGTTGAACGGCGTTGTCACAAAACTGATTGATCAAACCGAATCATTTCATTTGCCGACGAAGACATACGGTACAAGCCGAGAAGGTTATTGCAAATTTTGCATCATAATCCAGCAGTTAGTAACAGACATGTAACACTTTAATAAATATTGCCTAATTAGTAGCATGGCGAATTATCCAGGAGCAACAACTTCATTCCTCTCATCTGCCCCAGGTATAACACCTTCTTCCAAAAGAAGTATGACTGGAATTTTCTAAACAGTTGCGGAAGAACAGGTTTTGATATTGATAGATGAAGATCCTATTCCTAAATCCACAGTGCATAACATATTCCAAGAACAACTACTACACCCGTATCATTTACAAAAGTACATGCCATGGCTGAAGCTCGTTTACAATTTTGCGTATCGATAAACAAAGAAGTATAGCAAGCTGCTTTTTACTCATAAAGCTGGATTTAATTGTGGTGGAGTAACCAACTCACATAATTTACATCATTTACATTTAATTTGCCACACATGCTATCATTAAAACAAAACACCAACATACATTATTATGTTATTTTACCTGGAAATACTAACTTCATTATTATTAAATTATTATTAGTTACATCATTAAATATAAATTTATCTCGAAATGGTAAAATATATTGAATAAAGTAACGTATAACTTGTTGGCAGCAAATTGATAGGGTATCGAACTGCGAATGCGAAAAGTCAAATTTGACAACACCGTCAAAATTGTATAATTCTAAAACTTAATAGTAGGGAGCCCAAGCGGGGATTTCGAGATTTACTATAGCGCGGCAGATTAATATACAGGGGGATACCTTGTACCCGGTTAAGTACTTCCACCAAATATGTGCCCCATATATATGGCCGCCCGTCAAGGATAAAGGATCAGATTAGTAAAAAAAAATTGATCATCTGAAATTCTCGAGCGCGTCAGATTAAGATAGGGTGAGTTAGTTACATGCTAAAACGTGTATATTCCACTAATCTGACAATTTGAGAGTGACGTAAAGAAGGGGGAGGGCTACAAAGTTGTAAACAAACGTCATCTCGACATTCTCGAGCGTGGCTATTTTTTATTTTGAAGGAAATAATTCAAGGATTACGAAAATATATAATCTGACGATTTCCACAAGCCGAAGTAACAAAAATTCATTGATAAAGTTTAATGCGTGCAGCTGCGTGATGCATATATTCCTCTCTCCGCGTTTCTATAATGTTGACCGTACCTTTATAATGAAGCATGTCAAACTCTAATCTAAATAGTTAACGTTGTATTATCATGAGTTACTACTATCACCTAAATTTCAAGGCCGCCAAGGAACAGTTTAGAAATTATGACTAGAATTCAATATTTAACTTCGTCCTTAGAAGCTCTGTTTAAGGAAACCCGATAGGACAAAAATATATATAAAATACTGATATTATTTTGGCTTCCCTGTATGCTCCTCATTTTTGACCACTACTTTCTACACATTCTGTATATTCCATGTGCTTAGTTTCAATTTCAATGTAGACATAAATCATCTAATTTGGATTCCAACTGTTACCCCTATAAAAACTGGAAAACCTTAAGAGATGACGTTATTTCCGCTATAAGTGGGGCTGCTCAATTGCAATCAGTTGTTTCAGATATAAAAGTTCACGACCGGAGCAATAGTAGTAGAAGGTAATACTAAACTCACGTTTTACTGCCAAACATAAGTTCTCTGCGATAATGTTTCTACAATCACTCAATAATCAGCAGGTGTAACTTGTTGTTACGATGTTCGTACATGCTTTGTACTTGCCTTAAAAATAATTACAAGCACTTCAATCTGTTATCAAACTGAAGGCACGTCTACTCGAGCCTACTGTTTTTTCATGATTTGTGTTCGTAAATGTTAATCTTAAGAATTTTCGAAAGCAGTAACCGTAAGATTTTAAATTATTGTAGAATAAATCAATAAATTTGAAATAATTGCAATTATCTTAAGAATACCATACCCATGGAAAACTTTTCATCTGTAAAGTTATATTTTCACTGTAGTAACAAAAATTAAATCAAAATAATAATGCAATGATTTATTCATATTTATTTACATATTATTGTACGTATTAATTTTACACGTATGTGTTATTTATTTAATATTTATATTTTGGCTAACGTGCACTCTACGCTCTGTGTCACGCCCTTGAAATTAATAAATTAATTAATTGATATTTACTATAATATTTGCTTATTAAACCTTCTTCTCAGTACCCAGTATTCCCAGTATGTGGTAACATAAGATGCAGTTCTTCTATTATATTGATCAGGAAGCTCATCTATTTTTTTAGTTTGTTACTTATGTTCTTTTTAGCGTTCGAATTTACAATTTTTGCAATACCTTTATTTTTTAACGTTTTCTAAAACATTTCAGGCTACATTTGATTTGGTTTTAAACGCGTTCTCGAGACCGTGGAAACTTTTGAGAATCCTAAAAATAATCTTAAAGAGTGAAACGCGAATAACAAACGTCAAAGTAAAGATTTGACAGTTGAATTGTTTGAAGTATATTTATTGTGAATCAGGTAGTGACAATAAAGTTTTGTTTTCCTACGTATAGTATTTCAAGTTTAAGGCAACGTAGAGGTTACATTGGTGTCAGAATTTTGACTTTCCCCAAATAAGATGTTTGGAGTAGAAAAATGCCAATATTGAAGCAGGTAATGATGAAATATATGATGGAAGATTTGAAAAAGTAAGTGAAAAAGAGCCAAGAAGATATGAAGATAAGTCAAGAGGAAATGAGGAATAGTTTATAAGAAATGAAATATAATCAAGAAGTAAATAATAAAAAGTTAGAAGATGTTATTAAGAACAGTCTCAAAGAGTTTGAAGAAACCGTTGATGAGGTAACTATTTGAGAAATCAGATGCACGATAAGGTCCAGGTTGTAGAAGAAAAAGTTAATAAGTTACAAGATGAAGTTAATTGAATAAAATTAAATAGTTTCAAAGTAGTACATTGTATTATCACATTATTCCTGAAATTTCCTAATTGCATACCGTAAAAACACATAATTATTTTTCCTTAATATATAATGTAAATTAAAAAAATACCAGTAAATATTATGTAAATGAGCAAAACGACGCCCATTTTTATCAGTGTATATACCATGTCCACAATCTAACACTTTCCAACAAATCTAGAGGTTTTGTTTAGAGGATGGCATGGTCATTATACTATAATAAAGTTCAAAGGTCTTCGAAACAGATTTATAAGAAACTGCCAGTCTCGATTTTAGTTGTCTTGATTTCCAGCAATGTGCATAATAATTGGCTGGCGTCCTTTAAGAATATATTTTGGAATAAATTACGTATTTGACATCTCATATCAAGTAGCTTCATATTCTTCTTGTCCCAGCTGACACCAAAGTAATACCAACTGAAACTGGAACCTTCAAAGAAGCAATATTACGTAACCGCCATCAAATTTGCTACTTTGTTGTAATAATAACTTCATACAACGGAGTTGCAGTCACTCCTACGTATTTTCAACTACTTTAGGTTACTTTGCAGTTGTATTACTTCTAAGTAGCTGTCCTTGTTTTGGAGACATCTTGGTTACCAGTTTTCAGAACTTGAAAGTGGCAAATGATTGTAGCCGCGACTAACTCATGTTACTAAAGTATCACATCAAAATTGTAATCAAGTAGCTTTGATAGATATTTTAGGCAACATGTTTATTTTAAAGCCGAATTCTGAATTTGGAAGTGTTACCACTATGTTTATCAATTAAATTTCATTCGTTTTCATAATTTTGTTCTTTCACTTGCGTAGGTAATACGCATTGCATTGATAGCTGCGGCAAGAATGACTTACTTCATACCAACAAATGGATAATCCGTTATATTTTTATCAAGATATTTAATAAACTGCAACTGAGAACAATAAAACTATATACTACACTAAATATGTGCACTATATATTACTCTAAATTATAAAAAAATGATGACGTAAATTGTCTGAATTCTTGTCGCAGCTATATAAATATCTGTCTAATACCTACTTAACTCAGACTTAAGGAAATGGAGATATAATATGTAGAAAGTAATCAAACTATATTTACTGCTAGACAAAACAAGCAACTTACTATGAAAGAGTGGTGGAGTGGAGAAGTTACTTAAAAGTTGCAGTTTCCACGCTGCGTCATCTCCACGAAATCACGACACTGGAAAGTGGCCATACAAGTTCCGGAAACGTTGCTGGAACATAGCAGGCACCAAACACTTCCCACATTTTCATCACAGGCACGTAATGGAAACGTTTCTATTACGTGCCATAGCTACTGGCAAAACACTTTAAAGTACCAACAATAGTCGTAGCTACATTTCAACGGTTAAGTGTGCTAGTTGGGACATGAATGAAATTTATCCAAAACATTCAGAAACCATTAAAATATAATTGATATGATTTGACAATATCAATAAACTGATTAACAAAACTTTTCAGTAAACATTGCTCCGTAGATCTTACAAACACTTTATTTAATTTTCCTTATTTCGCAGCTACTCTTAATATGAAAATTAAGGGACATGTTTAATTAACAAAAAGCTTAGTTATTATAATGAGCATATTAATCCCAAAATGCGTTTTTATCAGACATTAACGTTAGGAAAATGAAAACTCGCAGACAATAATTTTTAATAACCAGTGACTTTCACCCTTGCTGTTAATATTTTCCAATTTTCCACAAAGCAAATTAATAAGAATGAGTTACTAAATGCAATTTTCTGTACTTAACCCGCAGCGTCTCTTAATCACAAAGCTGCTTTATTAAAAATATGCTAAAAAAAGAACTGTTTTTAATTACAACTTCATAAAGCAGTTCGTAATTTTCACATCAGCTTCAAACAGTTTTAAAAGATGAAACTTACTAGCTATAATAAATGCTCATTAATATTCTTTGAAAATACAGTGACAACCAATACTCCTATGATGTGTTGTCCCATGTTGGATAGGTCAGTGGTCGCGCGGTTTAAGACGTCAGTACCTCAATCGAGGTGACTAGATCGTTGTGTGGTTCGACTCGCGCAGCCGGTAGACCGTAATACCGTATATAAGCTATATTCGTGGAGAGATTAGCACTCTCTCTGCGGGTATGGTAGGGTGGAAGAATGTTGGCTTGGGTCAATGTGAGAGATTGATACCGGTTGACATTTGACTACCCCCCTAATTAATGAGGTTTTCCAGGTTTCCCTCATTCCTGCACTGAATGGTAAGTCGTTCCTGGGCGCAAATGCGGCCTGCTTAATAATAATATGGCGCCCCCTCTCCCGCACAAGTCTTCGACTTCTGGGCTAAACTTCGTGATTAGAATGAGGGGTAGAGATATTATTATTATTATGTTTGAAACCATAAATTAACATTATACAGGGTTCAACTAAAATGTTAATTGATGGCACAAGTTAACAGGAAGCATACGTGTCCGAAAACGTTTCAATTTCTTCTTTGTTACTGAAAAAGATGACATTGACAAACTTCTATTAATGCAAGTTTTTCTTCGTTCTAATTAAAAAAATGTAATTTATATTATTAAACTAATGTAATGTATCTGATAAAATAAAATGTTATCAATTGATTGGTAGGAGCGCTATGCAAAAGAACAAAATATTTTTACATTTGACAGTTATGTAACCGCAAGATCCAGAGATCTTGATGTAACCATATCTTATGGTTGCAATGAAACTCGCAGAAGGGACGTTAGAAAGAAACCGTAGAATTTGATTTTCTTTTTACTTTTTGCGACATATATGCTTGAAGTTACAGATCTGTCGCTACGAAAAAACTTGTCAATAAGACACAATAAGAAGGTTTTCATTTGGATATGAGTATAGTTATGCAATCTCTGGAATGTCTTTTTCAATCACCATACACAAATTACCAGTATATCCTTACATTACATACAAAATTTTTAACATCTACACGACTGATCTACGTCACACCTTTTAAATGAAAAATTAAAACTTGATAAAGTTTTAAATCCCATTTTATACATGAAAATATATTCAAGGTATGCTAAATTTTATTTTTTATTACTTTTTGTTTGATATCACTGCGTTACATTAAAATTTCCTTCTCAGTCGAAGCATTCTCGTTAATGAATTTTTGAACTTTATCGAATGTCCTCTGACAAATTAATAAAAGTTTAAATTGGTGTTCTAGGGTGATTACCTATTACAGTTATTACATTTTTACCCTATTATTTGATTAAAAATCTTTTTAATTATGTTTTAATTTTACCTATTTTATGTTATTTTGACAGTTACTCGGTTTTAATCATTTTACATAGATTTTTTGTATTAAAGTTAGTCTTTTACATGTTACAAACTATTATTCATATTCGAATTTACTTTTCATTAACTATAGAGTGTATTTTATATTATTTCCAATTTTTTTTACTCTAAACTTACTTGAATACATTTGAAATTTTCTTAATATTGTAATATATCATAAATTTTAATTTATATGGTATGATTTTGTGCTCATATTTTATTTTCAAATTTTTGTGTATTTCACAATATATTGGGTTCCAGACAGCAGATGCATATTCTAATTTAGACCCAATAAATGAAATAAATAGCAACCGTGATAAGTGAACTAAATAGCAAATATCTTTCATAGCGTATATACATATATGTACTTTCTTATTTCAGCTTATACACTGAAGCATCCTGTAGATTTGTTCAAGTAAGTTCTTTTTTACATAAAACTGTGAAAAAGAAGGAAATAAATAGTGCAGGAATTTTCTGATTCTCTGGTTTTAGAGATTAGGGGATTTGCCTTTTTTCCTCCAGCAAAATGAGCCTCGGACTTTGAGATACGCTTCGTGCAGCATAGTAAGTATATAGTTACGCTTTCATTTCAACTTCATGGAAAAACATAAACTCACATGAAAAAATTAGGAGCTGAAATGCTTTTAAAATTACTGCAAATATTTCACATCTGTGAATTTAACTATATCGTTAATATCTTATGTAAAAAGCGATAAGAGACAGAGCGAATATCACAATAGAATAAGTTAATAATTTTAATTTGTATTAGACATATTATCGTCACTGTTGACTTTTCATTTTACATAGTTATTTATTTTATTAATATATTATTTTTAATTAATAAACTTTTTGGATTTCAAAACTTAAAAGGAATTTTATTGTGTATTACTTTAACATCAATTTTAAAAACTTAGGTTATAGCAAACTGATTTGATTCAAATTGAAAATAATATATGTACACGAGGGTAGTGCAAATTTCACAGCTCATTAACTTTGTTGAAGTGAGAGAATTAATTGTAAACGAAAAAAACAACACACCATCACGTCAAATCACTTTATTTATTTTTATTTAGTAATTTCAATTAATAAATTAAAAAATACCAGAAATAGACGTGATGGACCTGTTTAAGTTCGAATTTCCTATCGTTAAACTCGTGGTTGGCCCCATAATAATATTTTTCCACGGTCGAGAGTAGAAAACAGAAGTAGTCGATTACTCCCAAGGGAGTACAATGCTCCCAAGGGAGTTTACATTATGGAGAACGTTTTTCATGCAAAAAAAAAGATAACATTGAAATTATTTATTGACATTTAAATTAAATGTTACATTTGTACAATTTTCAAAATTAATATTAGAAGGAATATTACTTTCGCTTACATTTACAGTTTTTGTGATTGCGCTAGTAGTGGTACCTACTAAAACCTGATTAGCAATTTTGGTCTTATTTTCAATGAAGTTCTCGACATAACCCTCAGCGACTGTCGTTGATTTCCAACCAGCATGACGCTTTATTGTCGTGATATCCACACCAGCATCCAAGCAGTGACCAGTATAACATGGAGCATCAGGTAATTTTAAATACGAAGCTACTACACTCGGAATTTTTCCCATGGTATTCTTGCCAACTGGCTGCGAACTACATTTTCCTGCTTTGTAGTACAAAAAAGGCGCTTATGCGCGAATTAATCCAACCTATAAAAATCAAAATACATAATAATAGAAATACCGAACAAGAAAAGTAATCTTACCTTAATCATTAAGAATTCTTTGTCATCTGCACTTGATAGAAAACGGTCGATTTCACCCTTTGTCAATATTTTCGTTTTTTTTGCTTGATATCCGTCACCGGTTCTTTTCAAAAATGCGATCAGCTTGGGGAATCTATGTTGTCGTAAATTATCAAGCATGACTTAACCATAGAATATTGCGCCCATAATATGGAAGACTTGTAATTCTCTGCATTTTCACTGAATTATGCCAACAAAACATTCTCACTGTATACTTGTATATTTTTCTCGGCGCACCACTTTTTGAACCGATTGTAGGCTATATCGTATAAAGATCTTGACTTCGTAGGCAGCAAATTGCTTATTGCAATATTTGCGGCCTCCACAATCTTTTTCGACTCACAATTATTCATTGTGCACTAAACAAACTTTAAACTAAACCAAACTAGCACCTTAATTTGACAATTCTTTTTGTTTGTTTATTTTGTAGTTATGACAATAACTCAACGACTACTAAATAAATGCTCAAATCCGAATACAATAATTCTGGTGCTACTTACTTCATAATGACAAAATATGTGTTTTTAAGTTAATGAGACCGTGCAAAAAATAGTACATACCATTCGGGACAGATGCTATTTTGTCCTCGGTGCATTGTAGCCCTCGGGCTTCAAATTGCACCTCTGCCAAAATAACGCATTTCTCTCCCTTATAGTATAATGTACTATTGTTATCTGTTTCTTATTTTCTAAAGAATTTTCAACATCCGCCTTCTGGCGTAGAAGTTTCCAGTCTGTATGATGCTTTAAAATCTGCATGTCTGCACCGCCATCAATCAGAATGGTGGCTGACGACCTTCTCAAACAATGTCCAGTGTATTCTTTGGGATTTTTCAATCCAAGCTTTGTTGCAATCATTTCTGAAATGCTTCCAAAAGTATTAACTTCGACAGGTTGGTAGGTACATTTTCCTTGACTGTAGAAAAAACTGCCTGCGACCGCATTAGGAGGACGATGTTCAACATATTTTTGAAAATATTTAAACAGTTGATACCTGCCACATTTCCTTCTGTTACAACAAATTTTCGGACAATTTTCGTTTTCGTGTATGGAATTGCAATTTTATATAGAGGTCATTATTATGTGATCCAACATTAGCTTAATTCTTCTCGACGACGGGCCCCAAAAATCCCCATTGTCATAGCAACCTTTATGAGTAAATATATTTCATCATCTACAGTACTTAGAAACTTATATACTTCTTTTGGAAAAATTCTAGACTTTTTGAACTTGTTGAACGTTTTTTCAAAAATGAGATTAGTTGAGAAAATATGCTGATATCTTAATTTTTCTTATCTGAAACCATAGTTTTCAACATTTGAGTGATGAGTTCATAGTGTAGATGGTTTCTGGGAGCATTACTTCCTTGACCTTATTAGTTTTGCACCAAGTTTTCGTACTCCAGCTCATACCGCGCCTTGGATTTTGTCGGATATAAATTTGACATCACTCCGTTTGCCGCTGCTTCAATATCAGAGGTGAAACTTCCATCAGAATCACTCATTTTGAAAAGCGTTTTTTATATTTATCGGTTTTTTGACAAAGTTTTGACAGTAACCAAGCGATAGCCAACATAAGAAAACTTGATTCGTAAACTCAATAGCAAGTATGTAGTGTTTTCTGTTCATAAAAAATATACGAGCTTCTTGTCGTACCATTTGACACTTCTTGCTAAATATATTTTTTTCGTGTTTTTGAATGAAAGTGAAGTGAAAATTTTGTACAATATTCGTGTTGTAAATTCATATCACTAAAAAAACTAAACTAAATAACTATTATGTTACTAAATTCAGTTTAATCAGAATGAAAGAAAACTAATAATGTGTATTTGACTAAAGTGATAGAAATAGTTTACTTGATTATTGCATGACTGTGACATTCTGCAGTCAATGGAATAGTGACGTGCATATCTGACGTTAATTTATAACATACGGTTCATGAAATTACTACTGTGTAATATCTAATTATCTTGTACATGCTACATATGTCAACCAGTCTTGGTTGCATCAGGTCACAGTTTATCTATACCAATTCTTTCAGTCGTTTGCTTGAAATATTTTAATACGTAATACAAAAAATGCTGAATTCTGAAGCTACACGCAATGTATTTATTTCTCACAACTGCCTATAGTAAAAAGTAATATTAGACTTGGAGTTAATATCTGTGTTATCATTATGGAATGGAATAGAATGGTAGCTAAGTGATATTTTCTGTTTTATTTTTTGCCTGGCAGGGGATCTAACATGAGCTGTTAGCTGAGTGTTTCAAGCAGTTGTCCTCTCAACAAACTAATGAAGCAGGATAATAATATAAAATAACGCAATATTTTTATTGCAAATGGAGAATATTTATTCAGTTACTCAACGGTGCATGGAAAAATAATGAATGCAACTGAAAACAGTTTTCTGAATGCTAATATTTGTGATAATATTGCAGTAAAATACAATGGTACTATTTGTATATATCAAAGTTGTCTCTAGTTATGGGAGCCCCTGATTGTCAAACTAATTCATTAGATTTTGTGTTCCTAAAATGTTGCTATGAATTATTTCCCATTTAGATCACTTCATTACAGCGGGCTTTAAGAATGGGACAAATTGGTTGATATATAGGGAAGCATTAGCAAAAAATTATCTGTCATAACAGAAGTCGTCTGTGTAAGATGGAATACTAGACGCTCCAGAACTAACAATTTGAAGAGATTCTATAACATTTAACTAGGATAATGCATGTCTGGCAGTTTGGAACCTTCCGATGAATCCAAAACTAGAAGTAGGAATATTTGGTACAGGACCAAAAAAATTATTATTTTTAACGCTCAAATTTACTTGCGAGAACATAGAAGTAAAAAGATCCATATTCAATAAAGGCTTTGATATCACCTCAAAATTGGTCTTAATCTCTCTCCAGAGTCTTCGCATTGGCTCACAATGATCACTAAAGCTGAGGCTGAGCATACTTATATCCAGATCAATAATATCAGACATCTGTAACAGATTTATTCATGTATTATCAGCACCTTTTAAAATGAAATAGACATACTAAATTAATTAATTTTTAAGTCTTATTTCTATGTTACTTGTATTCTAAACGTTTATAACTAAAACATTTTTTATCTACATTTATGTAGATAAATAGAACATAGTACCATTAAAAGTCCATTAATCCTTATTAAATAATGGTTTCACTATTTGCAGCACGCAGGAGGAAAATAGATGCAAAGGGCGACTTTTTGATTTATTATTTTTTCCTGAGTCCTTTTTATTCACTCGGGTAGTATTATGTGTCGGCATTGGAGAAGCGTTTTTCTTTCATTTTTTCATCAAGTATATAAATTATAACATTTGTACACATGTCAAAAGAAAAACCGCCTTGAACAAACTACGTTTTTTTCTTTTCAAAGTTTACAGAATAGGGTGAAAAGGGGATATGATAAATTGTTGTTGAGTAGATTCTCGTAAATGTTTACACTCTGAAGTTATGTACCTTTATCTCATATATTTGTAGATGTAATTTAATTAACTTTTACGTTTGAGTTAAAAGAAACTTGATATAGCGTAGCAATATATAATATAATCATTTGTTGTTCATTATAAGCACGTTAATGTATTTGCAATTTTGAAAACTTATTTACCCAACAGTTTTATTAATAATTAAAAGTAACATTTTGTTTTTACATATGGCAATAATACTCTTTGCTTTGAACGCTTTATTATACGTGTGTTTTATCCACTAAAGTTCAGCTGAGAAAGAATTTGAACAAAAATTTAGAACATCAGCTTTGATATTTATAAAAATAGATCGCCATTTGTCAATTATAATTTGTCTGTAATATAAAAGTTGATTCTATTGTGCTTACTGTTTTAAGCAAAGCTTTAAACGACGTCCAGTAGAGCGATCTCGGAAACGGCAATATACAAGGTGTCCGGAGTATTAATGCAACAACAACATCTTCCTTATTTAAGCCACCCTATTTATATGGCCATTTCTGAGATGACTGGATTGAGCGTCGTAAAGGTTATCTTCTGTATATAGGGTGTTTTGTTTAAAACTGTCAAACTGTTATTGCTGATATTTCGAACAGCAAATTCTGCAAAGATGTTCATATAGATTTACTACACTTGTATGTTAAAAAATAATTAATTCCAAGAATATTCAAAATAACAAACCTACAAGTTTAAAAAATAAATGCTGATTAATACTAGAAATCGAATAAGATAAATATTTATTATAATTTGTGATCAAACAGAAACTGAATAAAATACTACTTTAATTATACTCAGGGCGACTTATATGATAATAGCTGCACGCAACTACGATTGAAAAGCAATTTTTAGGAACTCATAGGTAATAACTTTTGTTCATAAAAAATACTTTTAGGTTCAAGTGTCAGACTTTTGAATATTGTTATTGAGAATTTTCCATGCCCTAGACGTCATTGTGCAATAATCTAATATAAGTATATAGCTGTCAATTTACTTAGTTCCTATAGTACCCCTGCAAGCATATAGCCAAAAAGTACCTGGATATGTCACAGGTATTCAAATTGGGCACTGTTGGCACTATTGGAAGCACCTCTATTACACGAGCAAGTGCTGTAGCCTTTCTGCTACCCTCCCCACAATGCCAGTTTCCAGAAGTAAATAAGTTCATATAAACTTTAATCTAGAAATGTTCAGTTTCTGAGATGTAGGATTTTCAAATTTCGTAATCATAACTCGTAAAACTTGATACGATAATATTAGCATCAGTAATTCTTTAAATCAGTTACAGCAGGTATATGTTTTTTTCTATGTTTATGCAAAAACAAAACGTTATTGAACTATATCTAGTGCAAAAATAGGTTCTTTATTGTTCTAGTACAATAAAAATTTGGTTGCATTCATTTTGAGATCATGACAAATATAATCGTTCAAATTGACGCCATATTTAGTCCGTTTTCTGTGAGATTGTATTACACTTTAAACAGTTGCATATTTTATATTATTTACAGTCGTATTTATTGCATACTTGAAATTATTAGGAAATGCAATTTATTAAAACAAAAATAGTTTCCTTTAAATATCAACTAAATTCCAAATAAAGTTTGAGTTCAATTGCAGTTGTCGCATAAATAACTATTTTCATATCTTAACATATATTTGGGGGAAACGGTTTGTCAATATCTCTATTTTTTAGATGTTAGAGCAAATTACATAATTATATTTCCTTACAACGTTTTATAAACATCTTATGTACGTATATCTACAAATTTTCTTAAACAAAACAAAAACAACCATTTTTTCTTCCTTAACTTGATAAATATTCCTTTATATTTTCTCGTAGGCTTGTACACCCTGTGTAGCAAATATATGGCACGAAGTCTTGGCAGAGATTAAAGCAAGAGCCCGTTATCTATTTTAATATACACTTTCGTTTAGACATATAAATACGTAAGCTACCACAACCCTTCCAACAACTCACGTTTCTCAACAAGACCTGCGGGTATTACACACAACAGACCACAAAACAAGAAGGAATCTTCCCTTTATATTTCTGACGAGTTGCTGCAAAATTTCAAGTAGAAACCCATGTTCCCGCACCCTAATTCTAACGCGTTACATAAAACCAGAATATGGGGAAAATATTCCAGCTCAATATAGGTATGTCATATAAAAGCGATGAGGAAAAAATGAGTTCAAAATTTATAAAATGTCAACTAAGTGGCAATATTTAATATTAAGTATATTTTGTCTACTGAATTATTTATTATTAATATCAATGATTCAAATCTGTGTGATTACTTTCTTGCATGTGTTTAGCTACAGCGAACTAGCTTCAACAAAGAATGCTAACATAGAAAGTTAGATATAGATATATTTTAGGTGATATATGTACAGGCTGCCTCAAAATTAATGCACATAGAGCAAGAGTAGATTCCTGGTAACAAAATTATGCGATGTAGCTAAACTAACCTTAGTCAAAAATTGATGGAGATACAGGGTGTCAAAGTTTTATTTTCGATATTTGCAAATATGTTTTTGAAATAATCCAAATATTTGCATATATTTTGGAGGTCAAGGTCTTTTGAGGAGAAATTTAAATCTGTTTCTAATATTGACATCCCTAGTAGAGGGCGCCACCTATGACACATCATGCTTCTTTTAAATTTCAAAACTTGTATAGTGTATATGACTATTTTTGAAATAATTATATTTGACATCCCAGCTAGCAAAGTAGTTCTATAAATTTAGAGTAATAGGAGTTTTATATTCTGTTAATATTTTATAGTTGTATTTAGAATACTAAATTGTTGCATTAATGTGGCACATGAGACTATTTTGCCTTCAGAAACTGAATTGTTTTTTAAATTTGTTGCAAGAACGTTCTTAGAGCATAATTTATAGAGCACTTATAAGATAACTGCTAATGTAGTGTGTACAATAACACAATTTTACAGCAACGGTGCTTATAGAATCAAATTACTTTAAAACCGATGCAAAATACTGCTTTATAGAATTATACCATCTCCTGTGACACTCTTATAAAATTATTCCGTAATGTCGCTTATAGTTTAATTATAGAACTATTGTATAAGGCGTTGTTAAGTTACAATTCTGCTGCGGAAAACAAATTACAAATATGGAAGCTGCTATCGAACTTAAGAGAAAAAGCTCTCTAAAGCAGTTGTAGAGAATAATAATACAGTTGTTATAAAATCATTATAGAGTAAATAAGTAACAAAAGCCTATTTGTTCCATAAAGAAACGCTATAGAACTATCATTTTTTATATATGTAGGTTTCCCATAGCCCCATCTGACGAGACCTGCCTGTAATAGTACGAAATATTTTGATCAAAGTATAATGAAATTTGTATAACATAGTCGTGACTTGTAAAAATTATTATCTGCTTGCAGAAAGAAAATTTCATTACGATAGATAAGATTTATTTGATTGCTAAGAGAAATTGATTTTCTTATAGAAATTTAGAAACATATTTAATTTAGACCGTTCCAAACCTTAAATATTTGCACTTCTAGATGTTGAAGTTAAAGAATTTTTATAGATTTATTAAATAAGATTGAAATATTACAACAATAAAATATGACAACACTGTGAATATTAAGTAGTTGCTTACGAAGCATATTTGCTCTATAATCATTGCAATCGACAAAAAATGTCATATTAGTGAGAATCCATTGGAAGTACAAGATGAAGCCTTTCTTTCTGTCGCCATATTGTGAAAAAGGAAAAAAAATCTTAATTAAAAATATGTACAATATAAATAGGTGAAATGATATCAATAATATGGATATACTTACTTTCTGACTATTTTATGTACAGTTGGTTGTTAAATTCATCAATTTAGAAAAAAAAATTTTTATTAAATTTCCAGCATCATAGGAAATATAAGGTTAACTGAGGGCGCGTCAAAAAATTACCATTATGTACCACATATTTCACGATAAAACTTTTTCCGCATTAAAATGTACTGCTCCCTGATGGACAAACAAACTAAGCAATTAGTAATAATGTAAGTAAGTACTCCTATGCAGGCTGATTAGGCCCATCTTATTGGTTCTTATTGGCCCGTCCATATTATTTCTAACATGTGCGATACAGAAACATTTTGTTTTTAAAAGATACAATTAAACGATTTTAAAGTTCTTTAAATATAACACCATGCAACACAAAAATTGTATAGCGAAGTGCTATAGAATTTTTATGAGATTGCTTTGTAACTGTGTTATAAAAATTCTTTAAGACTTCTATAATTATATCCTGCAAGCTTTACAGAACCGCTTAAAGAACTAAAAGGTTCTATAGAAGGGTGCCCATTTTTATGGTATAAGTGTTGTAAGAACGTTTTGAAAATGTTCTTAGAACAAACATTGCTCTATAAAATTTGCTCTGGAAACGTTCTTACAATTTTTACAGAACAAGAAATTGTTAGCTGGGATATTCAATGCACGGAGTAAAAACTATTTTATACAACAAAATATTACTTAACAAAGTTATTCAGAATGCTAAATAATGGCGGCATTACCAAATCAAAACAGTTTTTACTCGGTGCATTAAATATTTCAAATATGATTATTTCGAAAACGGTAACTCCTAACGACTTCAACACATAAAAAAGGTAGGAGAATCGATTGTTTTAATATTCAGATCTATACATTAAGCCGCAAAAAAATCTGCCATTTAAAAGAGCATGATGTGTCATAAGTAAAGATAGTATGTCGTTCGCACATCTCAGGTCCGTCGGTTGAAAATCGTAATATTTAAATATCCCTAATTAAAATCAAATATCATCTTCAAAATAATGGCCAGTGTTGACGAACCTCACCCTATTTAGTTACCGGCACGTGTCAAGGTCGCAGTGAAACGTTGTGCGTGTCGGATCTTTGTAGGGACGATAGCGCGTTATTAGCAAATGTTAGTTTCTTGTCGAGTTTCTTGTTGGTTTGTCTGTTTCGGTGCTTGAATATTTTCCGTCGCCCTCCCACTCGTTCTACTGTAGAGAAATTGATTAAAGATTATCCAGATTTAGAATTTGACGGGACAGAATTAAAGTGCAAAATTTGTAAGAGTTATATCGTGGAATTATAAAACACGTATTGTGGGACATATGCGCTCGGAACAACACAAAGTTCGTGTGAGTAATAGTATGACAAACCGTGAACGTCAAAAACAATTTAACGACTTGGTAAAAGTGATGGTGGGGTGTAATATTCCTTTAAATGAACTAAATAATGCAGAGTTTAGACAATTTTTGCAAAACTGTGTTAATGGAAAGTACAATAATGTAATGTTGAAGAACCTGTGACAGCATCAGGCTATTCAATAAATAATGCCGTAAATAGTGTTTTAGACTTGCGACAGTTTATTTCTCAGGTACCAGAATCTAGTGCTGAAAGTGTGAAGAAGAAATTTAATACCGTTTTGCAGAACAATCCGGGTTTTTTAACTCTATGCCGTATAGTAGACCTTTGTAAAGGTAAAGGAGTAGATTTTGCTAAACCCACCCTAAATGTGCCATCAGTGAAAAATTATACATATTTTTAAATATGCCCCAGTGACCTTTGTGGACGTTGAACGTACGTTTTCGAAACTGAAATGGATTTTAAGCGATAAACGTCGCAACTTAACAACTGAACATATACAACAGTTGCTAGTTATTTAGTTTTATTTCAGTACTAAAAGTGAATAGTATAGTGTTTTGTAAGCTACACAACTTAATATGGGCTATATTGGACAACATACATATCACCAGTACAAGGGAAGACGTTGATATTAACTGTATCTGACAATAAATGTACGTATTTACTTGACTTCCACAAACGTCAACGTTAGCGTCCTAAGTGCGCCCCTGATAATGACGTAATGTGCGAACAATATACGGTCTCTAGTCATAAGTGACACTCTTTACTAGTGACATCAAAATTTGAAATAAATTTGAATTTTTCACCCCCCAAAAAATATTCTAACGTTGTCTAATTACAGCTGCGTGACGACCAATCTCTCCATTAATAATAATATCTAATCACGAGTATTCGCCTAGAAGCTTGCGAGAGGGGCGGAATATTATTATTACGCAAGCCGCATTTGAGCCCAGCAACGACTTACGTTGGTAGGCCCTAACCAGTGCAGGAATGATGGAAATATCGAAATTCCAAGTCCTACAGTTATGTTTATTAATATAGCCACCAAGATAAAAACTTACTTCGTCCGAAAATATAATAATAAAAAATAATGTTAGTATCTCATATAATTAAATTTAAAAACTGAAAAATTTGTTTTTTTATATAATTTCTGAGCATTACAAATTTAGTGGTTGATAATTACAAAATTATAATTAACTGTGCTTTTATTGCTATATTAATATATTTTTATCTATAAGTAATTATCCACTGTTTCTGAAGAATAATGATTGATCTCACACCTCCACAAAAAATGTGGAGGTGCCGACAGTATAGGCTGCTACAACAAATAAATTGCTCTTAAACCATTCATTTCTATGGAATTCACCTAAGAGTATATTATAGCAAATAGAATACGAAACTTAACTTTAATATTTATAAATCATGAATAAAAATTATTTTAAGCGAAATAATGTTCTTCCAACATCAGGTAGATACAAAAGAAATACATTTTGTACACGAACAAACTTCAGAACTAATTTCTCTCATGAAAACGAACAAACAAGAGTACTTGTCGTTTTTTCTTTAAAATATTCTTAAGAGTCTTACCATTCTTCAAAGATTAGATATGAATTATCAATTACTCAAGAGCCATTGAAAATATGGACTTCAACTTTCCATTCTCAGGTGGTAAATAATAAATACATAAATAAATATATAAATAATAGTTATACAGGGTGTTTCAGGAGGAGATGTACATACTTCAGTATGCCTTTCTACGTTCAATTTTAAGGAAAGAATTTCCTATGAACATAGGTCTGGAAACGCTTCGTTTAGAATATACAGGATGTCAAATTTAAAAAAATAATAATATTTTCTCTAATAACTCTTGACTACTTTGAATTAAATTAGTAAAAGTTTGAATCCGGAGGTTTCTTGGGGCGGGAATTTCAAATTTTATGGACCATTAAAATCCTTTTAAATAGCTTCAACTTTTTTGTGCCACGGTGTATGTCATTTCGGAATAGAAAACCAGTTTTTCCTACATTTTTTACTTAAGAAATGTACACCTTATTGAAGTCTCTAGGAGCAGCCGTTCCCGTTAAAACTCATCTAAAGGTGATGGTGCACGCAAACTATGCATTATTTCTACAGGATACCTATAAAGCAGTCGCGTTAGAAAGAGAATGCAATCGAAGCGTTTCAAACAAGAGTTTCTGATGAAGGTATTTTTTTAATAATATTAGATATAATTAAATATTAAATTAATTGAAGTTGACACATGTAGATCATTTGAACTGACGAAATTGAAGATCGATGACATGCAAGATACTGGCTACTGGTTAGTTACTAGACCACAGATTTCCTTTACGATATATGAATCAGAAATGTACTACGCAACCTGTGAAATTAATAATAGGAAAAGTACAGTCAAGAGTTGCTTTGACTATTAAGAAAAACGCGTAAAACTTCACAGATCGTTGCGTGAGACATACTTCAACAACTTTTTTAACAAATAACGGCAGTTACATTAAAACAATCTTCAACAATAGTAGAAAATCAAATTATTTATATTAATTATTCTTCGATTAATAATAGAGCAATGATATCAATTTATAGAAAGAGCGGCGACAAAACAGAGATAACAAACTACAGACCAATTTCAGTCATTACAAATTTAAGTAATGTTTTTGAAAAATTATTTAAAAATGCCTAGAAAAATTTATTAACAAATATAACCTATTATCGTTCTCGCAGTATGGTTTTCGTGAAGGTAAATCCAGTCAAGACGCTATTTTTGCATTGGCTAATGAGGTTTACACAGCTATGATAAGTCACTATCATAGCCTGTCTCCGGTTGCCGGAGAGCAATCTCCGTCCAGAAATTTTGCGAATTTTATAATGAAATTAAAATAATTTCGGACGGACAATGAATACAGTATACTGTAACAGTGAGATCTAGTATCATCTTCTCAAAATTATGTGAATTTCATTATGAACCAGCTGCAAGCTGACCAACGCAATACAGAATACATACAAATATATTAATGTAAATCTAACAAATTCGTTAGCATTGCTACTAAATAAGAAAATAAACACGGAGACCATCCAAAACCCAATACATTATAAGAAAATCCAAACTATCATAACGGAAAAAATATATAAAACACTACTGGGTGTCGGAAAAGGACTCACCACTGTTTCTTCTAACCTAACATTATTTCGTTTACCACCTATTGGGTTTAAATAAGTTTTTTACCAAATTTTTTAATAATGTTTAAGTAATCTGTGTTAATTCTGGTTTATTTGAAAGATTTTAAAAAATTGTTTTAATATTACAAGTGATGTAAGAAGTTCTGACATTGTGTCAATAGTTTTTTGAATTTTTCTAATTTTGATGGATGACTTTATTGCATTTTTATTAATCTTAATATTTTTCGTAAAGTCCCCTCAACATTTCCTATTACATTTTGATAATTATTGTACGTTTCTGTAGTTTTCTGATGAAAAAGCAATAAAGGCTTCGAAAGCTTGAATAGAAATAAGGAGTTTTCTTTTTTGTTTTTTTTTGTTGCCTATGTAACTACTATACCTGGATTAATTTTTCATATATATGTTATTGTTAATAATTTTCACAAGCATTATGCTTGTGTGAGTTTTGTTGTTTATTTATTTGTGAGATGTTTTTCTTATATGTATCTTCTGTATATTATAAATAAATATTATTATTTAAGTAACAGTGCAATACGACTTCTTTATTTAACTAGTAAAATTTCCTGTCTCTAATAAAATGTAAGTTTTCACGGCTCAAAACGTTATAGTGTGATTGTAGATACACATATTTAAATGTACCCCTTAAAAGTGATAGGTTCAAAATTAGGGTACTTCTAGGAATTTTAAGGTTTCGTATCGAAGCACACAAAAGTTTTCCATTCTATAGAAAATCTAAATTTCACCATACTTTATATTAGCTATTCATCCGGAGGTGGAAGAAGGTCGCTCTGGAATATTAGATTGAATATTTGCCGTAGTTTATACCCAGGAGACGTCAACGAAACGTGATGACCAGCTTACATCGTCGGATATCAAGCAAGGGGCATCGGATTCCGCGCCGCTGAAACGTCTGTCCGGCGGCGCTGGGCGTCCGTTTGATTTTATTATGTGCACGGAATCGACGAAGCGCCACCACTACGAACGACGCTAACGTCCGAACACTCTGCGAATAATGATTTCTTTAGAAACAACAATACAAGATTTTGTCATCACGGTAATTTTAACTCCTGGGAATTTTTATTCCGGTTATTATTTGTGGCAGAAATGGAATTTGTTCATGTGGAATTCCAATAGTTATTGCCCCGATCCTACAGGTTAAAATAATAGTCAAAGCAACGAAGAGGTTATAGCGTGCATTGAAGGGGGGACAATATTTCTCTGCGGGAAGGTGTTTGGGATAGTTAGGACGTATAAATATTAAAAGTCCCCGCTCCTAGTTCATCCGCTTCAGGGGGGGGGAGTGGGGTGCAAAAGTCCTTTTTTTGGGTTTTCTTTTAAATCTCGAAAACGGTGTATTGCGGCGAATAGTTATTTACATAAAAAAGAGAGTTTGTACAATTTTCTATAAGATTGACTCCATACATTTTTTCAGTATAATGCACCGTTTCCGAGATATCTGCTCTCAAATGTTGGTAATTAAAAAAAACAACTTTTTACAGAGAAAGGATTCCCTAATTTCCTCTGTCAGTTCATCTATTAACGTCCGCGATGAAACCATTGTAAATAGATTGTCTCCAGCTTTTCCAACAAATTTGCATCAGTAAAAAAGTGACATCGATTTGAAGGATTATTTGCAGTAAGAATTGGTTCCATTTTCCTTGGCCTTATTCAATGAGGGCGGTATGAGGAAAGCAAAAATATCCATACTTTACAAGCTGTTTAAACCAACCAACGACAGGTGATTGATAGAGGTTTCCTTTTACATAAGGTCGTCTGGCAAAGAGGATCTTCAGTTTCCACAACTAACATATAGAAACATAAGGCAAAAGATGTACCGCTATTTTTGATGGATCTAGCAACTCTCCCAACTGCATTAAGTTGGTAGAACAGGAAAGACGCTATCGGATGAAAAGGTGTGTCTAAATAAATTTCACTCTGGAAACTAAAATTTCAGTGACTCTAGAATTATTTCCCTCCAACCACCAGAACAAAGATAAACTAATCAATCTATTGAGCTCTAAACTCCTAGAAAAAGACATAACAACAAATCAAGCATCACATAATACTGATGTATTGATTGTAAGCACCGCTATTGACCAGTCTGTAAGTGAAACAACCATCCTGTTATAGCGAAAGACTGACCTCATTGTACTCCTTACAGCAGAAACGTCACCTGACCATAACATCCTGTTCATAAAACCTGACAGAGGAAAAGTACAAACCAACGTTTACTCCAATCAAATGTAATAGAACTCAAGGATATTTTATTCTTATACGCATTCACTAGCGCAACATTTCGGAAAAGTATACTTGATTTTTTGAAAACCAAAAATATTCTGATATAAAAAGTGCAGTTGAAGTATTCCACAGCTCCTCTTCCTCGCTTGTTGATGTTGAGAAAGCTGGGCGGATATCCACGCTGAAATGGTACGGTACCCCTGCTAAGTACACTGAACGCTTTCAGTTACGATTCATTAAATTATTATGATACGATTAAATGAATAATATTAAATGAGATCCTACATTTCCATCCAGCGAGGGGGAAACGAAAGAGCACGCATTACGCCCTGGCTGGGAAACCAACTACCTCCAGACCTCTGAGATTGGGAACGCAAAGGCAATATTAGCCCATGTAAAGATCAAAAACGAAGCAACACCTAGAGAAATTTTGGACCTCATATTTTATAGACGCACGAAAGGTTGCAGCAGTGGAAGGTGCAGTTGCAGAAAGGTAGTGATGAGTTACTCTCAATTATACCAAAACTGTCACGGTCACTATTTAAACAGCACACCCATTTTAAACAAATACGACGAAGAAGACTTAGAGCTCTCCTATGCCTCTTGCGGAGACTGATGACGAAGACGAGGGTGATTAGCAATTCATGTTATGTATGAATGTACAATATATTAGCTTGTAAACTCTGTAATAACGAAGAAAACGAGTTTTCTTCAATTTTAGGGAGTTCTCTTGAAAAATCATTTATTTTAACCCAAATATTGAAATTCCTGTTACTTCTGCCCCATTGGAGATAAATTGGCATATTTGTATATATTCTTGAATAACATTTATTGCTCTAAAACATTGTCTTATGGGAGTTTTGTGTAAAACAAGCGACCGAAGAGTTACCAGGAGAATTATGATAAAAAACGTACTATTTTTCTTTAATAACCGATTTTTGAGAATAGATCTCTAAAAGGGTGCATCGTAGCGGAAAAATTAATATATAAAATTTAATAGTCTCTCACTTTTATGGAAAGTATTTATCGCTGCAACCCACCGTCTTCGAGTTATAAGCAAAAAACCAAAAAAGGGTACCTTTCAACCCCCCTTCTCCTCTGAAGCGGACGGACTAGGGCCGGGGACTTTTAATATGTTTACATCCTAACTACCCCCAACATATTGTTGCACCGAAAAATTTTCCCCCCTGCAATGCACGCTACACCTCCTTTTCGGCCATTCATTGATTAGCCTATAATGGTAGGAGCTTCTCAAAGAAAAATTGATTATATGAATAATAGAAAAGTTACGGCTACTCGGGTTCAATTTTATACTTTTTTTTCAAAAAGATAAACATCCAATAGTAATGATTTTTGGAAATGATTTAAAATATACTAGGTGCTTTCTAATGACCAGTTCACTGTCATATCGTTAGAGGATATACGTAAAGAACAAATTACCTAAAATTTGTTTTGGTTGACTATTCTTTTACTAGGTACTACTGTGCATTCAAAAACGTCTAATACCCATATGATCACGAACGTAGGCAAACAAAATAATCAATAAAATGTTTCTAATCTTAATTGAAACAGTAAGTATTTTTTTTTTTGTAAATGGTTAGTTCTTTCTGTAGTGAACAGAAAACTTTGAAAATTTAAAAAAATAAACAATTTAATTTTATACAATATTTATTGAATTATAAAATCGTAAGTAGGTATAGCTGTTTTATGATTTAGTACATAACATAAACATAAATTGATTTATTCATTAAACAAACCAAAATTTAATTATTATACAGTGTGGAAGAAAAGTATGGAATTATTTCTAAAACAACGAAGTTTCATGAAATTTCCTCGGACCCGGCGATTTTGCTTTTTAAAAAGACTTTTTTTTCTATACCAACGCATTTCCGACGTTCATTTGTTTTCGCGTGATGACGTCATCTGATATTTTTGAAATAGAATCCCTATATTGTTTCCTCGGACTCTTGTAGAGCTTAACTTGCTGAATTCAAAAATGTGTAATTTCAACACTTTATTTCTTCAACTTTTCGGAAAAAAAAAATAACCGATCCAATAAAATCGGCGTGAAAAAAAGTGAATATTCCCATTTGTGTTTGTGATGGGCTTGTTGAGAGTAAAATGGATATAGTGTATTGCAGTATCACAAAGTAAGTACTCTTCGTAAGGACGTTTTTGTGGTACAAACGAGAGTTTACACATTAGTTTTTGAAGTGTCAAAAATGGGTTACGTTGATCTCAGAGTTGACGGATATCGTTTTAATTTATGACGATGTGAAAATATTTAAACGGAACAATTTCCAGGAAGACATGTGTCAAATGCAGCTACTTTTACCGTGGTGTGCAGTGCAACACGAGAGAAATTCTTTTTGTGGAGATGTTTAAAAAATTGAATGTATCGCACCGACGGATACACACTATTGATGGTTTACCCAAACGTATCATAGTTGATGCCAACAACCTACGAGTTCAAAACGAACACGAAGCAGAAACATTTGCGTTAGTTTGTAAAATGTCCATGTTCCATTTATTGGGTTTAATATTCATCTTCTAGAAACTGTCACCCACATATTTTTTCTCTGAGGATGTAACGTTGTTTCAATAAATTTATGTAGACTTTCTACAGCCCAAATTTTATTGTTTTTATGTAACCAGGTAAATATATCAATTCCTCGTCATAATAAAAGATAACAAATTATTATCATTTATGTCTTCATTAAACCAACAAACAACATCTGAATCAGATTTTTACTTATTACCTACTTCTACGATTTTCTGTTAAAACAGTGAAGCTGCCTGTAGACTTGCCACTGCAAATGCGGTGCAATTCTCTGTATTGTAAATACATGCTTCAAAAAATTGATCTATGCAGGACGCCCTTCCATCAGCAATACGTGTAAAAATGTACCATTAAACTTAAAGTGTCATGTTGCGATGTAAAAGGTGCGGTTATTATTTTTTAAGATAATAATACCATAAAATAAAGGAGAAGGGGATTTATGTTCAAGTGCATACGGACGGTCGTAATCGAAGCTTGGGATACATGGCGCTAAAGAAACTGTTGAACTCGCTCCGGTTAAGGAGGCCATAGTTATACGACCGTTAAATATTGCGTAAAGGAAGTAACATTTGGTATGAAGCTGCTTGGTGGTTTTGGTAAGATTAATAAACTAGAACGTCATGCAGATATGTAGTTATTAAAAGAGTGATCGAATAAATTAGCAGATCTATTAGAACTAAAGTCGCAGATCAAATATGATGATAGTACGACCGCTGAAGGACATTATGGAGTCGGGTAATATTTGGTTAACATTGATCTGGTAGAGAATACTCTATGCAAAGTCTACCAGGAGGAACAGGAGACTGTACGCCATATATTGTGAAATTGTATGGATCAAGCAGGGATACACCGTCTATCGCAGGCTGTCAAACCTGTGGGGCGCAATTGAAGGCTAAGGAAATCTAATCTCATGGAGGTTCACAATAATCCTATGATTGGTGGTAGTACAGAGGATTCCACTCCTTACAAACCTAATACGAAAAAGATACTTTAGTATTTCTAACATAGCAGCTGCTTCAAATGGTGTTAATTTTTTTTAACCGTTTGTTTTAGTGTAACTAATGACACCAACAAAACTTGCTCTTTAAAGAATGAACATTTATTTTCTCCAATAGCCCCTAAAATTAATAATTAGAAAAACAAATTTTCAACACATTTTTATATTATTTCTTTACATAAAATCACTTTAGTATATATTATATATATATATATTCTTTTAATTTACCGTGAAAACCCTAAAGGTAAGGCTGATATAGAGTTTTTAACGATGGAAAGATGATTACTAATTCATCAAAATCTAGTAACAGAAAATACTTTTTGTACCATAGATACAGATTGCCAGTCACTGATTAGAAAAAATATTAATTTGTTTTCATTTTTAACTTTTTACTTTAACCAATTTACTCACACTTATCACTTACAATTTATAATAGCGGAGGCAGTGTATGTTCTTAAATATATATTCTATTCAACATCTAAATTAAAGCTCGTATATTATTCGAGTTCTATTATCTCTACTATATAAAATCATGACTTCATTTTCAAACTGCAGCATACGTAAGGCAGCCATTAATATTTATCTGATAATTATCGCATATATACAGTTTTAAAATGAAGTTAAAAATACGTTTCTGCATATAGTATATTTTGTTTTTCACGACTGCTAATGAATTATTTTATAGTAACTAATTTCCTTTCTTTATTTTATATTGTGATGTAATCATTATTTGAATAACAATACTTTTACTAGTTAAGTTGGCAAGTATTTTATATATTTTCTGTAATCAATACTATCGAACGTTTTAAATTCATTGGTTTGATGTAAGCAGCCAAGATTTAAATCAACCATTTAGTTTTATCATACAAATATTATTCCAGAATAATTAGTTGCTTGTGTCATCTACGTCATTGCATGTATTTACTTGACTTGATTTACTGGATTGGATTTATTCGATTAGCTAATAGCTCAAGAAGAAGATTATAGTCAAAACGTGATGTTCAAGAACTTTCGACGAGATATTGTAAAATGATATTTATTATAAATTTTTCAATATTTGTAACTGTCTGTTATTTTCTGATTCTATAAATGCTTATGTAAGCAATGTGTGGTTATTAATCTTTGGTTCTTCATATACTACCAGTTTACTCTTTAATAATTGTATTATATTTAACGACGTCTTTCAAATGGCAGTCATGAGAAGCTAGACGATTTTGTCAATGATTAACAAGGTTAACTCGCAGGAATAGGTAGTGCTGTTCCTGTGCGGTGGTAACCTTTATTTATTGAAATATTCAATATGTCCTCTTGAACATCTTAGAGAGCTCTCACAGAGAGAAGTAAGGAGTTATTAATCACGGGGATCTTGCAGCTCATTGAGATGAAGTCAGTGAGTATACACAGAAGCACCATTTTGTTTGAACAATATCTGATGCAGATATTGTTCAAAATATTTTTGCCTCAGGTACAAAAAAGTCGGTGTTGACAATTACAGTTTGATTCATCTCTAAATAACGAGTACCAATAATCGCTGAACTAAACACCAAACGGTAACTATGTTTAGGATGTTTAGTATCAGAAATTTTGCTTTTCATATAAGCGCACAGGTGGAAAAAACTTCCGTCGATCATGACATTTCCATCAGAATTAAAGATCTCTAAAGGCTTTTTAGTAAAGATGACGTTGGAATTTGGAATAATTTTCAAACTTTTTTCAGGTACAATTTGCTGGTTGAGGAATTAGGCCGCAGAGTAACAAAAAACCCTGAAGTTCCTGAGTTCCTGAAAATGTTGTTTTTAACAATATCACAATCGCCGATGGCGATACAAGGCAGAGTTTTCAACGATATCCCCCTCGTTCTTGGTCTCTCTCTGCTTCTAACCGCATGTACACCCAGCATGGAGTGCAAGATCTTGTGTTACATATCGTTATATTTGTAAACTGTTTTATTGTTTTCTAGCTTGTCTGAATCAGTAAATCTGGGAAATGTTTTTTCTTCATTTTACATTTGACCGGTTTAGAGAGTTTCTTGAACTGGGTACTCATGATCTGGTGACTTTCCGGGCCACTGAATAACTCCAATAATCCCAATTCAGTTTTAAGGGAGAAAGTGTTATCTAAGTATTGCTGCATAAGCCTGGCCTTGTGGGGTGGAGCTCTACCGAACTGAATGCTCCAGAAGTGTTAATAATTCTCCTTGTGGGGAATTTAGGGAACTCACGCTGTTCAATCTATATTTACAAAACAAGGTCCATTTAAATGCCTACCGATGATGTCGCACCATACATTTACTCCAAAATGGCCTTGGTTTTGGACTGTATTTACAATGTGGGGATTTTCAATGGACCAGTAGTGTTAGTAGCGCCTGTTGATTTATCGAAATTCAATTCCCGGCTAGTCTGCCGTATATAATTTCGTGGATTTTGTTAGAAATACTGTACCAGTTTCGCCGTATTAATATTATTTCTTACCCTTCGGTCAATTATTTGATTCCTCCGAACAGAAAATTCATCTTTATTTCGTCGCAAGGTCGTCTCCCATCCCAGGCGCTCTGGGTACTTTTCCCGATGTAACTCTACAGCTCTTAAATTTTTTTTGTGACTCGTCTTAAATTGGCAACAAATACAACTTTATTAGAAAGAAGAAAGCTATTTAACAGGGTATATTTCTGGAAAAAATATAATTGATGATATTACTCGTTTCTGTCAAATCCCAAAGATAATAAACACTTTCGATTGAAAACGGAGCGTAACACCAAGTGTCCCAAAATTTATTTAAATTTGTTGTATCCTCACAGTAGACCCATACTATCGAGTTTGAGACACTTTACAGACACACTATAGAATTTCGCTCTTGAATTACTATATTATTTTCGATTATATTTGGATTAACAATAAAAGTGTCTGTGCAGATTTTCTGAATATAATATATTCGGGTCATCTAGACAGCTATTGACTTAAAGCTAACAAAGCTGCTGTGATACATGGCCATACACAACAAATATTAGGTATTGTAAAGGTGCAATCAATGGAAGTTTTGTAATAGATCTCCATATGAAAGCTCGCTTCTATAATAGGAGGGATTATGAATACAGTCTGGGATGTTACGGCAACAGCCATTACTGAACAGATTTTCCTATTTTACTGCGAGAATTATAACTAGGTGTTATATAAAAATAATTGGTTCTGTAGGAATTCGTGTGTAAAATTTTAGTATTTAAGCTCTTTATGTATACATTACATCCTGTTAAGGGGACAAAATTGATAAGTTAGTTCAGTAGATATAAAAACAATTTTTGTAGGCTTTATTTTATAATGATTTTTAGGCTTTTATGACCGGTGCTATCATTTGATACATGTGTTTTTCCGGGTTGTTATGCCATGACCTCGGTAACTGATCGCTGCCAGAAACAGAGTTAAAGTGCACATCTCTAGCATTATCCGGGAATCTTTTACCTGCCCTGCGTGTTCTCGGGTTAGGCTCTGTGGGGACAAACCCGCTATCGGTGTCCCTGCCGCTGCTATTGCTGGTATTATGACTGCTATGGTCTGAACCTTCACCACTGAAGATGTCAGCAGTGAAGAGTGGCGAAACGTTTAGAAGCATGGGATGCGACCAGTTACAGCGGCGGCGGAACGTCTCGGAGGACCACCATTATCCGAGGAACGGTTCCGCGGTGCTGTCCCCACAGAGCCTAGCCCAAGAACAACCAGGGCAGGTAAAACAATCCCGGATAATGCTAAAGATGTGTATTATAACTCTGTTTTTGGCAGCGATCAGTTATCGAGGTCACGGTATAGCAACCCGGAAAATTACTATCTAATTATTTGTATAAGTTCATAACTGGTCAAAAAGATTCATGTCTTTTTAAAAATTATGGATATAAACTGAATTAGCAAAGGAAATATTGAAACAAGAAAGTAGCAGCAATGAAATATCAAATAAAATTATTATAAGTAAGAATTAAAGTCGATAACTATTGTTCATGTTAATAATGTTAGAGGCATACGAATAGTTTAAACATATGGTTTTGCATCAATTGCCAGAATTATGTGGATTGTATTATTTGGGTTAATTATCTAAAGTTTTTTCTAAGAAGGTACTGCAAATGTGACTTACCAATGCTGCCACTTTCTATCTTGAAAAACAGTATAATGGACCATATAGGAATAGTTGAATCTCGCTAGTTTTCTAAAATCGATGTTATTCTTTATCACTTAACCACTTATACTGAATATGAATCTTAGGAATTAGGGAAAAACCGGTTCCTAAATTTACTAAAACCGTAATTTATAATAAATTAATCTGGGTGGACCTTAATTAAATTTTATAGGGCAACCAGTAACTATTTTTTCCAACAACAACGCTTGGTAACTAACAGGGAAAAATAAGGTTTTAACGACAATGCAGAATTTGGTAACTGCATTTTAGGCTCGAGTAACGGCTATATCAACTAAACTAAACTAAATTTAGAAACTGGAATATCTATTCTACTCTTCTACTATCTCCACGTTGTTGTCAGTAGTACCTACTACCAAATATTTTAAAAATAGTGAAATTCAAACAGCGTAAACATAATTATAAGCAATTAAAATATTTTACATTTAAATTTACCATTATACAGCAAATTATTAAAAGGAAATATTGTTTCAGCATCTTCATTTTTCAGTAATGTTAGACATACAATATGTATAACAATAATTATTTCCCTGTAGGTACTTCATAAACAAGGGTTCTTCAAATTAAATATACTCTTTCATTTCACATCCATTATGGTACACCTGTAACAATAACCCTTATTTACATTGGCGGAAACTGGTGAAATTAGGTAGGACCACTACTACATCAAATTTATTATTCTAATAACGTAATACCAAAGTGAGTGTTCATATATCTGATAAAGAAAAGTAGGTGAATGTTTTTGATTTTTCAAATATAGGCAGATTATTATCAACACATTTGTCATTATCATTTGAAAATTTTGTGAATACGTTGATATATAATAATAACCAATTATTTCAATTTTCTTGGAGTTCTGTGTCCTCGCTTGAAACCCTGTTAGACGGTAAAAATATGTATACAAAATCCCAGCCTTAAAACTTCAGATAAAGAAAACATCAACATTATTTTAAGAATAACAATTATCGTTGAATTCGTATTATCTAAATAAAACAAAATAATTTTTTGTTATATCTTATAAACTGTAATATGTAATAGCACATGCTAAATAAATGAATTGAATTGAAAAAAAAATCTTCATACAAAATTTTATCTCATATTAAGTATAGTGGTTGATTTCAAGACGTTTTTATTCTTAAATGCAGAATATATAGTCTTATCATACAAGAATAAGTTGATCCTTCCATAAAGTATTACTATACTTGAAGAATAGCGAAACTGAGCTAGCGTTGAGCTAAGTGTATTAGTTACTATTATTATTAGGTTTACAAGTCCGTCTCACTTATGCCTAAAACTTACGCTCCATCTTTCTAATAATGAGCAGCTGCTCTAGTACCGTAACAATAATTTATCTTTACAATTTTGAAATTGTTAGATTCATAAAGTTTGTCAGCTTGATGTAGCTTTCAATCATGTAGGCGTAGATGCTATTAAATACCCACACGTTGAACAATTTTCATTTAAATATCTCGCTGAAATAATCACCACCTTCCAACCTTGATGGTTAGCAGTTCCGCCTACACTAACATCACCATAAATTTTAATTAAGTCAGAAAATATTTTGCCGATTTTGTTTAAAAGCTTTTTTAGATACAAGTAGGACAAGCCGGTGTCGGTTGAATCAGGGTGACAACTAAAACAAATATGCTAATGGCACAATGAGTAAAATTATGATAAAAGTATGTTTCTCACTTGCGACTTGATTATTGTCAGTCATGAATGCAAACCTAAAGCAATAAAACTTATGAGATACTTGTTTAAAAAATAATTAAAATAATATTATTAGTCATGTGAGTTTAAGGTCGCCGTATTTTTTGCCGTAAAATGATGAAATTTGTGGTGTTTTTTAGGTACTGAAATCTTGAAAAATAATACACGTAGAGCAAAAGTAATATCAAAAATAAAATTACTGATGTTTTGTTTATCCACTTTTACTATTCAGACTCTCCTCAAATAATATAATAACTTTTAAAATGCATTTGTATGACACACATTATTTCGCTATTCTAACACCACATTATAACAATTATTTTCACATACCTATATCTACTTAAAAAAAGTGAACAATCTTATAGGTATGCAGAACTATCTAAGTTGATGTTATAACAACAGGTTTGTTTTAGCAGCAGTTGAAAACTGTTTGGAAACTATCAGAAATGTCCGTCCAAATATTTATTTCGTTTAATTAAATTGTAACGCATTTTCAACTTAACTGGTCGAAAATTTATGACAGTGTCCAAACAGTTTTCAACTGCTGCAAAACAAGCCTAATGTTTACATCTATAGTTGAATTTTAAAAAATGCGTATTTTGAATGATTTTAGTATCTAAAAATTTGCTGGATAGACCGCTTTTTGACATATATTGATTTTACTTCGGTACCTTTGAATATTCGGCGGTGGCATGAGAAAACATTGTTGTTATTTGTTAAACTCTATACTATTCAGTTCTTGAATATCTAAAATTGCTTGTATTTGTAGAAAACACTATTTCAAGAATGCGGCGCCCTTAAATTTATTGCAATTGAAAACTGACAAATGATCCTAAGTAAAACAAAGTATTGAACAAGATTTAGGATAAACAGCCAATTCAAATGTTCATGCTCATGTATTTAAAATATTAATTTTATACATTTTTTAACATATTAGCTTAAAATACCTTTCTTAAACAGTAAAAAATGTTACAAAAGCTAATAATAAGGAATATATGGGTAGATATTGTGGGTGTAATTCAACGCAGGTTGGGGCTTTTGTCCACTGAGTAGTTAGTTTCACACAATATTGTTAATACCTGAAAATATATGAAAAAACTATACATAAAAGGTAAAATTTTTTTATTAATTTTTATTTATTTTAGTAGGTCGTTACGATATTCATTGACAGATAATCAGTTTGACGTTGTCGAAATTTAATTTCATTTTGACATTTAATTTCAAATAATTTCAATTTATTAGTATAATAATCTTTATAATTAGATATTTGACTCAAGTTAAAGGAGACCACCTGATGAAGCGATCCTTATAAAACGTAGAAATAAGTGAGATCTCAATTATTGTGGTTGAATTTCGAGTTCCCACTCCAGAGGTTAGTAAATATTTTAAATTTTTAGATAATTATTGAATAGAGTTTTGTCTGTGGATGTTCATTAGCATACCTAGATGTTTGGTATCAGAGAACATACATATGACTTCATTGATAGGAATTGTAGGAGATTTGATACATATTAGCTTAAAATACCTTTCTTAAACAGTAAAAAATGTTACAAAAGCTAATAATAAGGAATATATGGGTAGATATTGTGGGTGTAATTCAACGCAGGTTGGGGCTTTTGTCCACTGAGTAGTTAGTTTCACACAATATTGTTAATACCTGAAAATATATGAAAAAAAATTAATCACACACAGTTAATATAGTTTGTTTTAAATAAAGATAAAGTAACAAAATAAAAGAACTGAAATTTCTAAAACTAAGAAATGTAAATACATACAAACAAAAATTATAATGGAATATTTCTGGTCTTTGAGCATAGAGCATATAAATGAACACTAAAATAAAAAATAAGGATGATGTATAAAAATCTGTAATTGTAATTTGTTTTTTCCTACACTAGAAGTCTTTACATTAGGCACTCAAATTGTCAGACTATGAAGGTGCTTTGAAAGAAGCCATCTAGGGAAAGCTTTTAATGTAAGCTGTTAATTATACAGCATTTTAATGCCAGTATAAAATTAAAACCAAAACGGAATGTTTGTAATTGGATCATAGAAATCATATGTTTTTATGTATTGGACGCAAATTTTTAATTTTTTGAAATTCCTGCCCATTAGTATGCCCCGTTAGGGCAACCAACTCGTAAAAGCTAAGTTATTGCAATATTACCACACTCCCGTTTTCTCCATAGGTTGACTATTTTCGGTACCCTTTTCTATATATTTTATGATTTCTATGGTCTTATGACGATTTTAGCCAATCCGAAGCGGCATTTTTGCAGCCTTTTTTATTGCTTTTTGGTGGGGAAAGTTCAAATATTTGCAATAGGACGGACAGTTGTAGGTGCGGACAGTTTTTTAATCGGGCAGCAGGCAGCTTAGAATAAACTATTTCTTTTGAAATGAAATTATATTTTTATATAACGTTCTGAATAACTTATTAAATTGTCAGGAGTTACTTGCGGGTTCTGCGCAGCAGTAACGTAGTGAAATGTACGATATGGAATGCGTTTATTTCCATTGAGCATCCAAATCAAGGTACCACACCTAGGAGCAGACAAAAGGAGGCACATGAAACTCAGCAAAGACATACTTCATTGGTTATGTATGTGGGTGCGATAGAGACAGCCATCTGCACGTACGATATGAATTGTGTTCTTAATTTCCCATTATTTTGTTTGCAAACACGTCATTGGCGTACAGTGTGGTTTCTTCTTTTATCTTTAATTTTTGTGGGTGTTATTGTTGGAACATGTCATGTTTTATAAGGGACTGTAATGTTAAGCAGCATATAGCATGAAATAATTCCTCATATCCAGAAATCAATTTCATTTCAACTCACAATCAGCTAAGCCCCTACTGCTTCGTCATTGCTAGAGGCACAAAACAAATATGGCGCTGATCATGAGTAATCACATTCGCGCAGCTTTCAGCGCATTCCAGTCATCCTAATATAAAATTACATTTCAGTGCAGTAACATTATAGGTATATTTTCCCACACCACGTACTAATGTTTTGATATAATCGCCGTTGTATCAAATGATTTCGCAGTACTAAAACATAGTAACCATTGTTGATGTAATTTTTTGTACCATTCAGCAGTTAAAAAATGCTATTTCTAAATAAATATATCTATATTGTTTATGTTTTGTTTTCTGTTTTGCTATTTTTTATTTTTTTTTACCAGTATTGTATGCCCACCTTACTTTACATATGCAAGATTTATTTAAGGTTTTGTATGCTTGTTAGGTGCATTGTTACATTATTGTTCTTCTACTATATTTATACTTTCCACCGTATCCTGTAATTGGGAATGTCTGTTTGGATATGTATTAAACAAATAAATAAATAAAATAACTTTCTTTACCAAATTTTTAGTACTAGGTATTACCTAATAAATAAGAAAAATTAAAAAATAATTAATTAGAAAATATATGTATATATACCTCCTTAAGGAAGTAAGGTCGAAGAAAGGTTTCTATCCTTGAGTAACATTGTGTATAACCATTCCAAGAAAATATTTCATTAGTTATACCTTTTCTTTTATCGTATTTTATATTATTATATACATTCAAAACAAGTATAAAATCCATAATTATTTTCAATTTGTTTTTCTGGCCTGGTAAATAAAAAAATATATTTATTAAACTTTAGGTAATAAGAAATTTCTACAAGCAAGGGAAGGTAACTACCTACATTCTGTAAAATTAACAAAACTGAAAATAATTTAAGCAAAACAAGGCATACAATGACAATATTTTGTTTACTGAATAAGACGATATTTTTTTATAGTTGTAACATTTTTTATGCTAAGAAAGAACCATTATTTTCGTTCGACCGTACATTTTCGGGCAAATCTCATTTTCCCAGTGTGCCGTAAAACAATAAAGGTTTCTGAATTTCAAGCAGTAAATTATTATACCCAACATAACAGTATTATAAGTGAATACATTTTTAACTTTATTAAATTTTGTATTTCAGTGCTACCCGAATATATGTATAGATAAATATCAAAATGAGTTATGCGTTTTGTGATATATAAACAAAATTGAGATAAAGAGCAAATAAAATCGTCGGATAGGTGTTTTAATTTTTAATTGTTACTTGTTGAGTTGAGAGCAGATTTCATACAAATACAGCAGCAGTTAAAAAAAAATCGCTAAATTTATTTTAAAGGGTGTCATTATGATTGTAAACGATTGTATATGCATACTAACATCTCTGAAATACGGCCATAGGACCAGATATTTGTTAAACAAAGTTTTGATATGAAAGGAAGGTTTTTCTTGCGACAGACCTATTTTCTGTTCCAAGGCCGCTCTATCTGCAATTGAAAGAAGTATAGTTTCCTTAAATGTTCCTGTAGGACCCTTGGTTTATTGTTGGTCTGTATTTGTTTCCTTCTTAGGTCTAGTTTCGGTTCTAACTGGTATCTTACTCGTCAACTTCGGTCAGCCTCATGCTTTAGATTAGTGGACAAATAAGGAAAATTGCGCCGAAAACACTTCTAATAAAACCTCAAGGATATCAGCAAAGTTTTAAGTTGTACTGTGCCCAACAAAATGCAGTCAATATCGCCAAGAAAATTTTCTTAAAATTCTTATAGTTTTCGAGAAAAAATTATTGTTGTAGTATTTTCAACCTTTACATCGCTGAATACTGTAGTCGCTAGCATCATCGGAATGCAGGCGATTCCGGATACTGAAATCTGATTAAAATGGTTAATGCGTATAACAACTGGGAGGTTATTGACAATTAAATCTGAATTACAAAATATTTTTTGGTTTTAGCATAAACGTAGAAAAAATATTGTATACAACTCGTACAAAAAGATTTTATTGCATACAACGTGTTGTCACACATTTATTTTTTGAACTTGTTGCATAAATAACTATTTAGTAACTTTAACATTACATCGACATTCCACATTAAACACTGGTTATAAAGTAAGGTTTTCTAAGCTGATGTATCTTTGAAAGAGCAGAAAATTAATAATTTTAATATTTGTTCTGTAAAAATTTATGGCAATGTATTTTCTACGCTTCCTTTTTTTTCAGTGATGCCTTGTCACACGCAGCCAGGCGTCTTTCTGATTACCGTCAGTTAGAATTGCTGCAGAATCTGACGGATCTGTTGGGGAAGACTTTCAGTTCACAGTTTGTTTTTCCTGCCCTTGGGCACGACGATCCTCTTCTCCGTACGGAATTGGGGACAATGTGGTCCAGGTGGCTACCGACTGACTCTATGAAAACGTTCGAGGCAAGTAAGTGAGCATTCTTTCTGCTTTATTTATAATTATTGTAGGTTAATATATATATATATACATAATTTATAATATACAAGTATTTTTTTAATATTTAACAGTTTCGTATCTATTGAATCAATAACATAAATTCTACAAATTAAAATAATAAATGAGAGTGTCTTAAATACCTAAAGTATGGGAAAAACGACAGATTTATTTGGATTTCGGATTAATATTTTTAGATAAAACTTTATAAAAGTATTTGTTGGGTGTTTTATAATGGTATGTTGAATACTGAAAATATTCATGTTAATAAATTATCATAAAATATTTTTTTTTTTAGTTAGATATCAATATCATCTTATTATTTTATATTATCGCTTGACAAATCAAATAACTATTAAATACTTAGGTGTATATATTATTGACATCGACTGAAGAATAATTCAGTATAATTTTGACATACTCTAAAGATTATTACGTGGAAATGTTTACAGCAAAAAAAAATATTATACATAAGATACACATTTTGTGCAAATGAAATAAATGGTAAATTTCGAAAACATGACAACACTTTTAAAAATACTACATTTTTTGGTCAGGGGTAAATGCGTAAATAAAATATTAAACTATTTCGTTTTTAGTAGTGGTTTATTACTACTGTTAAATATATCTATGTCAAATTTGTAATTCTGTAGTTGCAAATGGGGTGCGGTTACCAGTAGCACTCGGGTCTTGGGACCCATTGTGTATACCGCAAATAGTAAAGTTTTAAACAAGTTCGTACTACGCGCAAAAGCTAGTATGAATAATCCTGCTGGAGTCTCTCTATTATGCTAGAATGACACAAATGGTGTTCACATTATTAGATGCCTAAAAACAGCATTTCAAATTTTAGTCTGGCCACGCCCTCAGAAAACGGTGGCCGCCACAGCAAAGACCTATGTTGTAATACGACGTTCACACGTATATACCTAATACAGCATTGTGCTTTATATCTGTATATGATTTTCATTTTCGGACAACGCAGTATATGCGTTTAGAAAAGTTAATTGTGTTAAATAACATTAGTATTGAATAATGTTGCAAAATTAACCCGTCAAATGAGAGAAGTATTGCATAGATCGCCTAACATAAAATATACCACCGTGCTAAAAAATTAAAAGAAAAATGTGGTGTAGGGTGATGAAGAGCGACGAAACGAAAACGTTAGGCTCTCCAGCACTGTAAATTGTTCGTTTATGAAGACTATTTTAATGTAAGTATAATTGGAAATTCATAGGTACGTAGGTTTAAGTTCATCGATATACGGTCTACTGGCTGCGGGGGTCGAACCCACAGCGACCCAGTCACCTCGATTCAAGTACTGACGCCTTAAACCGCGCGACCACTGACCGATCCAATGTATGAAAAATAGATTACGACCGATTCTCAGACCTACCGAATATACATATAAATTTCATAAAAATTGGTCAAGCCGTTTCCGAGGAGTATGGCGTCTAACACTGTGACACGAGAATTTTATATATAGGTATAGATATTATATATACAGGGTGGTTGCGATGTAGTGGGCCAAAATTCATGACTAGATTCCTGACGTGAAAATATTGCGATTTAGACAAACTCACCTTAGTCCAAAAGTTGAAACTTACAGAGATTTAATGCAAAATATTATTTTAGTTTTTTCTTATTTATTTCATAATAAATGCTGAAATCGAGATGAAATTTTGATGTTAGGGGTTTTCTCAGGCGAGAGATTGAAATATATCCATGGTTTGCTTGTAGCTCATAGAGAGCGCCACCTGCGCTAGGTCGAATATGTTGAAAACGACAGAACTTTTTTATCTTTCAAAAATCTAATTCTCAGGTAGCAAATTCTGATTTTACAACTTCTTTTACACAAAAGTTATACTTTTTGATAGTCGCTATCTTGCACCGTTCTTGTAAAATTTTCCATTGAAAATTCCACTGTATTTGCATTCAATTACAAATCGGCAAAAATTTTCGAGTAGGCTTATGTTAAAATCCAATTTTGGCATTTTCCACTTATCTTAGTGCTGTCAGTAATATTACAGTATTATTCATGCCTTATTAAAATTATTCTTTACTTTATGATCTAAATCGTAGTGCGAGATAACATGCCACGCCATAATTTATTTTCAAATGGAGAAATGCTCTTCGTCGGTATTCAGACTTGTATCCGAATAGAAGGCAACCAAATCGGAAACTATTTCAAGAACTTTTTAATAGACTTGGAGAAACTGGTAGTTTTCGTGCTAAAAGAGACAACGCAGAGCGTACTGTTACAGTTCACCAAGAAGAAGAAATTTTAGTAAGAGTGGCAGGAAATCCAGAAGTTAGCAGCAGGCAGGTAGCTAAAGAAACCGGTGTTAGTAAAACAACAGTTCTCAAAATCTTTCACAAGGAAAATTTATATCCCTACCATTTTACACCCGTGCAAAATCTTTTAGCAGCATACTTACCAGCTAGATTACAATTTGCTCATTTTATGAGCAATCAGCTCACTAATGAAGCGACCTTTACTCGTCGAGGAATTTTCAATTTTAGAAACAAGCACATATGGGATAATGAAAATCCTCACGTAGTCAGTGAGCGTCACTTCCAACATGAATTTAAGATAAATGTTTGGTGCGGAATCATAGGAAATCACCTTCTGGGTCCACATGAGCTTCCTCCAAATCTAAATGGTGACTTGTATTTAGATTTCCTGCAGCACCATTTAGTTGACTACCTCGACGATTTACCATTGAATACACCGCAAAATCTATTTTTCATGCAAGATGAAGCTCCCTCTCATTATTCTGTCAGAGTACGGAACTATTTTGACTACATTTTTCCGGATCGTTGGATCGGTCGTGGGAGTCGAATATTATGGCCTCCTCGTAGTCCTGACTTTAATCCTATGGATTTTTGTTTCTGGGGCTACATGAAATCAGTTGTCTATAGAGAAACTATAAACACCCGCGAAGAGCTATGGCAGAAAATTGTAAATGCCGCCGAATCATTTCGTAACAAGAATCTCTATTTTAAAATACGGCAGTTTTTGAACAAAGGCGTTAATAAATATATTGAAGTTGAGGCGGACATGTTGAATATTTATTGTAATATTCGATATTCAATTGTTCATCACAATTTATAATTTGAAATAAACTCTTGTTTTTTTTTTGACATTCGTACCTTATTTTGATTACTCGAATTACCAAAGCTAAATATCTTGAGAACGGTGCAAGTTAGCGACTATCAAAAGCAAACCATGGATATATTTCAATCTCTCGCCCCAGAAAACCCCTAACACCAAAATTTCATCTCGATATGAGCATTTATTATGAAATAAATAAGAAAAAACTGAAATAATATTTTGCATTAAACACCCTGTATCTCTGTAAGTATCAACTTTTGGACTAAGGTGAGTTTGTCTAAATCGCAATATTTTCACGTCAGGAATCTAGTCATGAATTTTGGCCCATTACATCGCCACCACCCTGTATATATATTTAATTACTATCATTAAATTAGAGCCAAATTAACATTTATGGTTTACTCATAATCCGTGTGCTATATCGTAAACACATAAACTAATATTGACATGAAATCTGTACAAGAACATTCTCTTTTGCATCAAATAACTTTATTTGATACTTGAAACTTCTCAGATCCCTACTGCTAAATATGTAAGTTAGCTACTGCAAGGGTACTGCACTTTACAAAATCTGCGTCTCAAATAGTTCTTGATCGAAGACTTTTTATTATTATGCAGTTCTTAGGAATGGTTTTAGCGAAAATTTGACATTATTTGTTGCTGATCATGTTATGTAATGTATTCTTCATGTCACTACAGCAAACGATTATATGCGGCACGTGTGTATACTATCAACTATCTTTTCTGAAAAATCATTCCGCCTCCTCGTTTACGAATCATCCAGTACATTTCTTCCAAACTAATCACTTATTCCCTACAAAGGCAGTAACTTCCCAATTAATTCATCAAACCAATAAATTAAGAGGAAATTCATTAATCTTTCTCTTAAAATGCCATCCCTTTCCGTTAATGGCATTGGTAAATAAATGCTTATTTCAGAATTCTTGCGACACTGATTCATCTGGAGTAGACACAAAATTTACGTGGATCTCAGTCTAATTCATTTAACCGTGTGCCTCGAAGTGCCGAATGCCGCAAATGAAATTGCTGCGTCGTGTTTCACATCTCTTTTACTACGAGAAGTATTAGCAGTTAGACGGATAAACTTCAAGCCGAGTGAACTAAATATAATTTAAGTATCGGCATTTTAAAGGCACAGTTTGGACTTCATCTCAGAATTGGTTTAGTTTGTGAGTAATTTAGTATTTGAATCTTTCTTGTGCCATACAAAAGCATTTAGAACTAAGTTTCAAGGCAAAATAATACAATTATTACTAGTTGAAGGTTATTTAAAATTTAATTTTCTTGATATAGAAGTGAGTAGATATAAGATGGAAATAGTGTCAGTTACCTACCTCGTATAAATGTTTCCCCCACGGGTTTTTGTTACTATGTTTTCTAAAGTCGTATTTCTCTCTATAGTTTCACATTATAAATCTGGTGTTTGATAGTGTGCATATCGTCGTTTTGATGCCAGAAACGGACTACACCCGGTTGAATAATCTAGATATTTAAATTATCAAAGAAAGTTGTCCTGTTATATTGTTACATTTCATTCAGTTTCCTTAAATTTAATATTATTTTGTGCACTAGATACTTAATTATTGATTACACAGCCTCACAAAAAAAAATCTCAGATCTGGAGGCCAGGCCATATTAACTAGGTATATGTTTTCGGAGGTCAGCGAATCCGGGGTCCATTTAACCCCATCGTGTCGGAGTTTTGCCATAGCCCCAATAAAGCCGAATAATTTAAGCTTTTCAGCACTATTAAACGCATATAACTCTATAAATTAAACTTTAAACACAAAACTCAAGCTCTTAATCCATAAACCAATCAACCCAAAATCCCTCAATCATATAACTAATAAACTCAATAACCGCAAAAACCGCATTATTCAGTACTTTAACTTACATTACGCAATTTGTCAGAGTTCTTTAAACAAAGCATATGCTACACCACAAACTTATAACTGAAGTACTCCATAACCCCATAACCCTATATACAGTTATATTTTTCAGGAAAAATGAAATGTTACCGTCGGCATTATAGTTACCCTATATACCTACACCATGAGGAGATTGCGCGAGTGGATATTGTACATCATATGTAAGGATATGTTATGTTTAAAGAACACTGATAGATTGCGTAATGTAAGAAACATTCTAGTACTGAGCAACGCGGTTATTGCGGTTATTTGGGTTTATTGCTTATGGGATTGCGGGGTTATGAGCTGATTAGTTTCTGGGTTTGGAGGTTAACAGCTCGAATTTTGTATTTAAAGTTTATGTTGTATATCCGTTTAATAGTGACGGTTATGGCAAAGCTCTGACATGATGGGGTTAAGCGGATTCGGATTCAACGTCCTCAAAAACATATAACAAACATAATCTAACCTCCATATCTGAGAAAAAAACTCCTCCCGTTATTATATAAATATATCTACAACAACAACATTTATAGGAACAGGCAAAACGCTATCTGAAGGATATGCAAATACAAGTTAAGGATCTCTGATTTGAATGAATTTGAGCAGCATTGATTTAAAATTACCAACTGTACAACATTCTTTAATCTCTTCTGGCAGGTGATTAAGCTGTATCAATCCTTTATGAAATGTGAAGTTCATCGTTTTTTTATACTTAGTGCATGCAACATGCAAATCAGCTCTACCCCTAGTATTATGTTGATGTATATCATAATTGAACATTAAGAACTGATTAAAATATGTAGGCAATAATACATTCACCACCTTAAAGATAAATAATATTGAGAAATAGTATAATCTAATTTTGACTGCCTGCCAGTTCAAAACCCTCAACACAATATTAAATGGAGTATATCTATTATATTTTAAAATAATACGCATTCCTCTATTTTGAAGTTTTTGTAAAGATGAAATACCATTACCATCAAATAAAGCAATCAAACTAGCACAATAATCAAAATCCGGCTATATAATCGTTTTTTAGACCAATACAGATGATTGAACAGTTAAGTTAGGGCTAACTCTAGAAAAGAAAAATAACTTTTTAATTATTTTCTTATATATATATATATTACAATTAAGAAAGAAATTAATATTTTCGAGAGTTTTATTAATTTTCAACACGGCTGACTCTAGCAATTCATCACTGGCTGTGATAAGAGTATCGTCAGCAAAAAGATTAACGAACTCAGTCTTGAACAAAATTGATGTCATTTAAGTAAATGATGAATAAAAGAGGCCCCAATACACTGCCATGCGGAACTTCAGTGTTTATGTTTTTATTAGAACATAGCACTCCATTAATTTTAGTATTTTGCATTCTGCCACTTAGATAATTACAAAACCAATCATACACTATACCACCAAAACCATAATATTGCAATTTCTTTAGAAGTGGTTACTAATATCTACAGTTTCAAAAGCTCGCAATAATATATTTGTTAGCATCTAAAGATAGCTTTCACTTAGACAATGTCAATTGTAATGCTGTTTCACAAGAGTGCTTGGGTTTGAACTCTGACTGATATTCCATTAATAAACTAAGTTATTATTACTGAATCTAAGAAAATAACGACAATATATTTTTTTAAATGAGTGAATTTGTTGTTACCATTTCAGGCCAATATTTTATTTTCTAATCTAACCTAGACCATTGCGTTATTATACTACTGTGTTGTCTGCAAAGTCTTACACAAGCTCTATAACAAACATTGGCAGATGGTAGCTGGGTTAATGCCAAACATTTTTCCTCATATTTAATATTTCAATCAAAGTAGCCTGATAGATAACAGTTATGGTTGCTATAAGAATAATTATATTGTTTTTATTTGAAATTTATACATTAGTTAACCTTTGTCAACCAAATTAACAAAACTTACGACTATAAAAATTTCGCAAGGTATTCACCCTCGGCTCGAATGCAAGCCTCACATCGGCGAGCTAAAGATTCCTCGACTCGACGGATGAATTCTGATCCTTAACTCTTTCAAGTAACTGTTGACGGGTGGTAACATGGCAGACGAACTGCTTCATATGTCCCCATAAATAAAAGTACAAAGTATTTAGATCTGAGAAACGCGATTGATATGATAGTGGACCTACTGGTTAAATGATCATTTAACCAAGGATTATCTGTCCCCCTCTATGTGATGGTGCACCATCGTGCTGATACCACACATTTTGAACAATATTAAACCCTACGTCATCAATGAAATCAAAAATGCTGTTTTCCAAGAAAGTTCTATACCTACACATCTGCATTTAGACGATGATTTAAATCATGTACAGGAAGTAAATTATTGGTAAAATTGCTACCCCAAACGTTGACTCTGAAATCAATTTGATCTAATTGCATGCGGATTTTATAACGCCCAGATATGTTCATTATAAAAACGCTTCATCGTACCACATAACAAGAGAAATGAATTTATCATTTTCTGCATCTTATTGAAGTAATTAGCGACAAAGTTCTAACGCTGAGGAGCATATCAAGCATGTAACTAACGCTTGTCTTTTTAGACTTTTTTAGAGCGGGATTACCTTTCTCTCGAAGTTTATGAAATGGTGCATTAAATATTGTGTGGGCAGGTTGATATCTATTTGGGTATATTCGTGGGTATTCTCGGGCTGCTTGTTTGGCGTTCCCATTAAAATACCCATGTACAAAGACAATATCTACATACTCTGAGATAGATAAATCCATTTTCTATTTAGTACTTTAACACTGTCAACTGAATAAACAAAATGACGCAAATAATATTTATTGTTGTAGCAACCATTTTAAAATGCTTGTAACATCTAAATAAAAACGAATTGGACCCATGTTCATATAAAGGAAAATATTTGACATTAGCTCCGCTACCATCTGCCAATGTTTGTTATGAGCTTGTTAAACACTCTGATTTGATATAGGTAAAACTACTTGCATGAATGTAACTTTTCGTTAAAGTAATTGACGCAGTTGCAATTAAAAATACGATTGTAATAGCTACCCTATATTTCGTACTATGCGTCTGGTACTATTTTACGTCAGTTGCAGTATTTATTACGTTTTGAAGATACGAGCGGATGAATCAAGGAAGAGCGTCGGTACCAACTATGCGTGTTTTCTTTTAAATAATGTTAATTAACTAAACTGTTAACATAAACAAACTATTAATGGCAGGTGATTATTTAAAATGACAGTTACTAAATTTTGCTTTAACAAATTACTACTACGTTTTTGCTTTTTGAAGCACTTCTAAGCGAAGACAGACAGGACCTATCTATACAAAAACTTCTTCATGCATTTAAATCTACATTTCATTGCCAAAGTTTGTAAATAAGCTAATAAATCACTCTGTATATCAAGGGAATCACGAATTTCAAAGTAAATAAAAAATTTTTTTTAGTTTTGATGAAAATTAATGTGCTTGACCAACTCTTTAAATTAAAATTAAAATACTGTATCAATATAGATCAGCATTATATCAGGTTCTAAATCAAACTGTCACATCAGTGACATCTTTATTAATGAGGATATGTTTTTAAATCCATATTCGTGCTACCGTTCTTCTAAAATTATACAGTCCCATTAAATAAACATAGTAGCCGCTGCCTGCTTTGGAAACAGTTTCATAAATCATGTTTTTTGTTGACGGAATATTTTTCCCCAGTAGTTCCGCTACATTTTTTTCAAATGCTTCAATAAATATGTTAATTGGATTTTTAATAAATATTTAATAATTAAATCTTTATAGCAAAAGTGTGTAGAATTTGATATGTATTTTCTAATATCTTAATTACACAGAAATTAAAGTAGGTAAAAACGTATGCCTTTAATTTCCCGACGTAATCCAAAGAAAAAATCGAATAATGCGCCAAATTTAAGTTATAGGACAGGACAATGCAGTGACAGTATTTGTACCTCATTATCACTGCCTTTATATTTTTATGATCAGTTTCGACAACGTTGTCAGATTGATCTACCTACTAAACTGGCAGACAATAAGGTTTTAATACATGCAAAGTGATTTATTAGCTCTCCGACAAATATCGCCATATGAAATATAATGTAATTTTAAGAAAAAAACATTTGATGATTTGATTTGATGTTATATTTTAAAAATTGTGCAAAACTCATAATCAGAAAAATACATACCTAATTATCATACATTTTCAAAATGTTCCCCGACCGCTGCCGCACATGCTTCATAGCGACGCACTAAAGAGTTTTTCATTGAAGCAAAAATGTTATCACTATCTAATTTCAGCACCAGCAGTGTGTATTCTATGTGTCAACTGTTCATTTCTATTTCTTCTTGACATACAATTTGTTTCATATGCCACCATATAAAAATCCAACGGACTTAAGTCGGGGGATCGCAGTGGCCACGCAACTGGATCACCATTTCCGATGAAAACTTTGAAGCCTCGTAATTAATTAAATAAGCAAAGTTTATCCAACATGGAGTCAATATCGTAACAATAGTTTTTTCTTATAATTTCCTAGAAAAGGTTCTAGTATTTTCAAATTTTACATACTGTAGCTACTGTAGTTTCTATCCAGGCGATGTCAATACTTACAGTATTAACTTTTTATTTACTGTACATTCAAAAAATTTTTTTAGATAAGTTCTGTTCATAAGTTCACCCTGTATAGTTGTAAATTAAAAATAACGCATTATATTGTAATTATAAATTCAGTGTATTACTATGATCATCTTAATTTAACTAAAAGAAACTACCCCTCATTATTACAAATAAAAATTGTACCAATTTACCCTATGACTTTTTAGCAGCATAGATCTCAGGAGAACTCCGTAGTAAATAACTTAATTAGATCCTCGTTTCATTTATTATCAAGTCTCTAGCACAGCGCTAAGGACATTACAAGTGGGTGCTGAGTTTTCTTTTTACAGCTGAATCATTTTTCAAGAAACCTGACTGGAAGTTACAAAGTTAAATGGATCGATATGTTTTCAAGAACGGGCAAATAAAATTAATTTATTAGAAGTTATTTTAACTTATGAAGTATTACTAACAAAGTTTTCAGCTTCTTGTAATTTCACGGGGTAAGTTAAAATTCACACCAGCACTTGGATATTATGTAATATGAAATAGAAATTAACACTCAAAATCTCGTAAGGGTGGAAGGGGGGAGGTCGTTATTGGAAAAATTTGGAAAGAAGAATTTATATTTTGACAGTTTGTATTAGAAAATTCGACTAGTAGATAGTACGATTCTTATCTTTGTGGGAATTATTTCCACTAATCACCAATTTTTTTGCTTTATATCTGTTATACTACAACAGTTTTGAAAGGAGTTTAATAACGCTTGAAACTTTTTAAAGAGATGGCCATATTTGTGAAACAATTCAGTGTTAAACAAACCAGCAATCGCAGACAAATAGCGATCAGTCCACATTTAAAGGACAAGCTGCTATTAGTTTGTGCTTCACTGTCGTACATCGTACTTACATACTGCACACATAATGTCCAAGGTGTTTCCATGCTACATTTTTCATGTAACAGAATGTCTTGACTATGATTTATTCTATATAAAATAGTAGTCTGATCTTCATAGTTTGTCATGCCACCTTTGGTTAATATTTTCAAAGAATGGACAAAATGTATATAGAAAGTTTGTTCCTCAAATGCAGAAGTCTGAACTTTAAATATTAAGAACGAAAACCACCTGGTTTATGTTATAATATTCGTCAATATTTGTAACCTGTGACATAAGTTGGCAACATAATTGAAAAATATGATAAAATTCAGTTATCACTTTGTTTCAAGAATGTGTACAAATCATTTTTACTGGCAAATATAGGAGATACCTTTTTATGTTTTGTAACAGATCTGATAAAGTCACCTAGCAAAAATTTCTCTGATTTTCATCATTTCGTATTTTTGGCATAATACTTGCCCAAATTTTCGCAAACCAACAAGAATGGATTGTCGATAAATACATTTTATGGAGGAAATCACTGCATTAATTTTGTGTAATAATTAATTTTATTGTATATTGGTTTGCAAAAAATGTTGACTCATATTTTTTTTATTTTAATAAAACCGGTATCCAAATATATCAGTTAAAAACGCAGAATATATATGGAACAATAATTTAATTTGTTGTTGACTTATACTTGGTATTTATTATTTTCTTGTCTCTTGAATCCATCAGACTATAATGAGGTATTGAGGGTATACAAAAATGGAGATATGCTGAACCACAAAGCTTTTCTCTGAATATAGTAAAGCTAGTGTATCCCAGAGGAGAACTATATAAAAAAATTCTGTAAGTATTCTCTGGAATTCTAGGTTAGCTACAGCATCTAGGTCCCATTGAGCACTTGTACTGGGGAATCTCTCTCCAGTGTAAACTATAGAAGGCCATCGTTCTCCCAACACGAATTATCTTGTTGACGAGACGACAGTGCACTCTCGAAGTGCATGAAGTAATGTGTCATCTTCCTGTTCCCAACCCCTACAAACAGGTGTTTCACACTTCCTCATATAGTGAATAATTATCTTAGACATGTCCTGATACTTTTTGGTTAGAGCATTGCTGGGAACTCCTTGGCAAATTGACAGCTATTTGTTTGGAAGCATAGTGAAAAGACCAAAGTTATTAAGACCAGACGCACTCCTGGATAGCTTGTTAGGTTCTTTATTGCCATTGCACCGCTCTTGTCCTCTTAGCCCAGCATACATATATGCTGTTGTAGATTGAATCAATTACCACTATACTCTGTATATATTCTTATAATTTTTCCCCTTGCATCTCTACGGGCAATTTATTTGGTGCTATGGTTATAACTATTAATTCCGTTTGTACCACGGTGGTTGCCTATCCATTGCTCACTGATATCAGACATTAAATAGATCCCACATTCTGCACCCTCTTTCCCTTTTGATACTTCAGTGAGGATGTCCATTCTTACTGATTATGTCCACATCATTCTTGATGAGTACTGGTCTGTCAAACGCAAACTTAAGAGATATACTGTCAGTACCTGATTGCAGAAGGGGCATCTTTCTGACGATCTCATTCCATAGGCGACTCTTAACTTTTCCACATTCTGTATCTAGTTTAATGCCAGCATTCTTGAGACGAAGCATAGTTATTAGAGTCACTTCTTGTAGCTTAATAGGTAATGTGCAAAGTACTTAAGGTGGCAGAAATAGCATTACGTGCATTGCTATGGCGGGTATTGTTCGCATAGCTCATGCAGACAATCCTTTGTATCTGGCTGAATTTGTTTAGTTGTTCTCTAGTCTCGGTTGGCTAACATTGGTCTCACAATGGCAGTGTATATCCTCATAACTGTAATGTTTTCTATTATATTGATATTAGTAGTAGCATTAGTAGCGTATGTAAAATAGCACATCTAACACTAGAGAGAGGTTTTATTAAATAACTAAACACAAAGTACACGATCATGAATAGGCAAACATGAATACTAAAGGAAAAAAGGTCTCTACACTAGTCTAGACAATAATTCATAGGTAGGAAGCGTATACAACCACCATACGTGGCGAGTACTTATGGTTGCCAGACCAATAATACATCACAACGGCCACTTTTGATTTCGTTTCCCAGGTGATATCAATGGTATAAATGTTATTTTATCAATATTTGAAATATGTTATTAAACAATTTAATGTACTGTATTTAATGTACTGGGGGCCCGAAAACAGTAATATAAACAGAGTGGCTTAAATAAACAAAAAAAAAAGGTTATGAAAAGAAAAACAAAATGCACTATTTCAGTTTTCATCTGCACTACGCAAAATATCTCATATATTTTGTCAGAAAATTGAAAGGCATAAAAACGCTCATCTTTTTCCTACTTTATGGAATCCTATAAACATTAATGTTTGGAGATACCGGTACTATATACTGCTTATTATTAAAGAAATACTAAAACAACTCTTAGAGTTATTATCTTAAGCTCCCTGTAAATATAGGAAACATGAGTTCTTTCAGTTCCGAAGGGGAAAGAATGTTGCAATAACCGCAGAGTACGTGTTTTTTTATTGTGTTGAAAAATCGACTGCCTGTCTTCTACTCCATCAGCCAACAAAAAAACTCCTACATTTGCGCTTGTCGATAAAGTTCAAACATCTTGAGTTGCCTGGAAATTCTTTAAAAAATTATTATACGTGTTACGCCGACCTGCTGTTGACTGACAGTCGCTGATTTTTTTTCATATAAAAATGGAAAGGGCCTTATACGGCTTGTATAGGGGTTATTGTACATAACTGTCTGCAGCGTTTCTGGGTGCATATCTATATTTGTTAGGAAAGATAATATGAAACTTAAAAAGGAGATGTGGCTAGTTGCAAATATTCAAATAATAAATTTCTGGATAGGCAAAAAACTGTATTCAGTAATGGGTCCAACTTGTAACTTTGTATTATTTTTATAGGTCCCATTTCACAGATTCAAAAAACTGAAAAGTAAAATTCTTAAACTAGTTCAAAATAAATTGCGAAATCAAAACAATTTCAAACCTTTCAATTTACCGGTATTTTACTAAGGATATACCCGAGTTGCACTTGGCGAGCACATACGTGTTACGTTATAATATTTCACTGGAAGAAATTGTGGGAAAATTTAATTATGAAGGATTTTTCATGACAGTTTGTTGTCAATACTGCGTGTGAAACAAGGTCTTTTATTAAAATAGCTATTGAAAATAACACATCTGTAATAGATAAATTATCTTTGTGCTGGCTGTTAGAAGAAAAATAAGGTATGTCTCATTGCATGTAATCAAGGTAGTTGTAGTAGCAACAAAAAAACAAATGTGCACAGAAACTCGTAAAGGGAATAGCAATAAAGAAATTCACATACAAAAAAACAACAAAGAAACAGAGTAGATAATTAGATCATCTGAAACATCTATGGTTGATATAGTTGAATATGATGATAGCACAGATACTGAAAGTTTTTCAAGTAGTACCGATAATCTATGACAGATTAATATGGCACCAAATAAGAAAACGTTGTACCCTGGACCCTGGAAATTAATGAATTTTATGCAGTATGTGATAAAGGCTGGTATATAGGAAGTATTTTAACAATTTATGGAATATATAAAATGAAATTCTTAAGGGAGAAAATGGAAGGATATTTTTGTGACCAAAAAAAGAAGACATGCAGAAGGTAAAAATGAGTACATATTTTACGAGCCCATAACGTCTATGCCTTTCTTTCTTTCATCTAATTTGGAAACAATAATAATGAACATAAAAAAGAAATATTTTCAAACGAGAAACAATACAGGCTTGAAAATTAAATTTTGATGTGTTTTCTAGGATTTCACTAATAGATCGAAAATTATTTGATTTATGAGGTACTGTTGAAAAGCACTTTTTAAAGAGATTTAAGATAAGGCATTACAACTAAAGGGTTTTCATTTAAGACTATTTTAAGGTAGCTGGGGCTCTGGAGGGTAAAGATGAAATTGATTAGTGAATACATCATTTGAGTCCCCCCTCTATATTACAGAAATGGGTTCGAGGGATCTTTGATATTCTTTTTGTTATAGTGGTTTTTTAGGCTTTCACAGCCAGTGCTGTAAGGAGGACTCAGTCGCGGCGAAGCTTTTGCAGAGTCACCACTGAAGATGCCGACAGAGAGAGAGCGGCGAAACGTTTGGAAGCATGGGATGCGACCAGTTACAGCGGCGGCTACGGAACGCCTCGGAGGACCACCAGTATCCGAGAAACGGTTCCGACCGTGGCAGTCGTAATACCAACAACCGAAATCAATATATGGACAGGCCCAGAGACACCGATAGCGGGTCTGTCCCCACAGAGCCTAGCCCGAGAACAACCAGGGCAGGTAAAAGTATCCCAGCTAATGCTAGGGATGTGCATACTAGTTATCCTAGGATGGAAAACTATCAGCTGTAATATAAATTTTTGCAGAAATTAAAGATTATCAAAGACACGCTAATAGATAGGTGGGATTGCATCAATAAATCAAAAATTAAAAAAAAAACATTTTAACCATTAGTAGATTTTTTAACAAAATGCTTTTATTTACAATGAACAAAACACATTTTAACATTTTTTTTTCCTCTAAGAGAACAGATTCTAACAGAATTATGTCAAACAGGTCTTGAACATGTGACAATGTCGCTCACATACCATGTCAGGATTGTCAGGTGTGTATACTTAGTAATTACAGATACACCTAAATATACTTACCGTGAATGGTTTTCTTAGAGCTCTTTTCTCAATACAGAATAAAAGTTGAAATAGTCTTTTACAAAATTAGTTGCATATGTCGGTCTCCATACACTCCCAACCAGTTCTGCTGCACTATTTAGTGCAAACGTGTACTTTAAAAGCATTAAAAGATTCTTCATTAGTAGGTACGAGACTACCATGGTCCACGATGAGCTTAGACCGGGAGTGCATAGTGCATTTCCTCCTCAAGTGTTCTAAATTACTTATGTTTTTTGCGAAAAGCGTTTATCGTACGAACATCTCTTAACCAGAGAGTTTTGCTCATATTCGCCGTAAATTAACATGTCTTGCAGCTGATGATGGTTACTATAAATTATTCCATTTCTGTTTATGCACACTCACAAATACTATGCAGAGAAAAACAAGACGCACTAGCTACAATACTACTATGACTAATAATGCTTTTAGGTTAACAGCAGCAGTTGATAGATTACAATGTTGTAACATACTGTATATTACAGTTTTAAGGATTTTCTACAAAACTTCAATTGTTGATTTCATTAATATTGATACAAAAAAACACATAAACAAATTATGTTACAGGAACTTTTACTTAACCTTAGTTGTATTTTATAGTTTGTATATTCGTAACACAGTATAAGAGTTTTTATTGTTTTTGGTCAGATATACAGCCTCTTGGTATCGGCACTTATATTCCGGATACTCTGTATAACGGCTAAAAGATATATTTCTCAGTGTGTTAACTGCAACAGTTTTCTTTAAATTAGTTTGTTGCCTTAGTGCCGCTTCTTTGAGATCCCTAGAAAATTTGCTAAAACTTTTTTCTTGATAAAAGGGGTAGAATTTTATGTAAATACCCTTGAACTAAAATTTGTGAAAAATGTATCAGGTACAAGGACATGAAGGTACAAGTAGGTAGACAAGATGAAAGGGACCATTTATTTTGATCTGCTACTATTTTAATAAAAATTTAGTTGTGAGTATGTGCAGGTTGTATCTCAATTACATTTAAGCATTTTTATTATTTGCTATGCAAGTCATGTTCCAGAACGTTAAGTGCGCTTGCAAGAAACAATGAAGAGACTAGTGTTCTGAAATGGTGTCGAAATTATAAGAAAAACATATTAAGTTTACATTGCAAGAACACTAATGGATACGGCGCCTCTAGTCTATAGCACGATGATAATAAAACTGAAGTTTTATGTTCTTGGACAGTTTAATGTTCTCAGCCAACTTACACACACTATTGGACTTTTTATTTGTACACAAAAAACATTCGGATAAAAGTAACAATAGGGAATTTATTACACGGCGCGGCTTTTGTTTACAACGTACACAATATGTAGTTAAAACCTTCGCTCAATAAATAATTTGTGCCATAATTACAATCATTATTTTTAAATTTCATATACAAGGCCTCGCATGATTAACATCGTTACGATGTCGTGACTTTGTTTTGACTTTCAGACTCATTGATTAGGGTGTGCTTTGGTATTATATTTTACATATAACTGGATTACCAGTTAACCGTGTAGATAAGAGTTGAGTTTTATAGAAATCGGTCATATACACGGTAAAACTGATGTAACAATTTGTACAATTGTAGCATTGGTAAATATAATTTAAACATGAAATACGACCAACTACAACTGTGTCACACATTACCATTAAATTGTGCCTGAAATAAGTAAATAATATAAGTGCCAATAACTAAAGAGGCTTGCATATCTGACCTAAAGCAACAACAAAAAAATGTTTAAAACGAATAGTTTTTTGTCAGATACACTTCAATTTGTTTGTATCAGTATTAATGAAGTAGACATTTGAATTTTCCCACAAAATTCTTAAAACTGTAACGTACCGTAATGTACGACAATATTGCAATCTACCAATTGCTGCTGTTATCCTAAAAGTATTATTAATCATAGTAGTACTGTGGTTAGTGCGTTTCGTTTTCCTGTACATAGTGCTTGTTTTATATTTGTTAGTGAACATAAAACAAAAATGAAACAATTTATAGTAACCATCACCAGCTGCATGAAATATTAATTTTGAATCTAGGTAAAATTCTCTGACTATAAGACGTTTGTACGGTAAATTCTTTCCGCAAGCCACCAGTATCATATTGAATACTCACATTTTATTTTGTGTTGTAAAAATAACTCTAAACAAACTATTCACATTAAGTATGTACAAACGTAGGATGTGAGCGACGTTGTCACATATTCAAAACCTGTTAATAATAATATATCTACTCCTCATTCTAATAACTAGTATTAGCCCAGAAGTCAGAGACTTGTACGGGAGAAGGGGCATATTATTATTAAGCAGTTCGCATTTGCGCCCAGGAACGACTTAAGTTGTTAGACCCTAACCGCTATTCAATGCAGGAATGAGAGAAACTTGAAAAACCTCATTCATTAGAGGGTGGTCAAACACAGACTGGTATCAACCTGTCACATTGACCCAAGCCAACATTCTCCAACCCTATCATAACCAGAGAGAGGGTGCCAATCCTCTCCACGAATATAGCTCACCTACGGACTACCGACTACGGGATTCGGAATGTCAGTCTGGTTTTCGGAGGGGTCGTGGTTGTAATTATAATATTTTTACTTCAACTTAGTGCATTCAGCTCCACTTAAGACTTCGGAAACGCCAAGTTTTTACTATATTTGTTGACCTTGAACTCATGTTTGATTCAGTTAATCACTCTTTCTTATGGCAAAAGCTTTATAAAGTTAGATTGAGCTAAAAATTGATCTTGCCGCTCCGAAATTTTTACAGTAATGGTAGTATGCGTGTAAAATCTGGAATTAATTGTTCATCTTCTTTCGATATTACTTCGGGTGTTCTTCAGGGCGAAGTATTGGGTCCACTGTTATTGGCTTTATTTCTTGCGGATATAGAAAACTTTTTTTATTGAAAATGGTGCACAGGAAATTAATATTGATAATTATAATGTGCTTCTTATGCTTCTTTACGCAGATGACCTCATAATATTAGCAGATTATGTGATTGACGTGAACAAAAAAATAAGGATTTTAAAAAAATACACTACACTAAATCTGTTGACAGTAAATGTACAAAAAACTAAAAATATGCGTTTTTCGCGTTGACCTTGTCACCATATAGTACATCACCATTTTTACTTCGGTGATTGTCCTGTTGAAGTAACTAACCGTAACACATATCTCGGAGTTACCTTCACAGCGTCTGCACTCTTTCGTGAAATGGCGTCTTCTGCAGTTTCAAAAGCCAAACAAGCAATAGGCCCATTGATGTCCATAATGGCTAAAACCAAAATTAATTCCTGGTCCACTAGAATTCAATTATTTGAGTCATTAGTAGTCAGTACCATAACCAATTGTGCACCAACCTGGGTTCTAAGGTGTACAGACATTCTTGAACAAGTTCAAACTAACTTTCTAAAGAGGTTGCTATTGTTACCACTAAATACTCCTGACTGTGGAGTTAGGGTGGAGTGTGGAAGATTGAAAATAATATACAATGTATTCAAGTGGACACTGAACTGGCTTGAAAAAGTTTTAAAAATGTCTGATTCTCGTCTTCCAAAATTTGTGTTAAGAAGCAGCTATACAACTTAATAACTCGGATATAAGGTATAATTGGGCCCTTCAGCTAAAAAAAGTGTTTTTATTTGTTGAAACTGAGCACATTTGGAACAACCTCTCTCTTGCACTATTGAAAAGAAATACCAAAATGCTGCTCTCAAAATTCCGGGAGAAATTGTTTGTTAGCGATCGTAGCCACTTTATAACTTCTTTGGTGTGACCTCTACAAGTCAGTCGTACTTAACACTGGGTTTACCCATTCAATATCTTAGGACTATCGCTCAATTACGAATGTGTAATAATATAATGACTGCTTTTTGGCTGCCCTATATATTTCTGTTTGACAAACTGTGATTTGGTCTGCTTGCAAAATTTACAGGTCTTAATTACGTCATTAGGAAGTTTAACTCAAGATTAAGTTAGGCAGATTGCTAGTTACATTTGGAATATTTTGAATTCCCGTTCACTTATAATAAACGAATAATATGTATATATCTGTAGCCACCTCCTATTTTTTCTTATTTTACTTGCTCAATTAGCACATTTTTTAGTTCTTCATTTCTTCTTTGTTCCCTTTTTTTTGTAATAAAAACCTTGCTATAAGATTTATAATTTTCAATGTAAAGCAGGACTCTTGCTATATGAAGAAATGTATTTTCTTGTTTTGCAATAAAGGAATTGAATTGAATTGAATTGACTACGGGATTCGATCACACTGACCAACTTAAACGCTGTTAAATAAAGACACTCAAAATTCGGACTCTTTACATATCCACTCTCTTGTATTGCTAAAAGTTACGAGAAGATATATCCGTATGTAAAATAAATAGTAATGAGATTAATAATTTCATAAGTCCTTAAGAAAATTTTTAGTTACATTGTAACTTGAGCAAATTTGTATTTTTAACGAATCCTTTAAATTCCTAAGTCACTAGTGTCTTTTATTATTGTTAAAGTAATGTGATTTTCATTTTCTTATGTTAGCAGTTTTAATTACGGGGAAAATGTCAAGAGATACAAATAAAATGCAAGAGGGTAATTTTGTTTAAACTAAAAAGCGGATCTTAAAAAATTTTAAAACAACGTTTTTACCAGTGGCGTACCACAATTTTCTTCAGAAAACCTTGCGGTACAAGCCGTACGCACGCCACTGAGTAACTTACGAGGTCAATCATCAATACTGCTAAAATTTTCTTTGTACAACTGCAGAAACCCCCAGAGAAACAAGTCCGTGGGTATTCAAATCAGGACTTCCTACGGACTATACATTAAAAACGTACTTAGAAGATATGTTCTTTATCTGGCAGGTTCTTTGATTGATCGCGGCAGATGGAAATCTTCCAAAGCAAAATCAGGAAAATGCGTTGTTAACGCTCACTCTTCTATTCTGTCATAACTTAATCATTAAATTCTGAACCTTCTTAAAAATTTGATGATATATATCATAAAAATATCTGAACAAATTCCCTTACAACAACTTTATACATCTACATTATATTAGGTTTTAACAATTAAGGGTTGAAAACTTTTAGAAATGCATGTAACTGTAAACGTAACGCACAGTTCAAACTTTCGTGGACCCCATTTGTATTTACATCTGAAAGGAAAGGAAGTTACACCAGTCATAATAAAAAAACAAAATTTTTGACAATCACTATTTATTTGCGTAACCAATATTACACGAAGCAAATGCAATATAACAATATAAAAATAGGTGTATTAATTATCACAAACAAATATTAACTACTAGTGGTACAATGCAATTTCAGCTCTGTTCATAGTACAATGTTCTTATTGATCAAGTAAATTAAAGTTACATTGGTAATTGGGATATCTGGTGACTGTTACAAAAGCCCAAATATGTTGTTAGTTGAGGCTTGGTACTCTTAGAAAGAGAAGTAGTAAATATTAAACATAACGAAGTTTTCAAGTAAAATTGTCGAGTACGACACACTGGGTGTCGCCAGTATATGTAGCTATTAAGAAGGGAAATTTATGGTTTTCCTTTCGAACTTATATTATGCCACTCAAAGCAATAATTAGTAAAAAATTGAATGTTATCATACAGAGACATAGAAACAAGTATTTGAACCATCAGAGAAATAGAATATTCGATAGTCTATTACTAGCAAGGAGAAGAGAGCCGTTGGAATTCTAGAAAACAAGGGTAGATAGTGTCAAATATTTTAGATTTGTATAGAGTCAAGTATAACCCGCTAAGATACAGGGAATAGCCAAGAACCATTAGAAATGAACCAAATTAGGAAGACAACTACTCCTCCGCTAGAAGGTGTAATCGAACTATCTCTGGAAGTACCTTGAGACAGGCAGTTCTCTTTTGGGGTCCAGGCCCAGATGGTTCGGGGTATTAGCGTTTCGGCTGAGTAAAATGTAATTGCTCAAATGTTAATTTCATAGACTCATTTAGTCAGTTTCAGTGGATTACCCATATCTTGACAATTAAAGGTTTATAAATTGTCAAATTACAGTTGTTTTCTTTATTTTGTTAACCCTTTATTTATTTTTTGTTATTGTTATTTATAAACATTTCTTTGGAAATGTAGCGTTTCGTTTTAAATAAGTATCATAATTGAATGACCACGGAACCGTGGATTAAAAATCCAAAGATGGGTAAGTATAACCATAACAATATTTCGAAGATCCCACACGTGACAAATTTAAATAAAAAATAACGATCATTTTTCCCTCCTTCAATAAAACAGGTTATTACGATACTGTTCGTAACAACAATTAAATAATATCCCCTTAGGGTACGTGACCATACTATATGTACTTGTCCTATTGAGGATTTTGACTTGGGAAATTCACTTATTCACTTGTTATTCTTTTTGGCTGGCTTTTTGGAAAGCCTACGTACTAGTAGTAGTATTTGATCAAACCGTCTTGATAGAGCAAATGCACGAATGATCTAATGTAACAACTATATATAACAGATGACAAGAATTTATACTTGTAGGTTATAATTTCTTTGCAGCTACGTTCATTTTTCTTGTGTGACATAATATATTACTAAAATATTACTACAAATTCTTTGGTTATCTGGAAAAAAGATATTTTTTAGGTTGCACCTTCCATTCAACACCACACCAGAACAGCCGAAATTACGTCAAAATACGAAAATAATTTAATAACACAAATCAAAGTTGATATTTAGTAACAAACAATAGGTCTGTTCAAGCAAGGAATCCATACTGGTCAAAACTGTCAAAAACGTTCCTCCAACTACTTCTTGCATAATGTTTACTAAAAACAAACTCAAAACATTACTGGTCGAATATTTCTGGCAGTTTAAAGCCATTCCGGATTGCTTACTTCAACAGAACTTATTATCTGACATTTTCGATTTATCATATCAATGACGTCACTCGTGAGTTTGTAGGCTTAAGCGGCGCAAAGGGAATCATCAGCTTGTAAACAATTCAGTTTAGGGATCTTGCCACAAATAAGCAATGCTGAATCTAAGAAGGCTATACTTCAAGTCAATTTTTTTGGTCTCTTAATATGAGTTGTTTTGCAAGTTTGGACTGTCAACGAATGTACTTCGATTGCAGATTTTATCGTTTGTATGTAAATTAAAACCTAAGTCACATACTAAAAGAATAATTATTCCCATTATTAAATCTTCAAAACAGCATCGTTTCTTTAACTATTACATGGTAATATTCTAGGCTCGTAAATAGGAACGTTCAATGATTCCATTTTGCGGAATTAATTTAGATTGCACAAGTAAATTCCAATTTATGTCTGCATTAATAATATAAAACTGATATGCATTCGAATTCATTTAATCGATATCCTTTGTTATATTAGAATATAAATTAAACTGTAAGTGCAGGTATTATTAAATGCACAATAAATTTCAAATTTTAAACTAAGATTATGGCATTCCAGTGAGCACACCAAGTTGTGTAAACTATTACTGCTAGAGAACATTTAATTTGAAGTGCATTTAGCTTGTGCATTATAAGTCCTGCACTCAAAGCGGATCTACGTTGAATGTCCTAAATGCCCTCATGCATAGGTACAAAGAACTGCTTTGGCTCTACCTTAATAAAATAATAATGCATTGTTCGACCTGAAATGGGTTTGTTGTTTCATGTATTTAAGTTAGTGTTACAATTGAGGAAATGATTTATTTTTGTTTAAAATATAAAAGTTTTGCGTTTTTTTCTTCATTCATTTCTTTCTATCCATTAACTTCGCCACGCTTGCCAAATAAATACAACTTCAAAAACTAAAGATGTTGTATATGGCTCAGATTGTATTTAAAAACAGCATAGCTAAAGAGGAAACAGTTACTATTACTGAGTATTAAAAAAAAATAAGTGAAGTAGCTACGTATAATTGGTTTATGGTGGTAAATTTTATATTTGAGGTCCAATTTGTGAATTAACGGTATAATTTAAGAATATATTGTTCTGGAATGTACTTACAAGCAAACCAAATAAAAATAAAAATGGTACATTCAAGTAAAACATACACAAAACCAGCATCGTAGCGATACGATGACAAATGTCAAAAATATTTTTAAATAAAGAAATTCTCTATACAGAAAGGCTTAAAAATATACAATAGAGATGTACTAAGCTAATCTGTTATGGAAAGTTAATATATAAACATGCAAAACGTAAATAAAAATCTAAAATGTCAAAAATTTGAACGTAACGTAATGAAATTACTTACTTGAATAAAAAAGGATATTTGTATAAAGCAAATTTATTTCTTGTAACTAGACTCTAGGCTGAGTTCTCTCACATCTACAGTTTCAAGTTTAGTAGTAATTTGTGGGACAAATTGTTGAAATAAATTTCTGAATTTGACAGCTCGAAAACATTTTTCAAATTTCGTTTTTTTAAAAAAAGGTAATACTCTTGTAAATATACTCAGGAAGACTCATTTAAGTTCTAGTTTATCCTTTTGAATAGATTGGTTCAATTTGTAAGTTTAATATCTGAAAAACATGAAATGTTAAAAAAATGTTTGACGTTGGAATTTAAATGTAAGAATTTAAGCCAAAAACTTATGTAAATAGTGATAAGAATATAGCAGAGACTTGTATAAGTGTGAAAAGAACAATTTTAGTGTAGTTTTAGGACATATAAAGTGAAGTATTTAGATTTAAGGACAAAAATGTGTAAAACGGACACATAGTTAAAAGTGAACGATATGGCCACTTAGGCATATCAAAATAATCAGAAAGACATGAGAAAAAAGACTACAGTGTTAGATTTAAGCTTTATTTTAGTATAAGGACACAAATTTCAAAAATTAAAATAAAAAATTCTGTCAAACTTTCAATTGTTTTGAGAAATACTATAAATAGTCAGACCCAGATCTGACATGAGCTCTGTTCAATTCATAAAGCCAAACAGGTAACATCTCCTGTAAAAACCAAAACAATTGAATAACTCGTTTCCACAACAAAGTAATTAGTGAATCTTTAGAAGTCAAAAATTATAATCTTATAGTAAAAGTATAAAGTGCAAGAAGGTAAGTAAGGCCAAAGTGTTAATTGGAAAAAGTCCATAGTAATAAAACAAATTTTTATAAAAATAAAAAAGTAACCTAACCTCACTAGTCAACGTGAGACAAAAGGGGGTAAATATAAAGTGTAGTGCTTCGAAATCAGTACGAGGTCCCAGATCAGCATTGCAGTTCCATCAACAGTGGAAAATTAAAGAAAACGATGAAGGAAAGGTCATCCAACGCTGGAAATCATCTCTGAAAACCATCGATGAAGAAATCAGGATCGCAAAACATCCAGGATCTACAAAGCATTAAAAAGTAACGATAAAAATTTTTATTAGTTAATATAAGAAAACATAACAATTTACCTGACTCAAGGAACGTTGTATGTATGTAAATCTTTGGATATTCTTTGTGAAACGGTCCATTGCAGGTAAATTCGTTAAATGTCATTTCTGTAATACTGTATTAAAACTGTTCGCATTGGTTAAAATTTGTAATACATAAAATTCCACTGATAAAAAAATTTCTCATTATTTAAAATCTCAATAGACAAAAATAGAACCATCTCAATTTAATAAATAGTTACACGAGAGATAAAATATAAAATTGTAGAAAATTCAAAATCTTATTAAAAAAATAAAAATTAGCTAATAATATCAGAAAAGAGTAAGCAGTATTTGACCACAAATTTCGTCTTTGAACTTGCTAACTGAGGTGAGAGTGTTTAGCCGGGATATATAAATATAAAGTAAGTACAAAAATAAACTTATCCAGAACAAAACTTATACAAGGAAAATCAAAAGTAGATTTTTTTTTAATATTTATTGGCGCTCAACAAAATTTTTTATTATTCATATACTAATTTACACAATAATTCATTTCAAATTCATATCATCAAACAAAAATTAAATTTCTCCGTATCAACACATATTCATTTGAGGGTACGAGTCAGTACCTACACAATACACTTACTTAGGGGTTGAATATGATATAAAAAATGCATCGACAAATAGATTTTCTAAAATATATCAAAAACGAGTGGCCACTTTATATATCGCATGTACAATCGTTTGCAATGACACTCTCTTAAAACAGTTTTTGAACTTCTGGAAGTTCTGAGTAGAAATTTCATTAAATCTGTATACAAATACATCAGAAGTTCTAAATAAACCGCAAAATTAATTTTAATGAGTGTCATTATTATTGCAAACGATAGTACCTATATAGCTAATTCTCATTTTCACTCGTAAAAAAATATGTTACGAATTTTAATAATATAAATCTAAAAGAGAATTATCTCCCACCATTTGTAACTGGATATCAAATATGCTCACTAAAAGGGCTATACAAATCAGTGTGGCGGATGCCTCCGTGAAAGGAATTGTGGCAAGGGAGTGCCTGCAAGGAGGTGTTCTATCACCACTTCTATGGAACTTGGTTCTGGACATTCTCCTGTGTCACCTCAACTCGGAAATTTGTGTCTACGAGTATACCATCGCTTATGCCGACCATCTTACTCCTTTACCAAAGAATGCAAATGGCTCTAAGAACTTTAAAATAGTGGTGTGAGGATACTGTCTGTCAACTCCATGAAGACAGCAATGGTTTTCTTCACATGGAAAAAATGACGCCAATAAAGGAACCAACTCTCCTAAAGACAACGTTAAGTTTTGCATCCGATGTGAAATACCTTGGAGTGTACTTGATGCAAAGCTAACATAGAGTCTCCATTTGGAGAGAAGACAAAAAATTTGTACGTATCCTATGAGCAGTGCTGCAGGACTGTTGCCTGCTTGAGCATAACTGAAACTATTCGTAATACGCCCACCATAGCAACGAGGTAATGTTGTGGCTGCCGCCTTTGGATAATTATCTAAAGGAAGTGGCTGTGACACCTATGCTTCACCTCAAGTATACTGATATTATACCAAATATAGAATGTGGAGAGGTTAGTCGCCTTTGGAATGGGGTTGTCAGAAGGATGCCCCCCCTGCAGGCAGACGCGGGCAGTATTTCTACCAAGTTTACTTTTGACAGAGCCTACACAGTAATTATCACGAATGAGGAGACCGCCCGCGAGGATGTAATCAACATCTTCACCAACAGATCAAAACGAAATGAAGGTGAAGGACGTAGAATTTACCAGATCCCTGCAATGGATAGGCATGCTACCGTGTTACAAACGGAACTAATAGGTATAAACATAGCCCCCAAGGAAATTGTCCGTAGGCAAATAACGTGCAAAACCATCATAATCTACACATATAGTAGACAATCACTACCGATCTTACGATTCTTACGATCCCTTTACCCAACATATAAATATGCTATTAATTGAAATATTGGACTTTCACCTTTAACAAAAAATGTATACTTAATAAAAGTTGATAAACTAAACCGTTGGGGAGATATTTTTAAATTTATAGTTAGTATTACTGATTTATACCTCCAGAAACATAACGTACAAACAGACGTTGTGTTAAAAAAATCAAAACTCTCTGCCTCAAAGCATTTATTATCTGCGTATCCATATCTTAAAATTATAAGTGTCTAAACCAAAAAGGAGCGCAAAAATCGAATTATTTTTCCTGTATTAAATTTACTTTTCTGTTTTGGGATATTATTTTTGCATGCATGGATACACCTCTTCAAGGATTATCGTTTAAGAACTCTCTTATTATTTTTTTAACTGACAGGTGTTTCTCTTAGATGATGTATTATTGTTATGTGACACTTGGTTTTTCTAGTTTTGTTTTTAATTCTTCAAATAAATGCTATTAAACTGACAATATATGAAATATTTGTGCTATGACTGGAAACTTTAAAGATGACAGTTTCATCAAACCCTGCCGATATTCTTGAAATCTTGCATGTCGTCATATTTTACTATTCTGAATAACTTTTTCAAGTAACATTTTGTTGTGTTTTCAGCGAAAAAAACCCTTTACTTGAAACCAAAACAGTTTTTACTCGGTGCACTGAATACCTCAAATAAAATTATTTCTGAAAATGTTACTATTAACGACTTCAGCAATGTATATCTTTCCCAGGCAAAAAAAGGAGGAGATTCGATTGGTTCAATAATCAGATTGATACACTGAGCCACAAAAATTCTGTAATTTAAAAGAAGCACGATGTGACATCATCTCTATTAGTGACATGAAGATTGTAGCTTCTTTTAGTGCTGGATTTATACAACTTCCTACATATAAGATGCTGCATTTTTTATGGAAAGACTGAAAGAAACAGTAATTACAAAAATTAGGCAACCCGTGTATTCATATATGCTAAAATAATATGCCATTCATACATGCTAAAATAATATGCCAAAAGAGTAATGTAAATTTAATACAGAAAAAATAATATTATTCTAGTTGATTCCCATTACCTGCCCTGTTGGTTAAATTTCGACAGTTATAATTTTAAAATACGAATGTGCAGTTAATAAATGCTTGTGAGGCAATGAGCTCTGAATTTATTAATTAAAATCTCTTGCCCTAAAATGTTCAACTACTATTTAAATTCTCCTCAAATAAAATAATAACTTATTTTGCTATTCTAACCCCACATTTTAAGAATTACTTTCAGATACCTATAAACAAAAGTGAACAATCTTATATGGAGAACTATGTAAGTTTATGTTATAACAATCTTTCATTTATAGTTAGAATTAAAAAAATACGTATTTTGAAAGATTTGTATCTACCGTTATATTATATTCCTGAAAGTATAAATCCATAGTAATAATAATAATATATCTGTTTTCAATATTATTATTATAATTACAAACCTAAAAGTAAAGGTCAAACCTATTAACTCAAAATAAAATGAATAAAATACACTCATTAATAACATATTATAAAAAAGCACATCTTTATAAACTTCATCTTAGCAAACGATATTTGACCAATAGTATAATTGAACCGGGGGTTATTTGTTTACATATGTAAATACATTTATTGAAATTAATAGGAATCAAACAGTATTCGCTCTATTGGAAAATTCGTGAAATGTCGAGATGCAGCTGATAGTAGTCTGTAAGAGGATTATCATAGATTTTGGTGATATCGGCATAAAAAGAACATTTGGAAATTAACAAGGCAGGCACAATAGTTTGCAATAATAATGATAGTCTTTAAAATAAGTTTTGCGATTTCTTTTGAACTGCTCAAGTATTTGTAATAAAATCTACTTTCAGCTTTTAACCTTAATTTTCAACTGATTCAGTCACCAATAGAGATTTAATGAAGTTTCTACTCAGAACTTACAGCAGTTCAAAAACTGTTTTGAGGGAGTGCCATTTTTATTACAAAAGCATATACATTAGATGCATAAATTAGATATAATAAGGGCTCTAAATCAGAGCCTTGAAGAACACCACTTCTAATATTTCTGAACTCTCGCCCACTTTTTGTTGTTGAAATACGAGGCTTTTCTCAGCGTGGTGACAATTAAATTAAATCCGTGGCAATGTATCTTTTTGCTTGAGGCTGTATTTATGCTCAGTATTGAATAGCCAGTGACCACTAGGTGAAAACAGGTGCTACGTCTCGCGTAGTCATGTCCTGTAGGTTATAGCAGAGCTTGGACAACCAGGATTGCTCGTCGGTGGCCTCATCTATGGCATACTGATGCGAGCTAATAAAATCTAAACCGGCATATGTCTGGTGACACCTTTGACGACTAACCTATTTGCTGTAGATTTTTTCAGCTGTAATTTAATGCTAGTCGGGGCATTAGTCCGCAGATTCTATGTTTTCTGAAATTCTTCTGTTTACACATTTATTTTGTATGATGCAACTATTTACTGTAGAGCGACAAATATCTTCAAGTCAATTCATGTCCGATCTCAGTGTCAAGCATCCAGCGCAATTTTAATTTTTTTTAGAGGTGAAACCATGTAAAATCTGTGCGTTTAGAGTATTCTTTGAAAAACATTCACATATTTCATTATAAACTAACGAAATTAACAGATATATAAAAGTGGTATTAGAGTTTGAAAACAGCACTGAAAACTCATCTCTTTCAGTTGCAGCAAAAATAGTTTCATATGATTACAATAAAATGTTTAGTGTAAAATTGTATGGATATGTGCAATATTTTTTAATAAAAATATCCAAATGTAGTAAATGCTATTGGTGTATTGTGTATTTCCCATATCTGTATTTACGTTAAGAAAAAGATAAAATAGAAGCAGTTCAACATTGACATATACAGAAGTGACCCATCGAGGAGTTTATGATGTGTCGGGGCCAAACAAGATGTGGCAGATATCCCTGGAGAACAACTTGGCAGTGTCCAACAGTCACCTTGCAAATTGGGGCACTGTTCTATAGGGTAGGCGGAAAAACAAGTTTTTCCGTCGCTTTATGTTTCATTTTTTATTGAATGGGAATATTTACGGTAGTTCAACATGTCCTAAAAAAAATTAGAGAACCTTAATTCTCATTTTTGATATTTAATAACAAATGCAATAATATCAACTATGAAATATTATAGTCAAAACACATAATATAATAATATTTTTATATAGGGTGATTCACAAATTATCTAAAAAAAATGGGAATCGATGCGTCTTGAGAAATGGAGTCAGTTTTGTAAAAAAAATGTTGGTAAAATTCTCAGTTTCCGAGAAAAAATTTTTTACATTTGTAGTATTAACATTTTCACGATATTGTCAAGTGTTAAAAATGGTTTACGTGTGTAGCAACTCGGAGTTGATGAACATTGCTATAATTTATAGTGACATAAGACAAAATGCTTTAGCAGTTTCTCGTCTGTACACAGAACGATTTCCCGGTAGACATGTGCCAAATAGTTACTTTACCGCGGTAAAAAAATTTGCAACCGAATCATGAAAGAGATGGAGGTTCAAGGCGTCCACGGCGTATTACAGTAGCTGAAGAACACATTTCAGAGATCGTTGAAGAGAATCCTCGAATTAGTATCAGGCAAACTGCGGATCATACACAAAGCTGTTGTGTCAACAACTTACGAGTTCAGAACGTACAAGAACCATAAACATTTGTGTTAGTTTGTAGAAACTGGGTAAGACCAACAGTTGTTGTAACATTAGATATGTCAAATTATTTTATTCATTAAAGCCACAAATGAATTTTATTAATTAATAATAACAATAGCGACAAAAGCACTTGAATTTACTGATATAAAACAAGTGTTATAAAATGTTATTTATTTCTTTCCTTGGGAAATTAATTTATTGAATATTGAGATAATCTTACAAGACAAAATTATATTCCTTTCATTCAATTTTCATATTGAACAGGTTATATAAAACCAGTGAGTGACAAATTCTCTAAAACTGTGACAGCTACATCCCGTATAACATTAGTGTGAGACGTACATAATTTGGGTACCTACTTTCCTAAGTTATCTTCTGTTATTTGCGCCAGGTCTCCAAACTGACCGATCTCTAGTATAACACAACAACAATTATTTTAGTCTGGCACTTAAAATAGATTACCAGAAACAACAATTGTCTACAAATTACAAAATGCATCTCAAATTGGTGTTGATGATGCAGACGTAAAATCACCAATTCAAACCTCGATTCTGATATAGATACCTCATAGGAGATAGAAGCTTGGGCTATCGGTTACAAAAATCGTGGTTTAAAAAATTCAAATGTGTTTAAGTATACTATTTTTTAAAGAGTATATAATGGCAACATAATCTTCAATATCACTATCAAATAACATTTGAAATAATTATCTTTTATGTCGGTACGCTACTGTCATCATTTAGTAAAAAAACTCAACTCACAATGGAAAATACGCTTCCATTGTGATATGCCACTTTTCTTGAATTTTTATTACATATTTCAAGAAATAAAATTGTTTTTGAAAATACGAAATTCCAGGAAACAACTGTTTCGCAAGCTAATGCCCCTACCAGCATTGAATAACACGTGGAATATCTATAGCAAACAGCTAAAGTCTCTCGTCACCAGCCTACCAGACATATTAGCCGTAGCTATTTAAGTCTGTCTAACTCGAAAGAAGAGACCATGAGTACGCGGTATAGACAACCTACATCTATCGGCCATTCACTTCTCCATGCCGGACCGACAAGTTCCAGACATGAAACTTTCTATGTCACAGTAGAAACCATTGAAAGATAGCGACCTCATCGTTATTCGGCGGTAGCAATATGTTGCAAACACGGAATTCCAGTAAACAACTATTCTGCGGGCTAATACCCCGACCAGCATTGAATTACACCTGTAAAACTTATAGCAAATAGTTAAAATCACTCGTCAGCAGCCTATAAGATATATACCGGTTTTCAGCTTATTAGCTCTCATCAGAATGCTATAGGTGAGGTATCTGATGCAGGAAACAACTAGTCTGCGGACTATATCCTGGAATTCCGTGCTTGTATCATATATGAATTATAATATTATTATATGCAAGGTGTTACGTTTATAGTGGAGAAAAATGCAAGAGCATTTTCGGAATAATATTTGTAATTAAATAATCTTATATGATAAAGTTCAATATTCACATTTAGAATGAAGAAAACAAAACTTTTGAATGGAAACATAGTAACTATTACAAACCTGCATAGAATAGAATTTCACACCTACGGTTTTGCTGGTAGTTTTTCAGTTTGAATCTTTATGGAGTCCAGTGTTGCCAGGTATGCATATTAGAGGCTTTTCAATCGATGTATCTAAAGGAATTAATTCACCATAAGTGCACCATTAACGATATTAAAAAACATACAAAATGACAGCAAACCGCTAATTATATAAAAACATACACGTTATTTTTTTTTTGATTTTCCACTTACATAAGATAAATACACGATTGTACTAAATCTATAAATACAATTGACTACAGAACATCACATATTATTAGCACCAAATATGTTATCACACAACAAAACGAAAACCGGTAACAACGTTTTCTTCCACCTCTTGACACCGGCTCATGTCAATTTCTTTTTTTCTCATGCAGTAAAGTAAAACAGACCTAGCTTTCATTTCTAAGCTTAATTATACTTAAATCATCTATTTATTATCAATAAAAATTGATACACCATCATATTTCCTTTAAATTAAACAAACTTCACAAATCTACAAATTCTAAATCTCGACATTCCCATTTACTAGAAATAAAACAACACACCACTGCTTTATATACTAGAAGCTTCTCTAACAATGCTCCTAAGCTGTATAATGATTTGGCTGCCGAATATAAACACTTTTCTTTATTTCATTTTAAAAAGAAATTAAAGCTTCTATTGTATTATCAGTCCAATGAATATTGTTTGTTTTCTATTTTATTCAATCAACGTTTTGTTTTGTTACTCTTTTCTCGGTCATGGTATACTTGTCCAAACAGAATTCATTCTATATTCTTTTATTTTCTTAATTATTTGTAAACTTATTCTTAGTGGCACATTTACTTCTCGTCTTATTTAATTATTGTATTCATTATGTAATTTTCTTGTATACTTTAATACTTATCTTAAGAGAAGTAAACATATTTTAAATAAATTCTGACCGAATCATGAATTTCTGAATTGAATGTTATGGATTCGTCAGGAAACCTACCAAACATAAATGTTATTCGTGGCATAAAATAGTAGTGGCTTCACTTACTTATAGATTTTATGCGATTAGAAATCCTTATTTTGGATATATCTATAAAGGTATTTTGTTTTTGTGCTCCCTGTGTACTTCGCATAACACTAGACAAACTGACCTACTCAGCAAAATTCTAAACAATGTGTCCCGCTTCTTAAAGCGTAGCTGTCTAACATTCTTTTTTAGCCAGCCAACGCAACATTCGATTTCTCACTAGCATTGGTATTCTGGAGAATATTGCTTGGGATATCTGAGCCATAAATATTGTATTTTTAATCTTGAAATACTCGATGGGGCAGTTTCCCTCTAAGTAATTCCCGCTAAGACCCTTGTGCTTAGATATGGATTCATATGCCTCGAAATATACATTATTTATTAGAACAGATCTTAAGCGTTTGTGTTTCATGAACACCTATTTAAACGATAAATAATAACCAAAGCCCAGGGCTTATACTGGGTGTTTATTGGAAAACTTACTGCGGTAACTTTTGAACAAGGGAAAGCAGCGATTACTAAATAAATAACATTGGTCTGCCCAATATGGGGAGGACATAGGCCAGTGTAATAACTATTCACATAAATTCCAACCTGTGGTCCCGATATAGCACCAAGCGTTTAAATAACTTTACACTTAAACCACGAAAAACTAACAACAAAGTTTTTAAAGAAATTTATGGAAATGTATTTTGAAATAAATAATTGTGATTGAAAGCATTCTAAATTTATTCAACTTCATATCTTTCCACTGTTTTTTTTTTCATAAGAGGAACAAACTAAGCAAATAGACATAATATGTACGATAGACAATGAAGGTTGTACAGTGCGTTTCAATAACTTTGATAACATTTTGATCAGCTGTAACTTTTCTGTTTTTAAAGATATCGGAATGAAACAAAAACCATATTACATAGTGGACTAGCAAGTTTTTTCTTATTTGAAAAAAAAAAAAACAAAAGACCAATGATTTTGAGAGATCTTAACCTAACTTAAATTTTTTAAAATGGAACGCCCTGTATATTATTAGATATTTGGATTCTGCTCAAAATTCCAAGCATCTTTTATGAAGCATATCCTATACCTATTTTCAACTGTTTCTGAGAAATAGTTTTACAAACATGTCAAATTATCACAAAAATCGCTCTACTTGTCTGCCATTTTCCTCAACAGAACAAAACACTAAGGCTCGATTGCTACCAGCACGGCTCAAGCAATGCTGAACTTCAGCTTTAGCTCAGTGCAAAGTGTGCCATTCATTCCGATATCTTTAAAAACAGAAAAGTTACAGCTCATCAAAATGTTATCAAAGTTATTGAAACGCACTGTACAAACACGGAATTCCAGGAAACAACTACTCTGCGGGCTAATGCCCCGACCAGCATTGAATTACACCTGGAAAACCTATAGCAACAGCTAGAGTCATTCGTCAGACGCCCACCAGACATATACCGGTTTGGAGCTTATTAGCTCTCATCAGTATGCCATAGGTGAGGTATCTGACGAATAATCCTAGCTGCTTTCGTCTGTCTAACCCGACAGAAGGGACCATGAGTACGCGGTGTAGAACTAACTACATCTATCGGCCGTTCGCTACTTCATGCCGGACTGAACATGTCACACACACTGGTGGGCGTCTGACGAATGACTCTAGCTGTTGCTATAGGTTTTCCAGGTGTAATTCAATGCTGGTCGGGGCATTAGGCCGCAGAGTAGTTGTTTCCTGGAATTCCGTGTTTGCAAAATATCGTTTCTCGCCGATCGCGATAAAGGTCGACAGCTTTCAATGGTGTCTACTGCATGTAGAACGCTTCGTGCCTGTGTGGGATTATTCGTACCGCGGTAAAAGTAGCTGCATTTGGCACATGTTTACCAAGGAATCATTCTGCTAACGCATTTTCACATTATCATAAATTAAAACGATATCCATCAACTCCGAGTTGAAAAACTAATGTAAATATTCATATCACAAAAACGTTAATACGTTCTATAAGTAATCGGATTTTAATATTCACAATCGCCTGGCTGGAGACTATAATAATAGTCCAGCGATGTAAAGGTTAGGAATACTACAACAACAATATTTTTTTACTCGGAAACTATAAGAATTTTACAATATTTTTTGGTCGGTGGTCGAGCGGTTTAAGGCATCAGAACTTAAATCGTGTTTGTCACCCACCATGGATCAGCTATATTTATGGAGAGGATTGATACGCTCTCTGCGCGACGTAGATACTCAGTTTATACTTGGCTTGTATCAATGGGAAAGATTGATACTGGTCGGCGTTTGACTACCTAATTAAAGAGGTTTTCCAGGTTTCCCTCATTCATGAACTGAATGATGGTTAGGACTTACCAACGTAAGTCGTTCCTGGGCGCAAATGCGGCCTGTTTAATAAAAATATGCCGCCCCCTCTCCCGTACAAGTTTCTCGACTTCTGGGCTAATCTTCGTGATTAGAATGTCGAGTAGAAATATTATTATTGTCATTATTTTAATTAGAATTGAATATATCATATTATTTCACGACGACAAAGAGTGCTTCTTATATTCTCATACAAATCTTGATGTAAACTCAAGTGCTCATAATTAGGTACCCGACTCTCCCTTAAACATGAAATTTGCTTTTTAAACAATATCGAATTTAGCTTGCGGCAATACGTAACCAGAAATTTTATTCGAGTTGAAATGCAGATAGGTAATTTAATATTTTGATTATAACGGCTTTTCCCGAGAATCCATCAATTACGACAAGATTGATGTACTATCTACTCAATTTTAATACAATCCACAATCCGCTTCACTTTTTTCAAGGAAATTAATTCATAAAAGCCACTTTATAAGACTCATTATTCCATGAAAATGTTGGTGCGCGATTCGTCAAAGTAAAGGGTACAAATAATGTGAAAATTTGAGTTTCCCTGATATAAAGTCAGCAATTTGAAGCACTGACTGTTTATCATGTCCATAATGCGGGGAGGGTTCAAATTTCATTTACATATTTCAATTATGCGTCAAAGATACATTGTTATAATAATACGTATTATATATAACTAAATAAATATCAAACTTTTATATTAAGTCTATCTTATATTAGAATAAGTAGGAATTTATTCATTCTATCAGTATTGCTACATTAATGTAGTTTTAATCTGTTTCTCTAGTTGCAAAAACGGATTCTCTTCAAGTCTTAGATGTTCTTGCGAAGAGAAAAAAGAGGCTTTATTAAGGCCTGGTGTTTTCAGAAAATCTAGAAGCCTAATCACTAAAGGTATTTAGATGCTAATTCTCATCTTCTTCTGATAATACGAGTATATCTTAAAATCAGTGAAAATTAAATTGGTCATTTTTTGATAATGGAGCATGGGATCCATACTGGTATTTAGGCAATTTAGGTGCAAGTTCTACATTAAAAAATAGAAAAAACAAGGGTTTGGAAGTGCATCGTTTTGATAGTCTTCTTCGGGCTTCGGATTAACATGGCATTCCCCCGGGTGTATTTGACGATATTGTGGATTGAGGAATATTACACTATTCGAAAAAGTGTTTAGGGGGCAAAAGTGAACAAAAAAGCCTTATAAACATATGGTCGAATATCAACGGTTATTGAGATAGCAATGTTTATTGCTATTATTTCTGCGAAAGCTAAAATTATTTAATATTTTATTTTGAGTAGGTCATTGATTCTAAACCAAACTCACATTAGTCTTACTAATTGTCACATTTATTTTGACGTTTGCGATTAAAATGCTTATTTTATAACTGTCGAATTTATTTTTACATGTGCGTTCTTTTAATAGGTATTGTACACACATAATTTCGTAATGCCTGCCACATGTAGTAGCGTATTATTTTTATTTATGGGTCCAGATAGTCTTCAATAATGCACGCCAAACTGGAATGTTTTCCAATGTGAGAATTACATCTAAGAAGCAAGCTGGTCCTGATCTAGCTGTGGAAGAAGACATTCTAAATATGGTAGAACGTAAGTACCATGCACATTGCAACCCATCTCCAAACTAATCAAACTACGGCATGGGAAATCAGTCACAAAAATGGTTTAAAACCTTTCAATATTCAGGGCGTCCAGAATCTTCAGGGAGGTGATAATGATTTGAAGTTGCATTTTTGTAATTGGATAAACGCAAACCATATACTTACAAATACATTTTGTTCACTGATGAGGCTCAATTCACTCGTGATGGAGTAAATAACCATCACAGTATTGGTAAGATGAAAATCCGCACGCCACGGTGGAAATAACTTTCAGCATCGGTTCAGCATTAACGTGTGGTGTGGTATAATTAAGAATCAATTGCTTGGCCTAGTTGGGCTAGATTGTCATCTTTCTGGAGCCAGATATGTAAAATATTTATAAAGTAATTTGACAGATCTACTGGGCGGTGTTCCACTGGATATTAGCCAAAACATGTACTTTCAACATGATGGTGCCCCAGCTCATTTTAGTCGTGTTGTGACCAATCATCTTAACAATCGCTTGTCACAACGCTGAATTGACCGAGGTGGTTTCCAAAATTAGCCACCAAGGTCACCAGATTTGAATTCTCTTGATTACTGTCTTTGGAAATGATTTATCATTAGTATATGAGACAAAAGTGATCACAAGAGAGGCGCTATTCTATCGGTTTGCCAATTATGCAGCACTGATAAGAGAAAATTACCTTGCACTTCAACGAGCTACCCATGCATAAGTTCCACAAACGAGCTGATGCATCAATTGAGGCGGACAATGGTATATTTGAAAGTTTTATTCATTAATTTCGGTTTATTAGATCTTTAATCAATGTTATAATTGATAATACCGACAGAATAAACACTTTTATCTACTGATGCATTACAATCATTAACTTTAATATATTAAGTTTAATATATTTACTTATTTTTACTGAATACAGTTGCCATTTTCTTTTATGTTTTATCACGTGTATACAAAACAACGCGTCTGGGAACTAAGAACTATGGTTATATTACGAGTAGGTGTGCACCACACATTTTAATCTTGTATCTACTCGTACAGTGTGTTTTCAATTGAATATTTTACTCATTTCTATTTTTGCAATTTCTTTGTCTTATTGACCAGTCTAGGTTATCTGTAGTACTGACATGCGTTTTGGTATATGCTAGTATTTCTTCAAAAGACACTTTTACGTGTGCAAATTTCTTGTGTATGGGTGGTGTTCGCGCCATTAAGTCTAAAGAACTGTACGTTACTGATTTTTTGAAAAAATTAGTATGGCTTTCTAAAAATACGAAATTAATTATGTTTAAATATTTTCATGGTCTTTTTCGTACTGAAACATGACTTCCAGATAAATATTAATTTATTACAATACATTACAAATAAGCCATCTTTATGATCTTAATTAAAAAATAACAATCAAGTTGGCATTTAACAATGTTTGTCACAAATTCTCTGTCAGAACTTAAAACTAATCGGGTTTTCGAGATATGAAAAGTAAAATATTTAAGAGAGAAAATTATAAACATCCTGTATCTGGAGTGCAACTGGACTCATCTTTGTATACATTTTTTTCTTTATTTTTAAATATAGAACATCATTCTGTAACACTTATATGTGAGAAACATTATTTCCATAATTAACTGATAGATCAAGTATGAGGGGTACTACCAGTACTAGGTACCATCTGCGGAATATAATAATATATAGGTAAGGAATCATCAGTTAGGGAACATAGAGCGGATACAAGACATTAAAATAAAGACGAAGTCTTAACACTACCTGGAATTTGAAAACGATCCATACATAAAACTCAAAAAAGAATCTTTGCAGGTCAGTCAGAAATAAAACTCAAATCATATGTTAGTTGGTCATAGATTGTCAAGTTAACCTTTGCATTAAACAAATCAAGAAAATTTAATCACTTTAAACAATTTTCGAAAATGTTATAATTTCTGTCATGTCTGTCTTTTCTTGTCATTTTACTCCATTTGTCGTCGTAATCCAACCTTTGCTCCAGAAAGATATTTATTCTTGAATGTATATCGACCTCTTGTTTTACTGGTTCAACATCAAATTTTCTGTTACATACAATATATTTCAATGTAAAAAATGTACAAAAATAAAAACAAGAAATGTGTAATACTTGATTGAAATATTTAAATATGATGAAGAAATATCTCTACATACAAGCTAGTAATTAATTATATTGTGTAAAATAATAATAATCTATCCAAATGGTACTAATAAAAATATTTTAAAACCAACTTTTTATAGAAATAAAGAATTAAAAATCACTGACAACTCGTTAATTTTATACAAGATTATAAAAGCTTTATCTGTTGGTTTGATATATTTCAGAGAAAGTAGGATCTAGTGGGTATATCAAAACTGCAGATCCCTTACGTAATTTATTTTTAATTAATATTAAGCATATTATGAAGTCTGTGTTTCCATTCATTTGCGCGTACCTCCAATAGATATACATGTATCTACCTTTGTGGAAATTAATTGTATATCCAATAATCGTTTTGTATTTGTTAACTTATCGGTATTCTCCATTGTGAAGCAAATAATATATCTCCATCTAAAACAGCATTATGACGGAAATAATTTATTTCTACTACATTACCTTCAACTCAGTATTATATTGTATTTACTGTAGCGCACAGAAAATTTTGCATGGCTAAATACGAAGTAATATAACTCAATAAAAGAAGTTTTTGTTCTCCAAAAATGTTTTCATTTATTGTTTAGTTGATGTACCTCATTAACTTTAGCTCCGTCCCTATACATTACTTTTCAATAGTACATCAATTGACTATAAAAATTTTGCAGAAACACAACCAATTAATACAAAATTAGAGATTTCGACAGTTGTAATTGAAAAATAATTCTTGACAAATAATAGACTATATTAAGTGTTTTGAAAAAAAAACATATACCTTTTAAATATGATGAGAATTTACAACAGTCGCTATTATCTAATAAGTCTCTATTTCTATTCAAGTATATCCATAGATTACTAAATTAATTTTATACAGGGCCGGGCGTGATTTACTTTAGTTACTCTAATGCTCCAAATATTCACTCTCCTTTATCTAATGGTGTGTATTTTTATTGAAGGAAAATATCATTTTGTGTGACACATTTTATGAAACAAGATAAGGAACTATAAATAACAATTTAATCTTACAAATATAATTATTATAAATTATTAAATATTAGAACAGAATTTGTGCTGCCCATTTTCTACTATTTTAGTCTCAGATTATTTCATAGGCACCAGCAAAATTTTATCTAATTTCTAAGTATCATCTATTGTTATCTTACATAACTCTTCGCTACGACAAGCCAGATATATCAAAAATCAGTGGCATATGATTAAAAAATAATGTAAGTCCATTTTATTTTACATTTGAAGATGTCAACTTACCTGATCATTAAAAATATTTGATCTGAGCATCTTTCTAAAGTGTCAATTTCCTCTCTAGTAATATTCTTGACTTCTTCGGTTTTTCTTTTTAAGTTTTCTTTAATTAGCGGTCTTGCTTAGTTATTCAAGTGGTTTTTTCTTAGCGGGATAAAGACCAAAAATAGAAGGACTTTACATTTATTTCATTGCCGAGGTTTCGGTGTTGATTTTTACACCATCTTCAGGGCTCGAAATTTAAAATGTCCTTTGTCTAAAAATGTAGTGTCAAACATGAAGAAGATAACATCTAGATACTTATAGATACAATTATGATTCATAGAACAAACTAGTGCTATTTCCCTTTTCACACACAGTAAGGTTGTTGTTAATAAAATTCGTTGTTATTTAGCAGGATGAAAATTTAAAAATTTTTTTAAGAATGTTATTAATTTTCAATATTTGCTGTCAATGTTATGATGTAAAAGTACCATTGTTCTTAACATAGAATAATACTATCACAAAGAGGACGACTTACAGTTCTCACATTTTTCAACATTATGCTAGGATCACATTCAGTATAGTTCACGTTTTTTTTAAAAGCACACTATTTAACAAAAATCATGTTTTGCTGCATTTTTTTATTTTTCAGGCAACAGAATTCCCTTCGCTTCATTCATCGCCTTAAAAATTGCAGAATGCGAACTCGGAATGTCTTCTGTAGTATTGAAATCCATATTTTACAAATTATATTACCTATAAAAAAAGATGTGCGTACTAAATATGGCGTACATGAAAATCGCGCTTGTTGATATTATTGCTAGGCATCCGTTACAACTGTCAATTCGGTTCCAACAAAAAATACTTGATTTTGGTTATAGAGACACTTATTTTCACAAATACAAAATATGATGTGTAGCAATTTTTAAGTGTTCTAAATACCGGTCGTGTATACATTTTTGTATCTGGTGCGTAATAATGCGTTTAATATCTTAAACGTGTATATTGTATGTGTTATTGTTAGGTATATTCATTATGCAAGGCAAGGGAATGATAATTTATTGGGGAATTTTTTAAAGCAGGTCGAGTACAATATCAAGAGTAATAATTATTCTAATTATAAATACTGTGAATAACTTATCGAGTTATATTCTTATAAAATATTTTAGTGAATGGAAAATGGTACTTTTGTAAAAAATGTAAATAAAATCATATACAGTCACAGAAATATGAAGTTAATAACATTATCAAAATTGTTATGCTGCATTTAAAATGTCCAGAGTGGAAGCGAGGTCTGAATAGATTATTAACCTTATACTAGATACATTTACTTTATCTTTTCATCCTCTACAGAGTCTATATTAAATGACCTATATAACAACGATATTAGATATTACTTGCCCCAGATATTGAATATATTGAAATAAACTCCATTTCAGATCGAGAAAACGTGTTTGAAATCTAATGAGGCCATTTCATGTAACAGAGATATAAGGCGTAGTATTTTAATCTTTGAGATCCAGTGAACAGTCCAATTCTAGAAAATAAATTATAGTAGGCTAACTAATAGTAGAAAAAATATGAATCTTCTATATTCATTATCTGCATAGTAATATGAAAGTACGCTGTCCTAGAGAAAATAATTGGTCATGTTAACAGCCAGTTGCAGTGACCTTTCAACAGAAGATATTTATAATGAGATACGTTTACATAATATGTTCAGGAGGCATCCAATTCCATTTTATGTCAAGTAGCTGGATAAAGTTTAATGTTGTCGTTAAGACGTTGACTGCTACCAGAAGATAATAAGGATGCCTTAGAGGTCAAACGCAAATAGTTAGATGAACATATTTATTTAAAACGCATACAAATTGAAGGTTAACTATTTGGCATTAATTAGCTAGCTTTTGTATCTCCATAAATAACTCTAATCTTCCTGAAAATTTGATAGTAACTGTAAACATACTAACTACACTTTTAATTGCATTCAAATTTTCACTTTTGATTTTTGATTATAAGGATCTTTGCAATAATGAATCAGAAATGCATGTTCAATTTATTAATACTGATATTTGCTATAATAATTACAAATGATATAGAGGAAATACTGTTAAAAATTTCTCATATTTCAAAATTGCTATGATTTGAACCTGTAAAATCATGATATTCTTAGATAGAATAGAATTTTAGAATAATTGAAGGTTCAATTTTAAATACCGAATTGTTTAAAATCAGTATATAACACTAAAAAATATTTCACAACGTACAATTACATCTACAGAGTAACATCCAAAATTATAGCTCCATACAATGTCACATATATTCATATATATAACGCACATGAATGCAAATAAAAAAAACACATCTATAGTCTGACAAAATGTACTTTTACAGGCTAAAACAAAGATAACACTTATTTAAGGCAAGATAAATTTTTATAAAATACCTCTTATGTAGGACTCAAATTCAGAAACCTCATACGGACTACATTACAGCAGCAACCTTTTTATACAGTTCTTAAAACTACATAGAGCTAAGGATCTCAGACGGTTTGGCAGCAAATTATAAAGATGATACTCCGCATAATCCAATTTTTTTTACATATAACATGAATTTTTGTAAATAAAAGTTTGACTGACGTTCTGTAATTGTGTATTCCACATACGGTATCAAAGCCTGCCTTATTGCTATGTATATACGAGTATGATAATAATTTAAATATACAAATTCCCACCACTGTCAAAATTCTTTTTACTCCAAAGACGTGTCTACATGACTCATGAGGTTTGAGATTAAATATCATTCTAAGAAACCTTTTTTATAAAATAAAAAATACTCATCCAACCAGTGGCTTGGCCCCAGGATACAACATTGTAACTGATTGCTAAGTACACCACGGCATAGTATACATTCATTAATGCATCACTGCATAGGCACCTCTTCAATGATATTATCGCATGGTAGGTACGCTCTATTGAGTACACCACACACATGGTCTACTTACTTAGCCCAAGTCAAATTTATGTGCAAATGTGTTCCCAGAATATTAATATTATTACTCAATTCAAGATTGAATCTGTCTATAGTTTCGCCGCTCTCCACAGGTGATCTGCTCACAGCTGAAAATTCAATAAATCTTGTTTTATCGGTGTTCGCAATAAGGTTATGTTACACCACAACAAGAATTGACTAAATGCGGTTTCCATTTTCAACCTAACTTCACTAATAGTTTTACTCGATATTAACAGCAGCATCGTCTGCATACATAAATAGTCTGCCATCCTCAATAAAGTCTGGCAGATGATTTACAAAAAGGAGAAATAGAAGTGGCCCTAGGACATTCCCCTAAGGGGTTCCAAGTTCTACACTTTCACAATTTGAGAGACTATTTTCAATTTCAACAATTAGTTTTCGATTCTCAATAAAGGAATCCAACCAGCTATTGAGTAACCCTCGCATTCCATAACTTTCTAAATTGACTTGTAGGAAACTTGGATCTAGCGCATCGAACGCTCTAGAAAGATCAAAAGAGATGCCCACTGTAATCATATCCTTATGCAATAAGTCATGTATAAACTGTACAATACTTGTAGTTGCAGTAACAAGTAACAAAATAATTACTGAATATACAACCATAATCAACGCCTAAGTTTCTTGAGAGGTATGATCTATCCGCAGTTGTGGATTTCCTCTGTTCCAGCAGTAATTGCTATTTATTTCTTTAATGCTATTTTCAGGTTTGTATATAAAAGAGTATATTCGTTTCGTTATTTAACACTTCAATAAATTGTTCCAACACTGTGGACTTTTGGATTTCCCGATCTGAAAAGCTAACTTTTATACATTTTCTTTATTCTAAACCATGAAAAAACATTTTATTTACTTTAAATAACTACGATAAGTTCACTCAATTAAAAACGCAATATTGACATTAGGAAAAGCGGGATATTGTTGGTTATATAGAAAATACATTTTTATGCTCTAAACTCTGTCGTTTTTAATGAAATGTATGCTGAATTGTTAACATTTGATTCGAAATTGGATATTGTTTTCAAAGCGCTGTTTGTAAAATCAGATTATTGGGTATAGCGACCGAAACAAAGAAGTTAATCATGCCATCTGATACGCCATGGTGAAAAAACAACGTTGAATTAAAATATGAAATAAATATTCAATCAATATTCCGATTACGTCCTTGAAATAATGGTTATATTGTAATTAGGGCATAATTCTGTACATAGGCTACAAGGTATGTATTAAAGGAAGACAATTGATTTACATATCTATCTTTTCAATTATTACAGTTTTCTGTTTCCATTTTATTAGATTATTTGTAGGTATGTACAATGATTGTTCATATAGCAAATATTTTACAAAATTTTAACCCTTATTTAAATTTCGACAGTATATCGGATCTTGTTTCTGTAGATATTATTACCGAAGTTATACAAATTGAATATATTTACAGGGAACTTTAGTTCATGAAATTATAAAAAATCAATATTTTTACATAAATATAATTCTATCCACGTGAAAAAACAAATATTATATTTCTCTATCGTTGTGTCTAACATCGTCAAAACTTCAGTGCTTGATAGTTAGCCAATAAACTATCTATTCTTAGTTGCAGTGCAATTTATCTATGAACATTTTGAGTACATATGTTTTTTCAAATAAACTTCGATAAGTTTCATCAAAATTTGAATTTTTTGTTGTATTTTGATATATGCATCCATCACAATTTAAATGGCGATATAATTTACCTATAAAATTCGACATGGAAAGATGACAACAGTCAAAATAAAAAAAGAATTTCTATTATTTGTGTTTTTTTTAAATCAATTACCACATTTATTTAAGAAGTATCCTTTAGTAGAGTACGTATATATGCAAAGTTGCGGCAAGAAATGAGAAAACTTACGTCATACGAACAAATTCATTATTATTTCGATCAATATATTTAAAAGACTGCAACTGAGAATAATGGAACTATTAACTATATACTACACTAAGATTTTGTACTATATGTTACACACATTTACAAAATTGTTTTTAACTCGGCAAACTACGGAAAATTATGTTTATAATAAAAACAAGTGCGTGATGTCAGCCGTAATGTAAGTCGTCTGAATTCTTGCCGCAACTATATTATCATTAAGTAAAATTTTGTTCAGCCTTTATTTTAAAATAAGATTCATTAAATTAGGTAAAACTTGAACAACACTTCAATTGTTTGCCATTACGTTTACTAGCACTAAACACGTAACATTAACGATTACAAATTTTATAGGGTGTAACAAGAAACCGGGTCAGTTGTTAGCTACGTATTTTTGACGATAAAATATGACTAATTAACCCTATCTACCTATATACATAAATGCCTTCCTTAAAAGATACATGGCGTTGAAATTGAAGTTTCAAATTGTTTATTCGCTATAACTTTTTCACATATAAATTTGACATTTAGTAGATATAATCCTTGTGGTTAACCATATCCTTATTATTGTAAATGATGCCTAAAAAACAAGCGTAAAAAATCTGAGGTACACCCATGAACAATATTTTATTGTTCTTGATAGTTTGTCCTAAAACTCGTCTTTTTCGAAATAAAATGTAACGTTAAACCTTGTTCTCATGGATATTGATTTACATTATAAATGTCAGAAATTTTTTTCGCTATTTTCATCGTTATTATGTGGAATTAGTAAGTGTAACAATCTACCTTGAAAGTCAATGACAGTTATGATGAAAATGACAAGAAATATTGTATTTGACAAAATCGGTTAGAAGTTGAGATTTTCCCGCCAATAAATAATTTGCGCGAATTTTCGCGAATTTTGCCTATATGGAGACAAGGGTTTAGATATAACCACAGAGAGCAATTTTAAATTTCAAACACTGAAAAGAACAATTTGTAAATAATTCATCGAGGTTTTAAAGGTCCTTACTGATTTTATACAGTGTATCTGAACACAGAGCTAATCAGATTTGAGATTTAGTATTTTTACGCAAAGATATATTTTTTAACTATATAATTTCAATTACTAAGAAAACAGATTATTAGTTGTTAAAGAAAATAATTTTAATATGAAAACGAAGGGAAAAATTGCAGTTACTTGACCGTGCCAAAACTTGATCTGGAAAGGGATTTTGAATGCCTACCTAAAAAAAGAAACCATCTATACTCGCGTCAAGAATTCAGACGTCTTACGTCACGGCTTACGTTACACATTTGTTATTTTTTGTCAAAGTAATTTTCGATATTTGGTCGCGTTAAAAACAATAATTTTTTGCAATTTAGTGCGATATAATGCAAACTTTTAGTGTAGTATATAGTTTTATTACTATCAGTTACAGTTTCTTAAATATTTTGATGAAAATATAATGAATTATTCATTTGTTCGTATGACGTAAGTCGTCTGAATTCTTGTCGCGAGTTTATTACAGAAGCCTTAAACACATGTGAGTGAGTTTATTGAAATCCATTTCTGCTTTTCATTTGAAACGCCTGTGGCTTTGTAACCACTTAGTTTACTAGAGCAGTTTTATAAAAAACATAAAAGTTTCCTGTGCATGTTTGATCTGAGTTCAGGATATAATAATTCCACGTCGAATGTTGCTCACTGTAATAAAAGTTTCCCATTATGAATGCGTATAAAATAGTGTAAAATCTTATTAAATTTTTAAATTTCCTGTTAAATTCTCTCTCGCTTTAAAGCGAGTTATAACGACGAGGTTTGCACACACAACGAGTCCAAAGCAATATGAAAATAAATTTAAATAATATTCCTGACATACCATTTCATCTCGTTGGATTTATTACGCCACTCGTAAAAGCTAGCGCGTTATATCTTCCTGCATTTGGTTATAAATATGGGTGCCGTACTCCGCCAAGTATACGTTTACGCATTTTCAAATTAAAGGCAGTTTTAGTTTTATGGTGCCCATAAATTTTGTCCTCGCATCGATGAATTTGTATATGTAGCTTTTAAACTCTTTCTAATACCAACGCTATTACTGACAGTTTATTATCAATGCACAATACAGCACGTTCCTCTTTAAATAAAGCTACTCGTATTTTTTAGTACTTTAAATAGGTCAATTTAGATTTATTTTTTATTAAGTATTCGACATTCATAATTTCTTTTTACTCTAATTTTCAAATCCATAGCTAAGATGTAGTAATTTTTTAGCTGGGATTTTTTGACCTGTCCTTGTTGTCCTCGGGCTAGGTTCTGTGGGAGGAGACTCACTGCCGTATCTTTGGGCCCGTCCATATATTGATTTTGGCTTCTGTTCCTCGAGACGTCCCGTAGCTGCCTCTGCAACTGGTCGCATCCCATTTCACAACTTATTCGACACTTTAGATGATTTGTTAAAAAAAATTGTAATAAAAGTTAATAGTTATACATTAGTTTATTACAATTTCTTCGCAATGATTTTCCTATTAATAATAATATAATTACCCCTCATTCTAATCACAAGGATTAGACCAAAAGTCGAAGACTTGTATCTGAGAAGGGGCGGCATATTATTATTAAGCAGTTCGCATTTGCATCCAGGACTTACTTACGTTGGTAGGCCGTAACCCCCATTCAGTGCAGGAATGAGGGACACCTGGAAAACCTCTTTAATTAGGAAGATGGTCAAACACCGACCCGTATCAATCTCTCACATTGACCCAATCCAAGTATAGGCTGATTATAGCTGATCTATGGTCTACCGGTCGCGGGATTAGAACCCGGGCGGTGTGGCCACATCGATTCAAGTACTGACACCGCTCACCACCGATCGATTCGATTCTTCTTAAAATCTGCTCTTAAAAATATGATTACAAATGTGGTTTCTACATAATGGAGCCGTCCCACTTTCTCATTTAGTAGTTAGTGAATTTAGTACACGGTAAACGTTGGATCGGACAGAGTGGATCAGTATCTTGGCTTCCACGAATTCCAGATCTAAATCCTATAGATTTATTTAAAAATATGTATTTAAAAAACGATGTATACCGTACCGAAATTGAAAATACCGATGCACTGATTGAACAAATCAGGAGAATCGGCGTCTTCGGAAACAGGATGGAGGAACATTCCAACTACTGCGAATAAATTGGATTTGATGATTCTATCTTTGAACAAGTTATGTAGAAATATATGAGTATGATATGTTATACCTAAATTTCAACAATGTTTTTTCGTCTTGAACTTTTATTTAATTGTGTTCAACAAATAGACTTATTTAAATATGCATATTTGGTTAAAGTTGGATATGTTGTAAAACACTCCTATGTTAGTTGTTATAAAAATTTAAGTACATACTGTTTTTTTCTTATGTGGTATAAGAGCATCACTTATAAATTATGTATCAAAACAAAAAGGATTTTTTGCTGTATAGGCATTTTTTTCGACTTCATAGTTAAATAATGGCTTTATGCACTATTCATTACTATAGATTTACAGAACTCGTTTACACCAAGTACCTATAAGATATTTATTTTTTATTCTAAAAATAAAATTTCAAATGCCAGCCTACATTTTGAAATCTATTAAAGTAATGGAAAATATGTTCTAAATGAAGGATAAATATTTTTCTAAGAATCTACTTTTTTGAGATATTTATATCATAAAATATTTTGTAAAATAACATTTTCTTAGAATTAATTTTTTCGCCTATATTAAGTTACATTTGTTAGTGATTGAGAAGGGATATTTCATACTCAAAATTGAAATAATTTTTAGAGACTATCCCAATTTTTTAGAATATTATCATACAGGGTAATTCATAACTTATCTAAAAAAATACTGAGTGTACAGCGGACTCTTACAAATACAATTTTGTAAAGAAAAAATCAAAAAGGGCTGCTCTAAAATGATTTAAAAATACACTTCTGCACGGCACTGAAAACTAGTCCACTGTAAAACCTCATCAGGTGACTGGACAAAAAATGGACAGAAATGCTCAAGGAGAGAAATAAATAACATTTTATAACTCCGACTTTATCGAGTAAATTTAACGGCTTTTGTCGCTATTGTTATTAATTACTAATAAATGTAATATTTGGTTTTAATTACTAAAATATTTTGACATACCTGATGTTTCAACAACATTTTGGGCCTGCCTTACCGTTTCTACACACTAACACAAGTGTTTCTGCTTCTTGTCCGTTTTGAACTCGTAGGTAAGTTATTGGTATCAACTATGATACGTTTTCGTAAATCATGTTTAGTATGTATGCATTTTGGTGCGATACACTTAATTTTTTAAATATCTCCGCAAAAAATATCCAAATGATTCAATTCGAGAGATCGTTGCGGCAATGGTACCGGTCCTCCTTGTCCAATCCCTTGGTGTTAATACATGGACATGCTGTATATGGTACGGATATAATTGAGCCTCGTGTATAATACGTCACACTGCTTCAATAGATCGTGGAAGTCCTGAACCTCCATTTCTTTCACGATTCGGTCTCAAATTTCCCACGCGTTGCACTACATTTGCACTTACTGCACACCGCCGTAATTTTCACATCGTAATAAATTAAAACAATATCCACCAACTCTTAGTACTATACACGTAATCCATTTTTGACACTTCGGATTTTAATATTCGGAATCGCGTGTTTAGAGACTACAGGGGCCCAGCGATCTAAAGGTTGAAAATACTACAACTTCAATAATGTATTACTCGGAAACTATAAGAATTTTATAAAAAAATATATATATGAAATCGACTCCATTTTTCATGACGTTTTCTATTCCCAAATTCTTTTAGATACGTTCTGAGTCGCCCTGTATACATAGTACTTCTAAAATGATCCAAATCCAATTATAATATTTAAACATGCACTTTCCTAAAAACATATTTCTAATTCTAAATTATCATCAAATGCCACCACATATTTGCCACCAACAAACAGATATATTAATACAACATTTTTATTTTCTCTGTTATGTTATTCTAATTGGTAAACCTGTAAATTCATCACATTCGATTTTTTTAAACAAACAAGAAACATATATTCTATCTAAAATACGTAGATATTAACCATTTTTTTCATTCCTTCTTCTAAAACGGTGCGTTAATGTGGAAACAAAAATTTAGGATCGACAAGAAATATCTCCGATAAATAATTCATAATACATCATGCTTAAAAAGTTTATCTCGGGGTTCATCCGAACAACAGCTTCCTCATTTTATAAGATTGCTTTATAAAATGACCACACTTTCTCTGTAATCTGTCATTTATATGCATCTAAAGTTCTAGTTATATATAGCAGGACAAATAGGAAAGGCTTTAGAGAATACATCAAACATATATGAAACTAAACCGTTTTTATGATATAATTTTCGGTATTTTTTTCATCTTCTTATACTCCATATACTGTATATATTAGATGACTTCTTGAAAGATAAATTTTATTCAGGAAATTCTAAGAAGGTTAAGTTAAATATAACATTATAGTGTTACATATTTTTCTGCGGACATTTAAAGAGGTTTATTGTTTTCTTGGTGTGTGTAGCCGCCAGCTTTGAGTACAACTGAAAATTTATTGACTATTGTAGTAGGCTATGAGCATTTACTTTTACCTAAACATTATGTCATGTTGCAGAGATGATCTGTTTGGACACATTTTCACAGATACTATCAAAGTGAGCCAACCAACACAGACTATAATCAATAATAATTCCAAGTAGGCGCACAAGTCTTGATTTTTCGGCCTACCGATTAAAGCTGAATAAAATATTAGTTCGCTAGACCAGAATTTTGCCTTTTGAAAGCCGGTATCAATTAATTCATCTTCCCCTTGGCAAAAAGTGTCATGTTATCTGTGAAAGTAATGCAGTCAATATTATCCAATAATGCTGGAAGACGGTTAACATAAATTAATAATATTAGCGGGTTTAGTATTGAACCCTAGAGAACTCCACAAAATATAGGTTTCAAATCTAACATAGAATTCATAAAAGTAACAAATTATGAAGTATTAGTTTTGTTTTGGTATACACAGCCAACCAAAGTCTAAATCGCAGCATGTACTGTATGCCAATGATACAAAGATATTTGGAGATGCAATGTAAGATCAACAAACCCTACAAGATCATATTATTTCCGTCGAGCACTGGTCCAACGATTGGCTCATCCCACTGAATTTAGATAAATGTATTGTTTTACACATCTGTAGAAATAATCCCAAGTTAACATATTCTTTCAATCAAGGTCAGCCGTTGATAGCCGGAATGATTTTAGTCTCACTTGGTCTGCACATATTTCCGCCATTGTAAAAAAACCAATTCCGTCTCTTATCTTTTAAATAAATGTTTCCAGAGCTCAAATGATCAGGTCTTTTTAAAATTATATAAATCATTCGCATCTGGAGTACTGCGTATGTATTTGGTCTCCTTACCTGATAAAATATATCAAACTCATAGAAGGAGTACAAAGAAGAATCACGAAATGGATACCCAAATTTGGATTACTTTCATGTCATCGCTGTCTGAATAGTTTGAAAATTACTTGTACTATAATTTCATCTGCACGGTGATCTTATTCAAGTATACAAGATAAATCACTACTGTTTAACTTTTGTGGATTTATTTGAGTTATCTGAATGAACGTTTACGTGGTCAACAATCTAAATTGCCGAAAGAGAACTTTAAAACAACTTTATGTCAACACTTCATTCCAAATAGCCTGTCCCACTAATAATAATGTTTTATTTATCCTACTTTTGTTTACAAACATATAAAATGTACATATATAAATAAATATAAAACGGCATAACAGTTTATGTATACTCTTAAAAGAAGAAATAGAAACTATCGTAGGTAAATAAAAGTTATTCGAAGTGAATTAACACTTGTTTCGAGAACATGATTTACATTCAACATACTAAAATGCATTATATAATTGCAGATATTAATTTCATAAATGTATATATCTATAAAAATACTTATACCAAAAGGATAAATTTAATTACAATAACAAACACATATTTAGTTAAAATTGGCACAAACAAAGTATTACAGATTAACATTCAGAATCTGGACAAAACTAATAAAGAAAGCTATCGAAGCAGCAAGTTAGTTGAAAATACCAATATTTGACGACACATGAGATTATTGAAGAATATTGAGTTTGATAATTTATTGTTGGTAACTAAATACGTTTTGTTAAATATTCTATTTTAGTTTATTTTTGAATCAGTTAAGTAGTTCATCGAATGTTTTTCTGGGATTCAATAATATGTACGTTTTTAACATTCTTTTAAAAGAGTGAAAGTTTCTCATATTTTGGAGCCAGAAAAGCAAATGACCGCTGTCCAATCGTCTTTGCCATGAATGGAATATTATATTTATCTTTCCATCTAGTGACATATTTAAGTGTTGGTAAATCATCTATAGATTTAATTCCGTGATAATTAATATTTAAATTATTAAAATATAGCCGCCTAACATCAAAGACTTTTGCTTTTAAATAAAAAGCGTCTGATGGACATGTTGTATCTTTGGAAAGTATTACCTTTAAAAATGTTTTTTGTAGAATATTTAAAAGATAGCTTTTTGTTATTCCGCCCCAACCCAGTATCCCATAACTTAAATGACTTTCTACAAGAGCATGGTATAAAATGATAAGTTGTGGAATGTTGAGAATATTTTTCAGATATTTAAATTTATATAATATAAACTGAACTTTTTTTATAACGTAGTTAATATCTATATCCCATCTTAAATGGACATCTATATATACTCCCAAATATTAGACTTCTTTTTTAGGTAAGATGGTAAATGATGAAGCTTTGGCATTTATCTTTATACAATCCTTTATACTAGTGACCTATGATTGTGTATTTTGAGTTTAGTTTTCTGTTGAATTTGTTCAATTTCTTTTGTATTTGTTTATTTATTTACTCTTACTCTAAAAGCTGTCACTAAGTGCAAAATAATTAAGTATTGCTATTTTTCCCTTTTATAAATCTTATTCGTATAAAATATTAATGGAAGATAACCCAGAAATGTATCTCAGATAAAACATTTGTTTTTCGTTAACAACTTTCTTGTGGAACGTAAGCCACGCTTTGAACAAACTACCAAAAGATTGGAGAAAAGTGCTTTAGAATAAGAAATCTCAGCATCTAGAAATAAATTGCATATATAGCAGGCGACATTTGCCTCTGTACAGATTTTCGACGCCAAATTAGATAAGGGTGCCTCAGATCCAGACAAGTATAAACAAGGACAATTCAGGTCGTGAAAGTACCTTATTCAAAACAGAAATTGGGCAACACAAAAGAACTTCTAATATTGAATAGTCTGTTTTATACGTAGGGTTGTTCGCGTAAGGTAGGTACGTATGTGTACATTCATCAAAGCAAATGAGTTTTAAAGTGTTCAAAAGCCTTCACACATTTTATTTATCATTTTAATCTAAACTTTGTGGTGCCACAGGAAAATGTATTTATATATCCAGTAAAGCTATATGATGAATCAAAATTAATGAAATAAGTATAAAGGACATTAATTATCTTAGCATTGCCATCGAATCTAATTAAAATTTGTTTCAGATTATAAGCATTAATCTTCCTTGTGTTTACTGAATCCAGTAAATTGCTTCGTTAAATCAGTTAATTGTATATCTTTGAATACATTTTCCATCCAGATATAAATGTGATACGTAAATGTATTGTCAATGAAAATATATTTAGTTAAAAATTGTAGAGAAAGATCTTGCAACATTAGACTGCAAGCAGCTTAAAACATTTTTTAGAGATATTTAATCATTGCAACTAAAACATTTTGTCTCATAATGTTTGTTGTACATAATATGTACTCACTATGATAGACATTACTACGCTAGGATCTGGTGAAAAGTAAATTTGGTAGATGTCTCATAGTCATAAGTAGGTACGTAAATAACATTCGTTTATAGAGGAAATTATTACTTTAAAATAATTTTTCAACTTACCTAAAAATTATGTCATTTTTGATAAGTTTTAAATGTCAATGTAAAAAACTTCATTAATTATGGAGATGGTCAAACGCCGACCGGTATCAATTTCTCACATCGACCCAAACCATCGTTCTTCTACCATACCATACCCGCAGAGAGGGTGCCAATGGTCTCCATAACTATAGCTGATCTACGGTCTACCGGCCGCGAGGTTCAAACCAGGGCGCACAGTGGCACAATGGCCACATGCCACATAAATGGCCATTTTCCAAACGTAACTGAAGTTTTAACTGAACACTTAACTGAACGTACTGCGCTTTCGTAAGTTTTAGATTCAAAAATAGAGCTCGTGCTTTATCTGGTGAAAAAGTACTCGAATTTTCGGGTCCAAGATTTGGCCATTTTTTGAATGTCCAAAAATGAGCCCAAAAGTTTTGGGAAAAGTTTCGCGGATTCCCCGAATGTGTACAAATAATTCTTGTCTGAAGAGATTTTTTTCCAATACTTTCCCAGTTTTCAGTAGAACGATTTCTGATATGTGAAAATTTTTGGATGATTGTGGCCATTTTAAGGGCAACGGAAAATTTTTCTCCAAAATCTAAGTGCACAGTCCTGTAGGGCTTTCCAAGACGAGCATTCCCCATAAAAAATGCGTCAGAATCTTAATTTTGTGTTCCGTAGGGTCATTTTTGTGCGAAAAATCTAGTTTTTTCTGTACAAACCCATTTTTGGAGTCAAATCCCGCGAAAATGAAGACCTAAAGCGAACATTGAGAAGTAGGGATCGATAGGCAATTTTATGACGAACATTTAAAAAAAATCAACTCAAACGGCCCAACCCTAAGGGGTGTACAGTAATTTGGGTGGCAATTGTTGTTATTCAGTATATTAATTCCAACCGATGATTTTGGTAATACTAAAACAAATGTTTTTTATTGTATGATGTTAGAGTTACCAATAAAAAGAGAAATCAGCAAAAGGCTGACCAACCCCAAAATAGAATAATTGAAAAATATACTAATGCCAACCTAACAATTTTGTTAGCAATACTACCAACACTGAATAAGAAAAGAACATAATTAAAACGAGACCGTCATATATACATTCAGGGTAATACATAATAAACAAAGCAGCTATTTTTTCTATATATCTTGAGGGCAACATAGAATGATCTCTATTAATATGGGGAAGATATTCAGTATACATATAATTTTATTGAATACAATGTTAATCCTCACTTTGTTTTTCTGATTTCCATAACACATTAAATTTATTTCGAGATTTACAGATAAGCAACAGTAATATCCCAACTCTGTGGAAAAATACACAGACATCACGGCGTTGAAATTTTAATAGCACTTCCTATTATTTATTAAAACAGTATAGAATTTAATGGTTTTGCTACTTTAGCACCACCATATTTTGCTACAAAAACAATATGTAAGATATAAGTCAATGAACCGCTGCTGAGTCACATTTTTCTATAACTTGTATTACAATTTATTTTATTCTTGTTACGCTACTAAGAATTTGTATCCGTCAGATATCTTTTCATATTAGGTTGGCCAACTACAAACAGCTGTATTTTGTTATAAAAAAGTATGTCCTTGAATTATGAGGTAGGTATATAGAATTTATCGGCACACAGTTGGAAAAAATTTAATATACTTGAATTCATATTTAATTTCCCAAGTAGATAATCTTTTGCAAATTTTGTAAAATAATCAAATAGTCAAAATATTTTCAACAATTTTCAACAATAACATTAGAATTATAGAATCCAAATATACAGTGCGTCCCTAAAGTCACGCACACATTCATTATTAGGTAAATAAAAGAAAATTGAGGAAGTTTGTGCTTTGTTTAATGAAACACATCCGAATCGTCCACCAATAAATCGATCGACTATAAGCCGAACTGAAACAAAGTTTCGAAACCATGCTCCCGTTAAAGATCTGCCCAGATCTGGTCGACCAATTATACTAAATGCAGTTACAAAGCCTTTTGACCCTTCTTGAAAACCCGCATTTCACTATGAGAGTCTTAGCAGGTGATTTAGGTGTGAGTAGAAGCACATTGAGTAGATTTCTTCACAAAAGCAAGTACCATCCCTACAAAGTTCACTTAGTGAAAGAATTGTCCGACGACGATTTCGACAGACGGACAGAGTTTTGCGAAATGATGATGGAAGAATATCAGGCAGATCGGGATTTTGTCGAATACATAATTTTCTCGGACAAAGCATATCTTTATCCGAGTAGCACCGCTAATAAACAGAATTGTCGGTACTGGTCAGATCACAATCCACAGTGGACGATGGAAACGCACACTCAGCATCCCCAGAAGGTCAATGTTTGCGCCGACATTGTTGATAATCGAATTTTGGGGCCGTATTTCTTTGAAGAACTTTTAAATGGCGCAAAATATTTAGATTATCTTCAATTTGATTTAGTTCCTTTCTTGACTGTACTATTCCCCAATGAAGAAGAACCAAATTTGGCTAATGACACAATTTGGTTAGAACAAGCTCCAGTAAACACACGTACGTATTTTAAACGTTTTATCAACGTATCATTGGTCGATAAACCGTGTTACGTTACAAAATCGACGGTTTGTTTTGGTGTAAAAACACGTTTATAGTATAACGTTATAAACACGTTTTATTTTATTTAAAATCCTCACTAGTCATTATTCTTACGTTAAACTAATGTTACGGGTAAACTATAATTTTACTATTGTTGTTAACGTTTTTATGACGTAAACTTCTAAGTAATTATGTACTAAATGTCAATGACAAGGAATATCAGATCGTTATTTTATTATATAAATAAAAATTTCAAATATAGGATGCATAAAAGTTACATCCCTACATCTTTATTACCTACCACTTCCGGATTTCAACAATAAAAATTTAAATAAAATGCCCTATGTAGTTTTACTTGTTTTGATAAATACGGTTACCGAAAACATTTCGTCTTATTAAAAAATTTCATATAAGAGAATGTAAATTTTCACATCCACCACCTATAAATAAATAACATTAAAAGCGACTTTATTGAAATTTCATGTAAATTAGGAATGTATAAACATACATTTGACAAGTAATATTTTTCTGTTGTTTTATGTGCAGTTATTTGTGCGTGGTCGTTTTCTTATGGAAAAATGTTATATAACTATTTGAAGTGTTGAAGTCATTAAAATATTGAAATAATAACTTCAATTAATATTTCTTATATCAAAGCTTGCTTTACTTACAAATTGCCGCTTCTCTATAAGATGTGTAACTTTGTGGGTTTCATTTTACTTCAACAGATGTCGCCCACTTCGTGAGTGTTCCCAATATTTACATTCAGAAAGCTACTTCTATGGGGTTAGAATTCGTTTGTATACACAATAGAGAACATGTAGTAATAAATCTTTATGTTCATTTACGGATTTTGCAATGCGTTAGAATTTAAGTCAAAATAAACGTTTTTACACGTTCAATTAAATTTGTATAAGAACCTTTTAAGAATAATTCACTTGATTGGTCGAATATAAATCACGTGAAACTCGCTGCATCGGGAAGGGTAGCGCAGTCCCAGTCAGGAGTCAGGTTAATCTGCCGGTTGTCGAAGCTTCCTTTGTGTTGTATTACTTGTGGTAAGTAATTCTCTATATTTGTTTCTAGCATTTCATCGCTATATATAAATGTAGTTGTAAATATTGTTGTAAATCTATCGGCAAGAAAGAAGTTACGTAGGAATCTAACAGTCATTATGTAGAATTGTAGATTATTCTCATTTTCAATATGGCCGTTGGCGGCCAGTTAGAAGTTACCTAGGTGGGTCAGGCATTGAAGGAGTAATGCGACGAATAATGAAATTTATCATGGAAAATCAGTTAGGAATTCAATTTAATTAGAAAGACCGTTATAACAAAGTGACATTTGAAAACACAACAGCTATGAGCATTGTTTTAGGTAACATAAAAAGTAATATGTGACCACTGATTTCAAATTGTACTTTTGATTCTAGAAGAAGCAAAGCTCAACTTCCCCGCAAACGAGAAAAATGATCTGCGAGTTGCCTGGGCGGTAAAGGAATGGCTGAAGCATTCGGCTGCTAGATTTAGCCAAGGCACGAAAAATAAATAATAATGTTTGATAAGCTGTAGGTACATTATTTTTTTTAATAAATTTAAACATGAAAAACTGTTCTTATTTAATTGTATTGATAATTACGTTAAAAGTAGCTTTTAAAACTACCAATTTAAATTAAAATCATCAGTGCATTTAATGCAATAAAAAACGTTTAAAATAACGGTTTTACAACCTTTAATATAAACGTACAATGTACGTTAAAAAATAACGTATTAAAAACGTACATTTTTATCGTGTAATATACGTGTTACAGTTACTAAATTATAACGTGTAAACGTTAGTGTCTTGCAACGTGTAAACCAGCGACATTTGAAAGTTGATTCTACGTTATGAAATTACCTATTTTTTAAATGGTGTTAAGTCATAATAAACGTTTTATATACGTATGAGTGTTTATTGGGAGACGATGCACCGCAACACTACGCCATCGTTGTTCGCCGCTACTTAGATGACGTGTTTTCTCATCGGTGGATTGGAAACCTACCTAAGAAATGGCCAGACTGCCAGATTTAACACCGTTAGATTTTTTCCTTTGAGGATATGTAAAAAGCAACCTATACGTCATTTAGCCAAATAATCTTGACGATCTCAAGAAACGAATTTGACAAGAAGTTCGTGCCATCCCGTCTGAAGTTATTGAAAATGTACAACAAGAATTTGTTCCTCGTCTGGCCTATTGTTCGGCAGTAAATGGTCAACAATTTGAAAATTTAATTTAGGTTTTTATGTCCAAAGGTTTTATTAGAGAACAATAAAATTTCCTGCTATCGATCACGTTTCTCTACATTTTTCTATGTATTTATAAATTGAGTATATTCCATTAGACACTTTAAAACGAATGAATTTAACTGTAGATAACTGTAAACATTATTATAACATAAACTTACATAGTTCTGCATATAAGATTGTTTACTTCTGTTCATAGAATGTGGAAATAATTGTTAAAATGGGAGGTTAGAATAGCAACATAATGTGCGTCTTATACTTTTTAAAAGGTGTTATTCTATTTGAGGAGAATTTAAGTAGTAAAAGTGGATACACAAAACATCTAGAATTTTAATTTTGATATTACTTTTGTTCTTGCTTTATTTTCCGAGATTTGTACCTAAATCACCACAAATTTGATCATTTTACGGCGAGAAATACGGCTAATTCATTCCTTTTCTTAATTGTGATTGCTCTAATTCAATTTATCTTGAATACAATTCTGAAAAGCGAGAGAGATATAATAAAACATAAAATCAAATGCGTGACACTGGATAACTGCAAAAGTTTCACATTCACTTTATAATTTTTACGTTCAATTTATAACTAAAAATATTGTCTCATTATAAAGTTTTAAACTTCGGGCAATTCACGGACTTCGTGCGAATGATATTAATACATTAATTATATCTGCCAGAATAATTCATTTAATTCTACTTCTCCATCATTCAATTTCCATTATCCATTTTGAACAAAAAAAGGGACAAATAAAACAAATGTAATAAATATTTTAACCCAATAACATTGCTGGTACATTGAATGATACTGAAATTTTCTATAACGGGTGTTCTTTAATGGCATGCTAATAGTTTATAATGCGATTCCTTCCATTTGGAATATAATTTTGTTATATGGTTGCCTTTTCATAATCATTACATTCAAGAAATAGAAAAAGTTGAGAAGAATTTTTTAAGATCAATTTCCACATTTAAAGTTTTAAAATTGTCTGGAAGACGTACATTTTTCGATGGCGTAGTTTTTACAAAGTAATTCACGGTCTAGTCGATAATACCTAGTTAATTAATTTACTCAACTTTTCAGTGTCACCTTATAATAGACGTACCAGCATAACTTTTTCAATCCCTCACTGTAGAATTGAAAATGAAAGGTTCTCTTTATAGAATGTACAATAGTAATATTTTATTCTGTCGAAGGTAGAGCGCCAATATTTAACGACTCTACAGACCGTACGACATCAGCATCTTGCGCATTTTGACAAGTTTATATAATTTAACACCAGTGAATTTTTTTCTTTGAAGTTATGAGAAAGAAGAAGTGTACGCCTACCAGCCAACAACCTCAAAGCAAACATTCAACGTGCTATTTAGGAAATAGAGCCAGTTTTATGTGCCAGTGTTATGAACAATTCTGTTAAACAAAGATATCATTCCAGATGAATCATGGCGGTCCATCAATCCGTGAATTTTGCGTCCATGAGGCCAAGGCTTAAGTGTGCTATCCGCTGAGTGCGCATCAGGTGTAAGTAGGTGGTGGTAAACAATCGCCGTCCTAAAAGACGACATTATAATTTGTAGAGAGGAAGGCACAGGTGGCATATTTAAAGTAAATTGTTAATGTGCAAGGTTCAGTCGAAGTCAACATATTTTTGATAATTTTGTGTGCTTTGAATTCTTCTCAAGTGGCACTAGTACGGAAACAAAACTTTAAATGTGGAAGTAATTCTTATTATTTTTATTATCTAAGCCTTGAAATTAGCAAAAACTGTTACATCACTGTTTCTACTAAAAATAAAGTATGTTATGTAATGCAATTATTTTTGTCATTTTTGTATATCTATTATATCTGATCGCCTTCAAATTGCTTACTAGCAATTAGTCACTCTCTAGATTTTCGGCCGCTGACTATATATGACACACTAATTAGATCTACACTAACCGCAATGTAAAAATATTCACTGAATTATATTCGGTTTAAATTGTCTGCTTATCTATATGAGCTGTCACACATGTGACCAATTATGACACGCCCTAATCATGGATGCTAACCACAATAATTCTTATTAATAATCCACCAGCTCACCCCTAACGAATGATTGGAAACTTTTATGTTGTGGAGACTGTACTTTGAACAACTACGGAACAAGGAAATTGTTTCTAATGACCAATAACAAAGGAGGTGGTAACGGTAACCTAGTGATTAACTTACCATTAGGAGCTTTTTATGTCCAGAATAATTAATTTTCTTGGTTTTATAGGTTGTAAACATTGAAATTTTTCTAGACTTAATAATTCGCAAACCAGTATATTATATATTTTTTTTTCATATATTTTCAGGTATTAATATTATTGTGAAACTAACTACCGCTTCAGTGGACAAAAGCCTCAACCTGCGTTGAATTACACCCACAATATCTACCCATATATTCCTTATTATTAGCTTTTGTAACATTTTTTACTGTTTAAGAAAGGTATTTTAAGCTAATATGTATCAAATCTCCTACAATTCCTATCAATGAAGTCATATGTATGTTCTCTGATACCAAACATCTAGGTATGCTAATGAACATCCACAGACAAAACTCTATTCAATAATTATCTAAAAAATTTAATATATTTACTAACCTCTGGAGTGGGAACTCGAAATTCAACCACAATAATTGAGATCTCACTTATTTCTACGTTTTATTAGGATCGCTTCATCAGGTGACCTCCTTTGAGTCAAATATCTAACTATAAAGATGATTATACCAATAAATTAAAATTATTTGAAATTGAATGTCAAAATGAAATATTGACAACGTCAAACTGATTAACTGTCAATGAATATCATAACAACCTACTAAAATAAATAAAAATTAATAAAAATTTTACCTTTTATGTATAGTTTTTTTCTCATATATTTTCAGGTATTAACAATATTGTGTGAAACTAACTACTCAGTGGACAAAAGCCCCAACCTGCGTTGAATTACACCCACAATATCTACCCATATATTCCTTATTATTAGCTTTTGTAACATTTTTTAGTAGGTTGTTATGATATTCATTGACAGTTAATCAGTTTGACGTTGTCGATATTTCATTTTGACATTCAATTTCAAATAATTTTAATTTATTGGTATAATCATCTTTATAGTTAGATATTTGACTCAAGTTAAAGGAGGCCACCTGATGAAGCGATCCTAATAAATAGTAGAAATAAGTGAGATCTCAATTATTGTGGGAGAATTTCGAGTTCCCACTCCAGAGGTTAGTAAATATATTAAATTTTTTAGATAATTATTGAATAGAGTTTTGTCTGTGGATGTTCATTAGCATACCTAGATGTTTGGTATCAGAGAACATACATATGACTTCATTGATAGGAATTGTAGGAGATTTGATACATATTAACTTAAAATACCTTTCTTAAACAGTAAAAAATGTTACAAAAGCTAATAATAAGGAATATATGGGTAGATATTGTGGGTGTAATTCAACGCAGGTTGGGGCTTTTGTCCACTGAGTAGTTAGTTTCACACAATATTTTTAATACCTGAAAATATATGAGAAAAAAAACTATACATAAAAGGTAAAATTTTTTATTAATTTTTATTTATTTTAGTAGGTTGTTATGATATTCATTGACAGTTAATCAGTTTGACGTTGTCAATATTTCATTTTGACATTCAATTTCAAATAATTTTAATTTATTGGTATAATCATCTTTATAGTTAGATATTTGACTCAAGTTAAAGGAGGCCACCTGATGAAGCGATCCTAATAAAACGTAGAAATAAGTGAGATCTCAATTATTGTGGTTGAATTTCGAGTTCCCACTCCAGAGGTTAGTAAATATATTAAATTTTTAGATAATTATTGAATAGAGTTTTGTCTGTGGATGTTCATTAGCATACCTAGATGTTTGGTATCAGAGAACATACATATGACTTCATTGATAGGAATTGTAGGAGATTTGATACATATTAGCTTAAAATACCTTTCTTAAACAGTAAAAATGTTACAAAAGCTAATAATAAGGAATATATGGGTAGATATTGTGGGTGTAATTCAACGCAGGTTGGGGCTTTTGTCCACTGAGTAGTTAGTTTCACACAATATTGTTAATACCTGAAAATATATGAGAAAAAAAACTATAAGTACATAAAAGGTAAAATTTTTATTAATTTTTATTTATTTTAGTAGGTTGTTATGATATTCATTGACAGTTAATCAGTTTGACGTTGTCAATATTTCATTTTGACATTCAATTTCAAATAATTTTAATTTATTGGTATAATCATCTTTATAGTTAGATATTTGACTCAAGTTAAAGGAGGCCACCTGATGAAGCGATCCTAATAAAACGTAGAAATAAGTGAGATCTCAATTATTGTGGTTGAATTTCGAGTTCCCACTCCAGAGGTTAGTAAATATATTAAATTTTTTAGATAATTATTGAATAGAGTTTTGTCTGTGGATGTTCATTAGCATACCTAGATGTTTGGTATCAGAGAACATACATATGACTTCATTGATAGGAATTGTAGGAGATTTGATACATATTAGCTTAAAATACCTTTCTTAACCAGTATATTATACTTATCTTTTACTCACAGTGTCAGTGTACTGTAAATTAAGGACATAATTTTTTATTGTATTGCCAGTAAAGGCAGCATGAACCCTGTTAATTACTTTCATCAAGCAAGATATAAATTACATTAGTTATGCTGTTGTAAAATTTTTACGCCCGTTAAAATATTTAAAAAGCATTGTTTTACGATCCATAAACAAGGTATTTTTTACGTTACTTACTACATTTAAGGAATTTTCCGGCTACCTACTTGAACTCTAAAAAAATTAATCCGGTGTAAGAATATATATTATGGGATTCTAAATTTAGAAGCATTTTACCGTGAAGAAGTAAAATACGTGCCACTTTATTGAAATTCACTTGATATTTGCTGGCATAAATTTAAAATTTCACACCCTCCCGATGAATATTATGGACATTTGTGGGAAAACTTGTGAAACTACTAAATCAAAAATGTTATCGGAGAGTCATTCGCGTGGATATTATGACGCTGCAAATAGCTTTACAGAAATAATCCGACGTATTTGCATTTTAAATGTGGATATATATTTTGCACTTGAAAATAGAAACGCAAACAAACTTTGACGTTTAATATATACTTTTCAAGTCGAGGTATTTTTAATGCACGTAGGAGAAAGTGGGGTAGAAATATATCTCACTACTTCACACAACTTCATTTCCATGACATCATTTTAATTTATAAGGGACATTTCAGTTAATTGAATTGAGATGGGTAAAATTCAGTTGCATACTAAAGAATGTGTTCTGCAGGAATTGGTTAATAACGTTGTGATAAGAACGCTTACAAAAGTGTGTCTGCTATTAGATGTGGATTTTGAACAACTATGAACTACCTCTGTTACTGCAAACACGGAATTCCAGGAAACAACTACTCTGCGGGCTAATACCCCGACCAGCATTGAATTACACCTGGAAAACCTATAGCAGGTGGCCGATAGATGTAGTTAGTTCTACACTGCGTATCTCTGTTACTGTTTTCATATAAACTTCCTACCTGAAAGTGCTATATTGAACTGTAGTCTGGTTTTGGGTACACCATTGCTAACTGTAAGAAAATAAAACAATCACTAACGTGGAACGGACCCATAATTCCACACTGGTTTCTGTTACTTTTATCAGAAATTTGGAATTGAGAATACTTGATAGTGCAACATACTAGTAGACAGACTGAAATTGAATTGAAAATTATATTGTTGTTTCACAACAATTCTAATTTATAATATTTATCGTAATCTCTGAAGATAATGTCTCCAAAATCTAATTTGTTTGGATCTATTAATACACATATAGAGGGTCAAAAGTAAGATAATAATGAAGCAATTAAGATGATGCAAATAACATCTACAAACTTCTAGACGTAGAAAATCTGAAAACTAAACCACAAATCTATATAAGCACAATAATAGACATTTTCATTTTATTCAATCTTGAACAGTAAAACTATAATGTACATAAATCTTCAATAACAAGCAAATACAAAAGAGGTATAAAAATTATAGGTTATTTGTTTAGTAAGTTAAATTTTGTAAGTTGTATATAGAGCAAAGTAATTAAAAGCTATAGTTAACCCTATCCTCTCTATCAAAAAAATAAATCAATCGACATCAATAAACAAAATATATTCAGCGTCAGATGGCAAATCGTAAGATTTTTAAAACTGAATATTGGCCTACTATTAGCCAAAAGCTGCGACATCTTTTTATACATACTCATATAATGATATTTTTGGAAAGAGGCGAAATATTGGGAAATTATTTTATGACTTTATAACGTTATTGAAACTAGACTTTCACCTATGCTGCTCGTGTGCAGTATACGCTTCCTAAGTGTTATGATTAAAAAGCACCTGAAGAAACTAGTGATTAACACACGTCAAAATGGTAGAACTGGTATGCGCAATTCCAGAATCTGTTATAGAAACGTTTTTATAACATCCAAAAAAGCTCCACCTAACAATGTCCAAGTTAACATAAAACTATTACCGATAATGTAACACATTTTTATCAGATTTTTTTCAAATTGGAGGATCCAGATAGGGCTTGGCTAACTAACCCTATGCTAACTCAGAGCTTAGCGTATGTTGTCAGCATGAAGAGAGCATTACGCACATTTCCCACAGAATCATTAATGGATCTTCTGTCTCTCTAAACTTCGTCTCGTGATTGCGAGAGGATACTCCTATAGGCTTAAATAGTGGAGAGTGTGACTAGGTAACGATTTCGATAGATATCTCATGGTGATCTTCAAGGAACTAGTAGATGGAGATAACAATCTTGGAACTACCAAAGACAAGATATTCCCTACCTACATAAAAAGAAATTGAAAGTGGAGATATTGGCTAGGAATGGTAAGTCTTGAGATAGCTCGTGTGATTGATTGATGGATTCAAGACAGACCATGGATCAGAAGCGGGATATATGGTGTGTGACCGAGGGTAAACTTTTCCTACCTTCTGATGAAGCATACCACGGTCGTGATTTCTACATGCGTTCAAGAAAATCTCAGAAACGGCAATAAGCATTTTTAAATGTGTCAGATAGCTAGGATGCTTTGCAACTTCTTATAAACGTAAACCGAACAATCAGGAAGAAGATGAAAATTGTCGCAGAACTTCTAAGAGGTGATAGATGTTTCAACAAACAGCATCTTAATATTGAAACAAACAAGTATATGTTTTTTATTGATGAGATGCAGATAGATAAACAGCATTTTCGGTGTTTTGGGAAATTAAAAATGCTTCAGGAGAGCTTGTATTCGCCGTTTCACACAGAATGGGGGTCTTTCTTATTGGTAATAAGATCCTTATATTTTCACAGCAGGTGCCCTGTTAGAAACAAATTAAAATTAAATTTCTCAATTTTAAAAATAAATGACATTGTTGAGGTTATTTTACATTATACAAAATTTATAATAATAATAATAATAATGATAATGATAATGATAATGATAATGATAATGATAATGATAATGATAATGATAATGATAATGATAATGATAATGATAATGATAATGATAATGATAATGATAATAATAATAATAATAATTCTAATCACAGGGAATAACCCAGAAGTCGGAGACTTGTGCGGGAGAGGGGGCAGCATATTATTATTAATCAGGCCGCATTTGCGCCCAGGAACGACTTACGTTGTTAGGCCCTAACCACTATTCAGTGCAGGAATGAGGGAAACCTGGAAAACCTCATTAATTAGGGGGGTAGTCAAATATCAACCGGTATCAATCTCTGCTCTTGCTTATAAGAATTAAGAATTTTATCTTGAATAACAATTTGTATATGTATGGATGTTTAAAAGTTGAGTTAAAATTAGATAATTATAATCATCTGACATTAATACGCAGTACAGAAAAACCCAGAAAATAATTCTGTAACAGTGAAGTTTAAGGAATTGTTCCTCCAGGCATATAAGTTGTTAATGTAATTATTAAAATTATATTCTATCATTTTCTTACACGTTTCTGCTTGAAAGCTCAACTTTGGGAAGGTGGCACTACATTCTTGTCTTTTGTTGAGGACACTTTCATAGATGCATTATTAAAGCTTCAAGTGCTTATCTGGAGGTAATTTTAAAGTTTGAAAAGGCTAGGGACTGATCTGGATATCAGTTTGCAACAAGGAACCCTCCTTTAAGGATTATACAAATGCAAGGGACTTGTCACATATTTAGAGAGATCCCCTTATTTACTTTGGAAAGGTACTAACCATTTTGTATATTAAAAAAGTTAAAATTACTAATATTAATAAATATATTCCAAAGAATATGTTTGAAACATTGCTTGTAATAACTAATTTTGTCAAAAGTAACTAATATGAACTATCTATGAATAAAGTAATGCAGTGAATACTTATGTCATATACATTTCCTACAAATTTAAAACTATAGACGCACAGAATATACAGGAAATTATTATAAAAAAATGAGTTTTTTAAATATATGATATGTTGCAAACACGGAATCCCAGGAAACAACTGCTCTGCGGGTTAATGCTCCGACCAGTATTGAATTACATCTGGAAAACCTATAGCAAGCAGCTAAAGTTACTCATTAGTAACCAGATATATACCGGTTTCGAACTTATTAGCCCTCATCAGTATGCCATAGGTGAGATAACCGCCAAATAACCTAAGCTGTCTAACCTGACATTAGGAATCATGATTATAGCAAAGTAGCAGGTGGGGAAGCAGGTTTTCCAGGTGTAATTCAATGCTGGTCGAGGCATTAGCCCGAAGAGTAGTTGTTTCCTGGAATTTCGTGTTCGCAACATATCGTTATCGCCGACTCGCGATATAGGTCGCTAACTTACAGCAGTTTCTACTGCGATGTAGAACGCTTCGTGTCTGTGGCTGGTCAGCATAGCGTAGCGAATGATCGCTACATATAACTTTGTTCCTTTACTCATGGTCCTTACTGTTGGGTTAGACAGACTTAAAACAACTTAGGTTATTTGTCGGTTAGCTTACCTGGCATACTGATGATGGCTAATACGCTCGAAACCGGTATATGTCTGGTGGGCTGCTGACGAATGACTTTAGCGGTTTGTTATAGGTTTTCCAGGTGTAATTCAATGCTGATGGGATCGTGCAGATGATATTAACCGTAAGATATCTCATGTGCTTAACCACATCACATTTAATATCAATAAATGTTTGACTAAAGCAAGCTGCCCTATTCCTAATAATGCTAATCCGACTGATATTTTTCATTTCCACTTGTTTATTATATATCTTTCCAAAATCGTGTTCATGAACAGCTTACAATCTTTTCAGATAAATTCACTATTTTGTCTTCAACTCAGCTCGGGTTTAGATAAAATTATAGTACTTCTACTGCTTCATTACATACAAGTGATAAATTGTGTAGAGCTTGTGATAATGGTGAAACGCCATGTCTTATCTTACTAGATTACAGCAATACTTTCGACACCATCAAGCCATCATGCTACACTATGTACTAAACTCAAATATCTTGGGCTGGATATTGATGCTGTTAGTTTCTTTAGGAGTTATTTATCTGATGAGCATAAAAAAGTTGTCATTATTGGAACATCTTCATCTCTGATAAATACTGCCATGGAAGTGCCGCAGGGTAGCATATTGTGCCCTTTCCTTTTTTTCGGTTTGTACTGCAGATCTGTCTAACGCAGTTAAGCATGTCCGGACCCCACCACTGTATTGATTGTCAGTTGTATTTTCACTTTCCGTTGAATGAATTGAACGTTTCTGTCCAAAATATTAATGAGTATTTAAGAAATATTGTTTTAATATCTAGGGCTCATGGGTTGATATTAAATGTTGTAAAAACATAATTACTTGTGGTGGGTCGGCATAAAAACTTTATTAAATAGAATTCATGATTTGAAATATTTGTTGATTGAGAATTTGTTCAACCTACTGATAGATGTAAAAATTTAGGAGCCTATTTTGATGATGCACTGGGATTCAATAAACATGTACAGTTGCTTACAAAAAAATCTTACATTAAACTATATGATTATTTAATCTTATGTAACATTGCTAATTGTGATACAATTTTCAATAAAGATAAATAGAGTTTACAAAGAGAGCAAAATGCATGTATTAGATTTTCCTATAATTTAAGTAAATATGACCATACTAACTCTAAATTCAAACAGTGGCTTAATTTAAACCAACGTTTTCAACTGCATATGACATGATTGGTAGATAAAGTGATTAATACTAAATCTAGTTATTTATTCGATAAATTTATTAAGGGAGTACTGATCATAGCTGTGCAATGCGTCACAAGGGTCTGTGTGTAATACCTTGACATGTTTCCTCTCACAGATCCTTTATATATATATATTATACTGTTATTGCTACCATCAAATTTGTTGGTAGGTACAAATAATTAGAAATAGCAATTATTAATTCGCAATTTATTTTGAAATCTAATAAAATAGACGTCTTATTGGCTTCTAAAAGTAATGTGTTATATCTTGATATATTTCTGTGTAAAATTTCCTATCTATCCTACTTCTCCCAAACCGTAATATATGACAAAACTATATTGGCATTTCATCTCTCACTTTTCCCTGCCTCCCTGGGGTCTTTGCAGTGCATGCAATTTCTCGCTTTATAGGTATATATCTATCTGTAACATCGTGAAACAAATTCCTGTTTTCTGGATTTGATTGCCGGAACATGGATTATTATCCTGAGGTAATGCATATAAAGCAAGTCTTTTTGGATACGGCGGTAATGTAAAATCTGTCAGACGAAACAAGACATTTACAGTAATATCATGGTTGTTTAACCTCGGTGAATGAAATGGAACGGTGAACTTACATTACATGCATTTTCTCTACATGTCACATTTCTAAGAAAGTATTATCTGTGATAAATCTTACCGGTACATACCCGATCTGGTAATGGACTGCTGCTTGCACACAGAAAAAAGTTGGCAGTGATGAATACCCCACTTTATCATCAGCTATCGTATCTGCGATAGTTCCATTTTTAAAATAAACGATAATTTTTTTATAAAATAAATCTATTTTTATATAAAGTTCTGAAAAGTATATTTTATTAAAGAGCCGTGTCTTTAAAGGACATTCTGTGCATTGTAGTTTATGTACGTTTCGACAATTTATTAATGGATTGAACCTTCACGTTTGCGTATATATATTCAATTTCTGTTCTTAGAAGTACCTTAAAATTAATCTAAACAAGTTAAGAAATAATTGTGTATTGTCAAATCCACCATTTGATTTACATTATTGCTTGAAGATCCTCACCATCCTCCTTTGCTTGCGGATTTAGTTGTTCCTAATAATGAAAAAAATATACAAGGGGTATTAAGTTCAGATCTTAATTTTAGATAAGCAAATTTTCCCGCCTTATATCATCAACTATCTTTGATAGACTGGTCTTTCATGAAGCCACTCACATCTGTCAACGATCTCTTTTCTCAATTTTATAAAACTTTAAATTCCGTTTTTATAAAATGTTCCAAAAAACATATTTTCAAATAAATCATATTCACCCTGGTTTTGTAAAGACTTAATTATAGCCATTAAAGAAAAACACAAAGCTTGGAATAAGTATTGTTCTACCTTAAATATTGATGATCCTATTTACTTCAACGTTTACGATCCGTTGTAAAAAGAAAAAGTAAAGTATAGCCTATAATACTTATATAAATAATATCGAATGCGAGCTAAAATGTAATCCAAATAAGTTCTGGACCTTTGTTAATTCTAAAAAAAGGTAATACATCTATCCCCAATGTCATGACATATAACAGCATATCTTCAAATGATACAAAGGAAATTGCGAATTGCTTTGCTCATCACTTTGCTTCGTCATTCATAACTACCGTCAACTTAGACCCTATGAGTAATATTAACAGCAATACTCTCTCAAATATCTTATTCTCTTCTAATGATATACTTAATTCCATCAAAAAATTAAGTGACCATGTGACCTGCCTTTCTCATCGGAGACTTTGCTACTGTTATTTCGGAGCCTTTCCTTATAATATTTAACTAAATACTGACTTCGCATACATTCCCCGATCGTTGGAAAACTTCGAAAATTTATCCCGTTTATAAAAAAGGCAATAGAAATGACATTACAAATTATCGACCTATTGCAATATTATGTAATTTTAGCAAAGTTATAGAAATCGTCTTTCGTCACGTCTTGTCATTTCATCTTAGACTTATTATATTGCCGGAACAGCATGGCTTTGTCGAGGGTTGTTTAACCAACTTAGTTTATATAACACAGTATATCCATGAGGTTCTTGATAAAGGAAGTCAAGTAGATCTCGTGTATATGGACTTTTCGAAAGTCTTTGATCGCCTTGATTATAAGTTGTTATTATCTAAATTGGACTCTGCTGGAATAGGTTCTTCATTGTTAAAGCTTATGACTTCATATTTATCTGGAAGAGCCCAGTATGTTCAAATTTTGGGAGTATAGTCAGCCGTATTTGCACAGTCCTCAGGTGTTCCGCAGAGTTCTGTCCTAGGACCCTTAATTTTATTGATATTGTGTCCGATTTAAATGTACGTTTCTTATAATATGCTGATGTCATGAAATTATTCTGTTCTATAAATAACGAACTGGACGCATGTAACTTACAAAGAAATTTAAATTTAGTAAACTCCAGGTGTACTGTTAACAAATTACCCATTAACGCAGCGAAATGTAATGTTATGTTCTTCAGGCGTCAACTAAAGCAAATTTCGTATGACTAGATGTTAGACGGATCTAGTCTTCTTCGGCCTGTTGTAATAAAGGACTTAGGAGTTCACTTTGTACCAAAGTTTTTTTTTTCATCCAACAGATTAAATATATAGTTAAGGGTGCCTACAAAAACATGGACGCTCTTAAATTGTTATATGGTGCATTTTGATCTAAGCTGGAATATGCGTCTTTAGTTTGGACTCCTGTTTATTCATGTATCGCATATAGAATAAGTACAACGTGGTTTTTTAAGTTAGCTGTGCTTACACTTGATGATCGGACACGCCAAGAGGTTTTCCACAAGAGACATTTTTTGACCGCTTCAATATGTGCAGTCTTTTACTTAGGCGAATGAATTCTGTAATTTTCTTATTCAAGATTGTTAGCAATATAATACATTCTGCAATTTTATTGGAAATGATACATTTTCATATTCCTCGATTGAATGCGAGACATAAGCATATCTTTCAATTACAAAATTACAGAGTATAGAGCTGCTCCCGTTTATCAGATGTATGCTAATTACTTGGAAATTGAATCACTGTTGGATGTATTCTGTTCAACTACCAGTCACGTAAAGAACTTATTTAATGTACATATTTAATTTTATTATATTCACTTCTGATGTTAATTTATTTTAGGTATATTTTAACTATAATTAATGAATACTCAAGATTTCCTTTTAAATGTTCTTGTCACGACGTTTCTTCAGATACGGTAATAAAATGTCTACAACTAATTTTTGCAATTTTTGGAATGCCATCATACATGATTACATACCGATCAAGGTAGTTCTTTTATGTCTGCTGAGTTGAGAAATTATTTATATATTATGGGCATTGTTACCAGTCCATATAATCCTGAAGGCAATGGACAGGCTGAACGCTATAATGGAATTATATGCAAGCCATTCTTTTTTCTTTAAAATCTAAAAGACTAAATGATAAATGGAAGATGGATTTGTCTCAAGCTCTTCAATCAGTTTGCTCTCTTTTATGCACTTCGATCAATTGCACTCGCCACGAGAGAATGTTTTACCATAATAGACGCGAAAATCTCCAAAATGCTTAAAATATTGCATTTTAAATCATAGCCTGGGAGAATGTAGTGATATACTCGCGTCAAGAATTCAGACGTCTTACGTCATACGAACAAATGAATAATTCATTATATTTTTATCAAAATATTTAAGAAACTGCAACTGAGAGTAATAAAACTATATACTACACTAAATGTTTGCATTATATATTGCACGAAATTGCAAAAAATTGATGTTTTTAACGCGACCAAATATCAAAAATTACGTTGACAATAAAAACAATTGCCTAATGTCAACCATGACGTAAGACGTCTGAATTCTTGACGCGAGTATACACATTAGTTAGTTAATTATCTTTTTATTTGTATTGTTATTAGTATTTATGCATTTACTAATAACTGTAATATGCCAATGTCATAAAGTTATATGGACATATTTTTTAATTGGATAGAGCCTTACATTTGAAGGTATTCCTATATTACAATATGTTCCGGCTAAAGTACAAACTTGGTTAGTCTAGTATAGTAGTATACCATAGTGCAGCAAGACTTCGACGTCATACGAACAAATATACAAACTATATACTACACTGCACTAAATTGCAAAATATGATTGTTTTTAATGCGACCAGACATCGTAAATTACGTTGACAATAAAAACAGTTGCGTAACGTCAGCCGTGACATAAGCCGTCTGAATTCTTGCCGCGAGTATAGTCAGCTAATGTAAACCAGCTGACTAGTATACAAACTCACTGAACCTTCCGCTATTTTGATAGAAAACGCATATTTGTAAACTAACCGACCGATATAAAGATGTGTTATGTAATGTTTTCATGCCACTTATGATATTACTGTGAAATATTGTCTAGTTTATATTATACTATCCAAATAAAAGATAGTTCATAGACAAACCAAAGAATGCACGCTATTTTAATGTCTCTGATTATTTCCAGTAAATTAGCCAAGCGAGTGGATTAGCTTATAAAGTATGTGCTAATATTGTGGAATATGCTTTTTCTATCAAATAACCTAACGATTCAGTTAGTTTGTATCCTAGCCACTTAGTTTACAAACTACCCAAGTTTACACTTTATTCGTAATATATATATACACACTGGACTTTGGTTTTCTTAACGGGACTTTTTATGCAGGTAGGTATCTACAAAAGTATGAATAGATGTATTTTCGAAGCTAACTTCCCGAGGCCTCTTTTAAGTAAAATTACAAATTATTTTTGTCTTTAGAAGATAAAATAAACTAGTAAGTCCTTTTTATATTTTTAGGTATTAATAATATTGTGTGAAACTAACTACTCAGTGGACAAAAGTCCCAGCCTGCGTTGACCACAATATCTACCCATATATTCCTTATTATTAGCTTTTGTAACATTTTTTACTGTATTAGAAAGGTATTTAAGCTAATATAAATCAAATCTCCTACAATTTCTATCAATGAAGTCATATGTATGTTCTCTGATACCAAACATCTAGGAGATTTGATTTATATTAGCTTAAAATACCTTTCTAATACAGTAAAAAATAGTAAGTCTTTATTACAAAACAACCAATATGTCATAATAAATAATGATCTGCTTGGATGTTTTGTTTTTAAGTTTGCTAGCAATTTCACAGGCATCCTCATTTTAATTACTTATCACAAAAACTATCAATAATAATAGGGAAGTATAGGATAGATAGAGGGTAAAAGTCTACAACAATTTTTGATCAAATATATCAGTGTTATGTAGCACCAATTTGTTAAGCCAATATTTTGACACACATCCTTTTACTGCGATTATTTGAAAACAACTGAAAATAGTGAGTTGCTGATGGTTAATATATATAAAATTAAAAATTTATGAAGCCATATAATTCTTAATATTAATGCTCATATATTAGAATCGTAATAATCTTTTTATTGAAATGTTCATTTAATTTCTGTAATTCTCTAAAATTAAACTTGTCACAAATAACTGCAAATGAAATCTCCCAAGTCTTCAAGTGATTCATTAACGGAAATTAAGCATTTATTCGATTTTACGGGGAAATGAGTACTAATACAAAAAATAAATATGCTACTGCCTGCTTAATAAATATTTGTCGAAATGTACCTTTAAAATGTCTCCAGAAAATTATTCAGAAATTAGGAAATTAGGGAAATATCCATAATTTATTAATATAATAACAAATCAAAAGCAGAACAACTGTTATTTATTTTTTACTGTTTAAGAAAGGTATTTTAAGCTAATATGTATCAAATCTCCTACAATTCCTATCAATGAAGTCATATGTATGTTCTCTGATACCAAACATCTAGGTATGCTAATGAACACCCACAGACAAAACTCTATTCAATAATTATCTAGAAAATGTATTCTATTTACTAACCTGATATACCTTATATATGGAGGGAACTCGAAATTCAACCACAATAGAAGAGATCTGCTCTATTTCTGCATTTTAATTGGATTGCTTTATCAGGTGGCCTCCTTTAACTTGAGTCAAATATCTAACTATAAAAATTATTATTCCAATAAATTAAAATTATTTGAAATTAAATGTCAAAATGAAATTAAATAATGTCGACAGCGTCAAACTGATTAACTGTCAAGTATCATAACGACCTACTAAAATAAATAAAAATGTACCTTTTATGTACAGTTTTTTCATATATTTTCAGGTATTAACAATATTGTGTGAAACTAACTACTCAGTGGACAAAAGCCCCAACCTGCGTTGAATTACACCCACAATATCTACCCATATATTCCTTATTATTAGCTTTTGTAACCTGATGAAGCAATCCAATATTAAAATGCAGAAATAGAGCAGATCTCTTCTATTGTGGTTGAATTTCTGAGTTCCCACTCCATATATAGGTTAGTAAATAGAATACATTTTTAGATAATTATTGAATAGAGTTTTGTCTGTGCGTGTTCATTAGCATACCTAGATGTTTGGTATCAGAGAGCATGCATATGACTTCATTGATAGGAATTGTAGGAGATTTGATACATATTAGCTTGAAATACCTTTCTTAAACAGTAAAAAAATTTTACAAAAGCTAATAATAAGGAATATATGGGTAGATATTGTGGGTGTAATTCAACGCAGGTTGGGGCTTTTGTCCACTGAGTAGTTAGTTTCACACAATATTGTTAATACCTGAAAATATATGAAAAATGTTATTTAATTTGTGATTTTTTCGCAGCTCGGAATAAATAGGCTAATTTAAGCAAACTATTTGACATTAAAATACTTTCTCTGTGAATAATTTCTATTTCGAATTGTATGAGCAAAACGCAAAACGTGTCGATTTTAATAATTATTTGAAATACAGTTCTGCATTTTTAATTTAAAACATATTTGTAGATATTTAGTAGTATATTCCTGACCATGTACTTATATTTTTATTAAAAATACACCTCCTGGAATAATAGATCAAAACAATAAAAACACAAAAAAAATACAAAAAAATCTGTTTATGTATCTACGTTTCGGATTTATTTTTATAACACTCATCTTCAGAAACACTATAAAAAATAACAATAGTAGAAATTTAAAAACAAAACTGAGAAAGTAAATACATACCAAATGAATAAAAGAAATTATATTTCAAAAAGAAACGTTTTTATTATATTGACCCGTTATCCCAGGAGGTGTATTTTTTAAAAAAAAAACATATTTTTAGTTAACAGAATTTTTTTCTATACAGCGACCATATATGAAGAGTACATTTTGTAGTAGTATTATAAAGGTTGTTGTTAACCATCATTTTTATGTTGTGCATGTTTATTTGTTTGCTGTATCCATAATATTTTAATTTACTCCAAATGTATTAAAGGAAATCAAATTTTCTAAACCTCAACAAATTGAGTCACAAATACTATCCGTATATTAGATGTATTAAAGACTATAACTTCATAGGTAAGATAGCCATAAATGATTTCCTAAAATAAAATATTATCTATCATGACGGCAACCAGTTATCTATGCCATCCAAATCCATAATAGTTTCAATAATGTATCCATTATCTACTAGGTAATGAAAAAATCGACTCACATACTGAAATTTTTAAATAATGTTCCGAATCTATACAGAACTTGTTCCTATAACTGCTTCTAATAATGTACCACACGGGCAAATGGATTTTAATATATTTTTTAAAGTAAATAACTAGAGATTGGTAGAATTATTTATGTAAAAATACATTTCGTAATTACATACTGCATTCCGTTAGAGTTGGATATGTATAAAAATGCTGACTAGTAACCGCAACAATTTTTTACACTCTAGTATATTTCTTTCAACATTGTTGACATTTTAAATAGAATATTAAAGCAGAAGAGTAGATGCTGACAGATGACCTTAGTAAGCGCCACTCTCTGAAATAAGAAAATAAAAATATGGTCCTTAAGTTTACACTGAGAAAATACCCAGAAGAAAATAATTTTAACTAAGATTTTTATAACAATAGCAGAATGTAAGTCCATTCTACAGAACTCACACCATATTACTGTCAGTGTGAAATACTTTACTGCCATTAAAAGTTACTTTCCAAAAAGGCAATGACTTTTTTGTTGTAGCAAAAATATCTTCCTACAATAGTAAATTAAATCATATTCTACAAATTAAATAAGTAGTTAGTTACTTTATCAGTAACTGATTTTAGATTTGCTGTGATTACATACTTAATCCTTAAAGTTGACTGATTTAATAATAAAAAAAAGAAAATACACGAAGAGTTCCTATTAGCATAGACACACTATACAAAGTTTAGAATTGCTGAAACTGCGATTCATTTCCTTTGTTAGAACATATGGCTACTCATTTAAAGGCAGTAAATTCTTCCGTTTCGTTTTGTATCGCAAAAGTACTTAATTACTTAATAATTTATATCAATCCAGTTCTTGTGAGAAGTGATACTGTTTATAAAGCCGTATACGATTTTCTTAGTGTGCAGCAGACAAAAAAAGTAATGATAAAACATGAGGCAAAATATTCTTCTTTCCTTATTCTAGCAGCTTTGAAACTATTTTTCTACAATATCAAAAAAACTTGTATAATTGGCACAGTCTAGCTTGCTTAGACTTTAAGACTGTCTCTAAAAAAGCTTTGAATTATATCACAATTATAAACAAAGGTGAACAAGGTAAAAAGGTAAAGCTTACTGGTAACTAGGCCATATATGGCCCTTTTTAAGTACTAACTTACACTACCGTCCACCCCTAAATCACAAACATCCATGGGTGCCCCGTGTTGGATTCGAACCAACTTCCGGCCGCTCGTGGTTCCCTGACAGCAACTATTCGTCGCCGCCTTGGCCGCTCGGCTAGCGTCAGCCCAAGGTGAACAATCTTATATGCAGAATTGTGTAAGTTTATGTTATAACAGTATTTACGTCTATCGTTAAATTTTAAAAATACATATTTTGAATGAATTGTTGGTTAGACCACTTTCTGTCGTTATATATTCGTTTTACTTCGGTAACTTTGAATTGTCGCAGGTGGCTTGAGATAGTATTCCTGATTTGCTAAGCTCTAGACTACTCAGTTCTTAAATGTCTAAAATTATTTGTATTGTATAGAAAACCCTATTTCAAGAATGCGATGCCTTTTAGGTCGCCGTATTTCTCGCCGTTGAATGATCAAATTTGTGATGTCTTTTAAATACAGAAATCTTGAATAATAAAACACTTAAAACAAAAGCAATATCAAATCAAATTCTTGAGGTTTTTTTATCCACTTTTACTATTCAAATTTTTTTTCAAATAAAATAGTAACTTTTAAAAAGCGTTTGTAAAACACATTGTTTTGCTATTCGAACCCTACATTTTAACAATTATTTTCAAACTATCTTGTATGCATAACTATGTAAGTTTATGTATTTTGAAAGATATCTGTGCCTAAAATTTGTTGGTTAGACTGCTCTCTGTCGTTATATATTCAATTTACTTACGGTGCCCTTAAGTATTCCTATCGTTTTATAAGAAAAATTAATTATTCGTTAATGTTAAAATAGTTATTATTATATATTTCTCCAATGGATCTAGTCTCTAAAGTATTGGAAAAAAGTGGAACGGTGCTAATCTGTAAATATGTATAGGTACTATTATTGTATTTGGGGTTTTTCATAATGCACTCACTATAAATTTAAAATAAGAATTATGTTGGAATAATGAAAAATACTCTGAAAATATTTTGCTTCAACACACAATAACCATTAACGTTATTAAGTAAATTGAAAAGGTGTAATAAAACAGGTACTTTATTTAGTGACTACGTGTTCTTTATTACAGGTGGCTATTATATTATCGAACGCAAGACGAACCTGTTACAAATAGTCGTCCTAAACACCAACTTAATGAAGAGAAATGACAACGACGAAGAAGCGGGAAAACAATGGGAATGGCTTGATAAAGTCCTTCAAAAGTTCCAGCGCGATGAGAAGACGGTAAGTTGGTGAACTTGTGTCTGCTTTAATATGCTTTTAAATGATTTATTGCTCTTACTTATTCGCGTCTTCAAGTACGTACTACCGGATTAACTTAGAAAGGAGAGTTTCAACCTTTTATATAAATAATCCGAAATGGTTCGTAAAATTTTAAGCAGTAGACTTAACTTCATAAAATAGTTCGGAACTTGATTTTTAAATTTTCAGAAGGTTAGTTTCGAAAATGTTCATTGTAATGCATTATTAAAATACATCGATTGTGTGGTAAATTTGAAATTTCTTATTTTTGTTTTGCCGCAGATCACTTGTTAAACGACTTATTGCAATAGAATAGAAATTGAAAGTAGGTATATCATAAATAATATACCACTTGCTTTTATAGATTATAAATGTATATTTCAAATAAAAGTATACTTTATTTCACTTTATCATAAATGATTAGCTATATTATAAAATGTAATTTACTTATTGAAATCTAAGTTTCAGAAGAAACAAGTATTATAAAAAATGTGCCAAAAATAATGGTAGGAAATTTTATTCATAAAAATAATCACTTATATAATGTTTTTCAGCAGTACTTGTTTGTTCACAGAGTAGTCAGAAATAATTCTCAAAAGCATGTGCAGTACATTTGTAGTTTTCGCAAAAGATTGCATTATTTGTCAGTGACTTTTTCTGATAGATAATAATACCTAATTGTTTACAGTATATTCCGATTGTAATAATAATTTGCTGGTTGCGGATATATTTTCCCTATGTTTTGTGTCCTGTGTACCGTTTGCTTATGCAGTTTGTTAATACACATAGCTCGATGGAAGTTCTGATAAACAAAGAAATACCTATTGATATTTTCTAGTAACAAAGATGTGGAACTGAAATTTATCTAAGTGTTAAAAAAAGTAAATAAATAAATAAAACGCAGAAATCTATACAAGATTTATTTGCATCATTAATTGATAATAAAACATTTACTAGTGTTTACTATTGCTGAATATGACTCTTACAGTCCATATTTTTTTTAATTCAAAATCCTGAAATACACAAAAAATTGTAAACATAGATGAAACATAGAAGGATGAACTGGCCTTCTCTTCAACCTTCGCCCTTCAACTTTAAGCTTCATTTCATAACACGGCAAAAGAGTAATTTGAAATGAACCTCGTTCATAGAGTAAATAGTTTTAAACTATTACTAACAGTACATGTGCATTATACAGGGTGTTTCAAAACAAAGGCGAAACATTTCAGGGGTGATTCCTTGTTGAAAATAAGGTAGTTTGTTATATAAACGTTGGGTCACAAGTCAACCATTAGGGAGATATCGCGTTGCAAAGATGGCGGAAAAAAGAGGTTTTTATTGTTTTTCTCGGAAACGAAAAGCGTGGGAATGGTAAAATTCTGTGGAAGTGTTACCATGATCAAAAGACACTTGTGACATATTTTTCACCTTTTGAAAATAATTAGAAAGGTTTGAAATAAACTACCCCTTTCAGTTTTTAACTATACTTTCAAAAACTTCCTTAACAACGTAGAAAAAATAAATTAAATCCTAATAATGGGTGTAGTAAAACTGCCTCTTCCTGACGTGCAATACTTTAGATTTTATTTTTAACGTCGAAACAGTTAATTTTATCAAAAATATAAGAGAGAAAAAATTTCTAAATGAATCGGCTTAACCTAATTAATTTTTCTACGTCATTAAGGAAGTTTTGAAAGTATAGTTAAAAACTGAAAGGGGTAGTCTATTTCAACCCTTTCCAATTATTGTCAAAAGTGAAAAATATGTCGCAAGTGTCTTTCGATGATGGTAACACTTCCACAAAATTTAACCATTCCCATGCTGTTCATTACCTAGAAAAACAATAAAAACACAAATTTTCCCGCCATCTTTGCAACCCGATATCACCCTAATGTTTGACTTGTGACCCAACGTTTATATAACAAACAACCTTTTATTTTCACCCCTTAAATTGTTCGCCTTTGTTTTCAAACACCCTGTATACAATTAATATACCACTGGTTTATGTTATTGACAACAAACTATACAGGATAATCACCCGTAATCGTTAGATTCAACTGTAACTTTGTTATTTTAATAGATATTGAGAATTTTACTCGTGCCTAACTTTTCACAAGGATTTCAATTATCAAAAAAAACAAGCAACCGAGTATCGCATCACAGATATATTGATATCAACTTGGTCTTTTCTTATATAAGCACCCGGTATATTACTATATTTTTGAATCCTGATATAATATGTACCTAATGAGTTATTTTAACTGCTCACAAGATATTGATGATTATAATTCCATAATTTCAATTTTATGTCTTTATTATAAAGAATACAACACTATATTGAAAGATAATCTATAGAGCAATTATTTAGAGATTAATTTATAAAAATTGTTCAAACTTATTTCCTTGTTCCTATGTTATATCTACATCGTTTTTCAAAATTATGAATCATCTTTGGATGTTAATTTATGTAATCTAAAGCTTCTTTATTCTATTTTGAATTTCTAAAATAGTAGCCTAATTTTATAAACACTATTATTTAAATAGCTCCACAAGGATGTGTCTGGAAAATTTAAACGGCCAATATTATTTAGATGTTTTGGGTCATGAAATAAATGATTTTATTACCCAATTCAGATAAGTTATGGGATATTTGAATAATAGTTATATAGAATTATTAATAAAATAAGGTACCATACGAGAGTCCGCGAATAGTCCAGATTTGATACCACCTGATACAGTTTTATGGGGCTATTTAAAGAATAGTGTTTATAAACATAGACGAACTAGGTACTATTTTAGAAATTCAAGATAGAATACGATATATACCTATAAGCTATAGACTACATAAACCAATACTCAAAAATGATTAATAATTCTTTAAATAATTTGGAAAACTGATAGGTATAGGTTTTGCATAGAAAAGCAAGGGAACGAGTTTGAACCATTTTCTTTAAATTGCTCCATAAATTGAATTCGCATATAGTTTTGTATTCTTTATATTGAAAAAGTAATATATTAATTATGGAATTACTTAATCATAAATATCACGCGAATAATAAAAGATAATCTATTACATAGTAATGTGATCAGGAAGTGAATAATCCAAAAATATAATATCTAATATAAAGCGTGTTTCATCATAAAGAAAAACAAGTTGATATTAATAAGAAAATTGAAAAATTAGTCAATGATTATACGTTTCACTTTTCCAATATCTCCTAAAATAACAAAGTTATTCGAATCTACTTGTGACCACCTCGTACTTACAAAAAATCGTCAAGGGTCTAAAATAAGTATCAAATAGATAATTCATTAACACTGGGATTATTAAATAATAAAATTGCTGTAATGTGTTACACCGTGATTCCGTGATTGCTCTGTATGTCAAATTTGTTAAAATAACATTGATAACAATATTGTTTCCAAACATTAAAAAGAAGTAGAAGAAGAAAACGAAAATGTTTATTTAATAATTTATTTGCATGCTTTATTTTAAGATATTTGATCTAAACGAATAGCATTATTCATTATACTGTATTATCGTTTACATGGGCTTTTTTATTAAATAGGTATTGCCCTGAATACATTTTTTAAAAGCATTTTACAACCGTTATTAAAAAATCATGAAATATGATGCATATGTTATATTTCCTGATTAATGTTTGAAAATCCCACACGCTGATATTATTCCAGAAAAAATGTTTTGCATTGTTTCAAATATGATAGATATTATTTCCTTTAATCCTCTGCTTGCAGATTATACCGTTGCTGCAGATTCATCGCATAAAAACTATGGAGACAACACAATAATATTTGGCATATGATGTTTGAAATATTTATATCAACGACAAATCTGATAACATTCCAGATATTACAAAAGCTACTAAAATAGAAATTTCCAAATATCTCTAACAGCAGTCAATTCAACTATAACAATAGTTATATGGATTGAAAGGCAATTTCAATGTGCATAAGACAGAGACAGAAAATACAGAGAATCAAGATCCACTTGAAACACAAAAATTGAAGCTGTTTGAACTTGTCAAAATGTAACAAATAAAGCATTTGGTATAACATTTTTAAATTTACGGATATACCATAATTTAGCGTCGTCTAACTTCTTCAGGAATACTAAAAATCTACGTAATATCTATATCCGGAAAAAAGTTGCGAACATCTCATAACGTATATACTCGCATCAAGAATTCAGACGTCTTACGTCACGGCTGACGTTACACATTTAGTGCAATATATAATGCAAACTTTTAGTGTAGTATATAGTTTTATTACTATCAGTTGCAGTCTCTTAAATATTTTGATGAAAACATAATTAATTATTCATTTGTTCGTATGACGTAAGTCATCTGAATTCTTGTCGCGAGTATAATAAATATCACAAAATCTATAACTCCCATCTATACGGAATTATATATATATATATATATATAACCTTAACCTTTTCAGTAGAATTCATAGTGAAATAATATACAGGGTGTTCCTTTAAAACAAGGAAATTGCTGTCAACTTCCGGTACAACTGGATTTGCTGGGGAGTTCTAGATATTTTAGTTGCGTTCACCCCCAGGTCTTGCCCTATTGCCAAATTATCAAATTTTCGGATCAGTATTTTTCAATGTAACGATCAACGATTGCTGCAGCCTGTATATTAAGCAACTAATCATAACGTTTGCAGCAATTTATAACCGAATAAAGTATTACAGAAAAATAAAGCAAAATTACTTTCTATTCTAAATATTTGTTTTATATTTTCTTTTTTTGAATTTGCTTAGATTCTTCCATTAATTCGTAATTTTGAGGACGGTATCATTTGCTAGTTTAAAATCAAAAAAGATGACAGAAGAGAGAGAAAAAAGAGAGAGTGGGACTTAATTTCCTATGATGATCCATAATACAGACGTTTAAAAAACACAGAATAAAACAAAATGTTGACTAAAATTTAAAAAAGTTAAAAATGTAAAATACACATACATATACATAAGTGAATAAAATTGTATTATGAACAATTGAGATACAAATACATATAAGTAAAAAACAAGAACAGGCCGAAAACATGTAACATACATTGATGATATTTCTGTATTTTGAAATTCATCTATGCTATAAAAAGTATTGATTAACAAAAACTGTTTTACTTTGTGTTTGAAACAAAAAAAATTTTGTTTCGTCTGGTAAAGCATTATAAAATTTAATACCCCAATATGCTGTTCCATTTCGCGTTCTACTAAGCCTCAGGTACGAATTATGAAGCATGTCTCTGTATCTAGTACGATGACAATGGGTTTCACTACGAGCTGGGTACAGTTCGATGTGGCTTTTTACATATAGCAAGCATTGTAATATATAGACACAAGGAAATGTTAAAATTTTCAACATAACAAATTGCTGTCTGCAGTGATCTCTGAATTTGAGTCCTAATTTTATTCTCATAGCTTTCCTTTGTAAACCAAATACACTAGATGCTGAAGTAGCATGGCTCCAAATAAGGATAGCATAAGATAAAACTGAATGAATAAGGCCATGGTATGCTGTAATCAAAGTTGGTAGAGATACTAGATGAGTCAAATTATGCAGCAAGTATAAATTTTTTGAAATTTTATGGCAAATATGGGTTGTATGGTGATTCCATAATAACTTAGGGTCTAAATGTACTCTCAGAAATTTGACAGATTCCGGATTCTCGAAATTGTCAACATCCTGGAGAGTAAATATCATAGTTTCTGTTTTTGATATATTTAGGCTTAGATGATTTGAAAGGAACCATTCTTGTATCATCAATTCCGCTTGCTTAGTCCTATCAAGTAACTCATTTAGTTCAGGACCTTGACAAGTGGCATTAGTGTCATCCGCAAATTGGATAGTCAATAGAGAGTCATCAATACAACACGACAAATCATTCACATAAATCAGGAATAGCACAGGCCCAAGTACAGATCCTTGAGGTACGCCTGCACTGAATGTAAGATAAGTAGATCTGTTATTGTTATGGATTACATATTGTTCTCTGTTGGTAAGATACGCTGTTATTAGATCAATAGATGGGTTGTAAAACCATAATAATGCAGTTTATTTATAAGAATTTCGTAAGATACGCAGTCAAACGCTTTCGTAACATCTAAAAATTCTGAACATAAAAATTGTCTTTCTTCGAAGCCAGAACTAATGACACCAGTCAACTTCTCTATAGCTAAAGTTGTTGAAAAATTATTTCTGAAACCAAATTGATTAGTGTTGAAAAGATTTTCTCTTTCAAAATAATCGACTATCTGGGTCTTTAACACATTTTCGAAGATTTTCAAAATATGGAATAAGGGAAATAGGCCTGTAGTTTGAAAGATCATTGTAATTTCCTTTATGTATATTGGAACTACTTTGGCAATTTTTAAACAATTTGGAAATATATTTTGAGAGATATAAGTATTAATAATTAAAGCTGTTAGAGGTACTAAAATTGCAGGTTCTATTGTTTTTATTATTTCCGTACACATATCATAAACATCCTTTGATTTTTTATTTTTTACGTTAGTAATTGTTGACTTTATCGTTTCTATTGAAACGTTAGAGAAGTTGAATACATTATTCGTGAAATAGTTCATGTAATCCGTATATAACACGTTACAAGTTGGAAGTTTATCAACAATATTTGTGGCAACATTTACAAAATATGTGTTAAATTCATCAGATAGAATATTGTCAGATGGTTCATTATATGTATTTCAATCAAAGTAGCCTGAGAAATAAAAATGATGGTTGCTATAACAATAATTATTATTATTTGTATCATTTTCGTATATATTTGGCACTTAGTGCTAAATAAAAAATGCATTCATTAACAACTGAGTATGCAGATAAATATCGACGAGGATACCCAAGTCGTCAACCTGCTCACACAGTATTTAATGCATAATTTCGTAGACATCGAGAAGAATGCTAGCGACGAACGGCGTAAATAGTAATCATAATGAACATAATATCTGGGCGTTACAAAATCCGGATGCAATTAAATCAAGACGATTTGAGCACCGCTTGACTGTCAACACTTGGGGTAGCAATTTCAATAATAATAATTTATTGCCTGTACATGTTCGTTTAAATGCAGATCTATACAGGTTTTCTTGGACAACAACCTTTTTGATTTCATGATGAAGTAGGGTTTAATACTATTATTATTATTATTATTTAATTCTTATTTTGTATCTATTGGATTAGGCCAAGTGATACAAACGAAAATAAAGATAACAATAATTGTTCTAAAAAATAAATTCAACATTTACAATAAATTAAATAATATTATAATCAGTATACATAACTTAAAAATACGATGCCTCAAGAATATCAAAATATCAATGCAACGCATTAACCGCCTTACTAACTTCATTTATAGGAGATTGACGAAGATAGAAAGAAATCATCTATTCTGCTGGTATAGTTCGGAACTCTTATATTAAATAATAAAAGTAACTCACTACAATTTATTTTATTATTAGAGAGCTTATGGGAAAATTTGAAATACAAACAATGTCTAAGAGATTGAATAGTAGTTGCAGCCATTCATTATAAACATAATTAGTTTTATTAATATTCAGTTTATAGAGTAGAAAATTGCATATTTTCTTTTGAACACATTCTATACGATCTATATAACTAACAATATATGGGTTCCAAGTTGAACGCACGTGAGAATTATAGATATAAAAGAAAAATAGATGTAACACTAGAGAACTATCGAGTTTACCATTTAATGAAAGAACACATTCTTAAATATTTGCTCAAAATATCCTCAATTTGAAGGGTGACTTTCAGTTCACAATCAAATTTTACGGTCAAATTTTTCAATGTCTTTAATCTTTCTAGTTGAATATTTTCAATAAAGTAATCAGTCACACAAATATTTTTCATACAAGTAAATGTAATGACTTTACATTTACTATGGTTCAACTGCATATCATGGAATTCGCACCACTTAGCTAATGAATTTAAATCACTTTGAATTGCATCACTATCCTTAGAATCTTTAACACATAAAAATAACTTTAAGTCATCTGCAAACATTAACATACGGATTCATCAACAAGGCGTAGCGTTAGTCAGACTAGCGGAGGTTACGCAAAAAATTTACGCCTCTGTTGCACGAATTTAAATAAAAGGAATACCCCTATTATTCACTACTATGTATAATAGTTATTTTATGATATGTTAACTAATCCGTAGCACTGAAAAGTACTGTTTTTGAATATAAATACTAAATATACAATGGGAAACACAAGGAACTAGAGGCCGAAGTTACGCGATTTTTAGACAGGTACAATACTGGGTCTAACTTTTGGCGCAAATATGGACGTAAATAAACAGCCTACCTAGCAACGCATGTTTCGTGAATGGGCGCAAAGCTGGTTAGTCCGACTAATGCGCTTTACACGGGCGCAAATCTGGTTAGTCCGACTAACGCTACGCCCGTTTCATGAATCCGGCTGTAAATGTCAACATGATATTATATTGCAATTAATAAAAAGAGAAAACAAAATTGACCCCTTGAGGAAGGAACACCAGAACTTACTATTATTTCACGTACAAAATTTTTTTAATTTTGACTTGTTCTATTTAATAAGTAAGATTTCATCCACAATAACAAATTCCCGATTAACCCGTATATTTCTAATATGCTTGACAATAATTGATGGTTAACTCGATCGAATGCTTTACGAAAATCACTATATATTGCATCAAGTTGGTAACCATCTTCAATACTTTCCGCAATGTAGTTACTAACAAGTAATAAATTAGTTTCTGTGCTCCGATCGGCATAAAAACCATGTTGATAAGGTGAACTTAAGCCATTAAAATTTAAACGTAGAGAATCAGCCACAATGACCTATAGTTACAAATATCAGATTTATCGCCAGATTTAAACAACGGGAATACATAACTAGATTTCCACACTTATGGAAAATAGCCCGTATTAATTGAAATTGGAAAAAGTATTGACAATGGCCATATTAGACTACAAAGTTTTAAAAAGTATGGTGAAATTATTCCATATGCGCCCATATTAAAACTTTCTTTAATAATTATTGTTATTGCAACTATAATTTTTATTTATCAGGCTATGTTGATTGAAATATCATATTATATTTTTTTAAATGCTTATAACTAAACAAAAACGAATCAGACATATAAGTAAAATATTTGACGTTAATATATTCCCATCTGTGAAAGTTTGCTATAGAGTATAGAGACACCCTGTATAAGTACCTATTTATTTTACTTCACTGAATTTTTAATGGGATAATCATGTCTTACATGAAACAGAGGCCTTAGCGATCTAGGTATCAAAGCTATATTCAAATATAGTCAAATTATGTCCAGCAATTACCTGTTTCTCATACTATCCATTGTGATTTGAAAAGATAAATATAACTTGCTCTCAGATTTACAATTTCAAAGACTAGATAATACATAAAAAAGAAAAATGAAGTTGCCCGTTCTTCTTTTGTTACAAAAAGTGATAAAAATGATAGGAACGGATGTGACAAGACATTAGAGTAATGTCTGGGACAGCGACATGTAACGCAGTCCCGATGACAGATGGTGTTGCTAGAAAAGGGCCTAATAAACCTTGAGTTTATCTCTATCAGAACACATGGAACCAATCTACAAACTTACACTTGCAAAAACACAAAGAAAATCGTAAAAACCCCGATGGGCCGAACATGTTAACAAAATAGGAAGACGTTTGATATATCTATTTTCGTGAGCAACTGAGTGCAGTTCTAACAATTTAATACTGACTGATTTTCATTCATTCTATTTATTTATTGATATGAGGAGATAACAATTTAGGTATAATTATTATTAAAGATATTTAAAATATCTTTTAAGTACGAAATATTCCAAATCAATATGACGTCATATCTAGAACATCTATGTCAAAATAAATATTTTTAAATGGATTTTTAGTTACAGTATCCAACGTAACTACAACTATCCGTATCCGTACATATTTGTCTTCCACATCTTAACACAACTAAAGTGCATTAGGTTACAGGTTAGAATGAAATGCACACTTTTTCTTTGTATAAAATAAATTAAAATTTACGAGTAAATATTATACAAAATGGAAATTGCCACTCATTTTTATCATTGCATTTTTTTAAAAAGTTTAATATTTGTGTCAAGAGAGGCCACAAAATAAATGTATTCTGGTAAATTAAAATTCATTTTGAAACAAGAAAGGACGAATTGTTACAGTTTTGGCATTTAAAATGAATTCACGTGCATGGAATTTTAAACAAAAATTACTTTATTAAGTTATAGCAAAATAGGCAAATAAAATAGACAATAAACTGGATATTTCGGATCAAAAAATTTCGTTGTTAATATACATCTAATTGTTAATAAAACATCCTATACAAATATAAAAATATTGTATAACCTCTGCTCCTCAGCTTTCCCTATTTCTTTCATTTTGGTTAAACTACTTATGTTCTATTTATATCCCCAACGTTTCCCCGAAGGGTATCAGCATCCTCCTTTCTTGATTTTATTGCCCCCTGTGGTAGCAGTAACCCCCTAACAGAGATATCGCCCACTTGAAAAGTGACATTTATATTTATATCATTCTCTGGAATTGTGGCTAACATTAAATACAAGCACTGATGTTTATTACAGAAAAATATCGCTGCTATAACATCTAATATACAGCGTGTCATAAAAATAATTTTACATTTTTTGGGGAAAACTACACTTGATAAAAAAAGTCTTACCTACACGAACACTGATCAATATTTCATTTACAGCTTGTCTAACGAAGTAAAAATATGATAATAAGAGTACCTTTATTGTGACTATTTCAGAAATGTGTCACTAGTAATGGATATATTGGTGCACGAGTCGTTACATTTAAACGGCTCGTTAACTATTTAAAACTGTAATAATTATAACTCACACTAATGAAGAAATCAGTCAATAATAAACAATATACATTTATAAAAAACACCTGCAAGTAACCAAATCATATGCAGCAATAAATAAAAGCTTTCTGTCAAAATATTTATTGTATACAGGGTTAACTATGACTAAGTTCAAAAATTATATCCACGTGCTCAGGGTGTAACAAAAAACAATAAAAAATTATTTCATAACTTTAGCTCTATGTTTAAAAAATTGCAAAACCCTCTTGTCCCGAAGAAAATCGGCGCTTTTGACAATCATCCTCCGAGATGGCTTAGAAATGTCGACTACCTATCTGTCGTTTTTTACAGCATTGTTAAATGTAGAAACGACAAAAGTAAACATTTTTATTAATAGCGATTTGTATTAATAATAGTAACTACCTGATAGATAACAGTTAATCCGGTAAGCTGCAGTATTTTGTATTCATTCTTTGTTCCTTCGTTACACAGTGCCAAAACTATATTTTCAGTATTTTCACTCATTACAGATTTGTCAGAATTATCCACTGACTAAATATATAAACCGTGTTTAGTAAAATACCCTTTTATTCTAAGAAAATTGAAATTTCATGTAACAAGTACCTACTAATACAGTCCAGTGCTTGTGTAAAATCTAAAATCGAGGATGATTTCTTAGCTCTGTATCCGACACAAATTCCTTATTTAATTACTATAACTCATTTAAAGCTAAAAATAAATCACCAGTATTGAACAGTTTGCATTGCTAGTTGCATACTCTCCAAACATCAAAGAACACTGACCAAAGTTTAGAATATTCTAAGGGATTTTTTACAGAAAACTGTATCATCTCAAGATGTTATAGTTTAAAATAGTACTAATTATTTCATACAGACATCGTCGATTATTGTTAATATTGTTGCTATTATTAGTATTAACAGAATTTAATTTCCCAACAGAACAAGAACTTAAAAAATTTATCGGCGTGAAGTACATTGACGTGCAGGTGACGTCACAAAATTCCGGCAATTATCGATAAAATATAGTCTTTCTCGAAAGATGGACTGAGATAAACTGTGTCATACGTCACAAAAGTCCTCAGTTTTTATTGGCTACCTGCTGATGACTCCGACCGGGTAGTTAGTAGACCGTGGCATCAGCACAGTTTATTGACAGATTTATAGACCTTAGAAGTTAATCATCAGATACTGCCAAAAATAAGATATCGTATACGGTAATTAGTTTCAGTTAATTTTTCAGTACATGCAAATATAATTTATGGGAAGTGTGACAAGTGCATATTATCGTGTGGCAGCGTAATACCAAAAACGTTTCCCGAGTAGACAAAATATTATGCCGAATCCTCTTTGAACCACAATGAATTACAGCAGTTATTATGCCTTGGCGGTCGAAAAAAGGAGAGGTCCTCAATAAACGAGAATTAGCACGTTAAAAAGTAGCAACGAGTAAGAAAACATTCTTGACATCTCTCCAAATATCAATCCTGGAAACAAATATCAGAGGTAGATGTTACCTCTATATGCTACCATATTGTGTTTTTAATAAAATCATTAAATAATTATCTAAACTTTGCAAATATTTTTTTCTTCTTTCAAAGCTGCGTAAATCGATATACGTGACAACGCGGTCCCTATCACTACTTTTGACACCTTTGACTTGTGGCATATACCTAACCACGAGGCTGACCGATGTCAGCGCCAGGAATAATACGGGTTAAATATAATTTCGAAAAAACTTTGTTTGCTTTATAAATTTGAAAATATTTTGATGGACAATTCCGTTAATTTTTATTTTTCTCTATCCCTTGTTCGTTACTGGACAGCCAAAATGAAGTGTCAGGTCTAAAATCTAATTTTAAACATAAAATAATGAATAACTTTTTTGCTAATCGGGATTCGTTTAGAGAATATTTGACGTGGACCTCCACTACGATGTTCATAAATTCCAAATCACAGAAACTTCGAAGAGCATTAGAAGAAACTGCACAATAAGCCGTCTATTTGGAGACCTCATTATATTCCCGAATCGCAACTCTAGATTTGCCATCACAGTACCCATAAACATAAATAATGCCAGCTAGTTCTTCGTTACTAAATTGCATTTTAAAAGAAACACTGACAGAAAGTCGTTCACCGTTATACAAAAATAATTACTTGATGACAAGCTGGCAATATAATAAATAAACTTTTATTTTCATTTATTAATATTTCCTAAACGAAGCCTGATCTGAAAAAAAGTTATTCCTTATTTCGTGTTTAAAATTCGATTTTACATAGGACATTTCATTTTGGTTGTTTAGTTGCGAAACATATATGGTGATAGAAATTAACGACTCTCTTGAACTGTAGAAACGGCGCTTTTGAATAATCTATGCCATGCTTTCAGCATACACTTTACGGAAGTGTTAGCTTCATTATTTTCTCTAACAACGTACTGTGGGCGCATTTCCAATTCGTTCAAATGAACGACTCCTTTGTCAGCTGAACGAAATATGCCGACAAACAAAAAATGAACGAAGCATTCATCATTAGAGGTCACTAATCAAAATTTTCACACATAAAACATTTTGAAATAAATTAAATTTTTATTATACAAACTAGGTTTCAACAACAATCTAGAAGCAGACAGCAAAGCGAAATATCTCGATTTTTGTAGTATGGAATGGAATTCCATCAACAGATTCTATTGAAGTACCAAGAGTCCTTATTTTACAATCACATCTAGACGACGAAAAAAATTAAATATTTGGTGTGTGGTTTACTTTCATGGAATGATAGGACTATTTTCTTTGAAGATGCAAGCAACGGGAACAGCTACATGAATATGCTCCAAACTTTTTTAACTAATGAATTGGAAAATTTTCCCCTCGTCTATCAAAATGCTTTTTATTAGCAACATTACTGTTGTCCATCACATTCTTTTGGAAATATTAGAACCTGCTTAGAACCATTTTCCAATCGGAGGATTGGCCAACATGGCCCTACGGTATCCAGATTTAATAATCAATGATATTTGCTTGTTGTACCAACTCAAATAGATATTCATGATAACATTGACCAGCTAAAATAACAATGCAGTTAGACGAATCTATAATGAATTACTTGCTAGAATTTGTTATGCCGTTTGGTTTGTAGGCTTCTGTGGCTTTCCTCAATGGTTTGGCTGCTTCCGGGCTGTTGACCACGTCGTCGGTTAGGACTCTTGACGTTTCGAGAGACATGTCGCTCAGATCTTCTGAAAAAGAGAGCTACAGGTCTCTTAAAACGTCTAGAGTCCTAACCCGACGACGTGGCCAACAACCCGGAAGCAGCCAAACCATTGTTATGCCGTTGATGAAGGAAGGTTCCAATAATGTTTTACTTATGTGGCAGTAAAAATACCTAAAATAATTTACTCTTATGGCATATCATCATCTCATCATATCATATTTGTTACTTTGCTAGACAATCCGGTACATGACGTGTTTTCTCTCTCCAAGGCAACCTCACTTTAAATACCAGCACAACTTTTGATCATTTGTGCTTTTTTTCTATAAAAAGTTTTTCCTTTTATTCACTCTAACCGTGGACATATTTTGTAAATAAACAAAGTAGGCCAATTGTGACGCAGATAAATTATTTCGTAACTATTAATTTCCATGAATATTTGCTAGTTACACTTTTCCGAAAGGATAAAAAATAAAGGTAGTTTACTGTATGATGTGTTCCAGAAAATACCAATTCTACATCTAATCACCTGATTATAATGCAATAACTAACACGGTATATACGAATTCTAGAACAGTGTAAACGCTGTTCAAAGGTTGCAAGACACTGATAAAATGAACCTATGAAAACTGTGGACAAGAAAAACCGCAACGTGTTTTAAATAGTGGGAAGCATGTGGGAAAACGTTTTTTCAAATTGTTTATTTTCTTTCTGAAGTAACGTAATTAATTAAGAAACACTCTGTATTATTCACATCGATATCGCGTATGATTAATTTCATATATTATAAGCCCAACGATTAATGTATGCACCGTGAGCGAATATTACATTGCTTTAATTTTAAGGATTAATGTAAATAGATTTGCTCACGTACTGTTTAGTTTAATAATTAGTTATCGGCTGACAGCAATAGATTTTATCTTATATCGAAAACTCAATTAATACACTTCCAATTACTTGTCATGAACAGTTATGCGCAAAATTGCATGATTTAGATACTGCCTGAACAAAATTAATTCGACAAGCACCTAAAGTGCTATTTATATCGCACATAACTGCAGAGAACTGAATCTGATAATTAAAATAGTTTAATAAAATCATATACAGAGTGATTCAGAACTTATGTAAACAATTTTTTTGAATGCACAGGGGACTCTTACATTTGAAGGGCAATTCTACAATGATTTAAAAATACACACCTGCACGCCACTGGGAACTGATCCACAGTAAAACCTGATAAGGTTGCAAATCATGCAATTTGCGACAGGACAAAAAATTGAAAGAAATGTCCATGGAATTAAATAAATAACACTTTATAACACCGATTTTATACAGCTGCTGCTCTGTTGAAAAACTGTGGACGGGAAAACAGAGGACGAACTACAGACAATGCTCGGAGAAAGATCGTCTGATAAAAATTAAACTGAGCATATTTCGATAATAAAGTATTTAAGGCGATGATATCTAAGGTCATAAAAAAACCAAAAATTTTCGATTGCAATTTGCGAAATAAAATACCGAAATCGAAACGAAACCTTGAACTGTTTTAATAAATGAATAGGCATAAACAGGCGTTTGTAGTTATACCTACCTATTTAAGTTTTAATTTGATTTCATTTACATTTTGTGAAAAAAAAGTCTTGTTTGTAGCTATCATTGATTATCGACATTTGTTTAATTTTTTTTAAATATCGAAATTTTCCATCATGAAAGTTTTGTATGTGGGTTTAGAAATGCTTTATTTTTAAAACATTGTCATTTTAATTTTCTCCAGCCCCACTGCTTAGTGCTTACTTAATATCTTAAAGAAGAAACATATTTAAAGAAACATATTTTATGTAGATTTGTTAGAAATATATCCTTAAATGTACCTGTTTTTCTTTCACTCGAAATATTACAATAACTTTATTTATCAAGTGTAATGTTACACATCAGTACTACGGTATACATTTTAAATTGTATGAAATATGATATTGTAAAAAGTAATAATATTAGGTAAAAGATAATATGGTTTATTTTCCTCATCCCTCGTTAAATTTTTATTCTGCTTTAGATGAAAGGTACCAGTATCTCTGTTACTATTGAGTGTATAAGATAAAAGAAACTTGAATATTTTGTCATATTCTATTGTCGCAGAATTTAATAATTTAGCAATATCAACAAGATCAAGTACCGTATCTTTTTTATATTTATAAAAATAGAAATAGGAATATTGGAGGACATCGGCTACAATCTAATAGACCTATTTTGCTATCAGAAACAGATTTATTAAATCTTATGCCACCAAATAAGTAAAAATATTTATAGTTTGTTTTACTTAAACCTTTGAAAGTAAAAACAAGTTTATCCAAATATCAAAAAGTATTAACACTTACTATAATAATTATCATATTTAAGCATTAAATAGGACCTTAGGAGCCCAACTAGCAGTTGGAAATTTAATAACAGCTACGAAACGTTATCGAAACACATTTTATAAAACAGTATGTCATAAAAACATTATAAGAATTTTTATAAAGCACAATCAAACTTGGCATCATATTATAAAGCACTTTAGTCACCGTTGACATTTTGTAGGACCTGTTGGAAACAATTAAAAAATAGTTATATAATAGTAACAAATCAACTAAACAATAATTGTATAAGGGCTTTATTTTGATATCTTGGGTAGCAATAATACTACATTTCCATCAACAAAAGTAAATTATTTATTAACTGTATCGTAAAAGTATCAGAAGGCATACAGCATAGCATCTCTGTTTAATCACAATAGTATTAGTAGTGTATTACTCAATATTATATTGCGCGTTCTACAGCACTTTGTGAAAGCAATTTTTCCATATCTAGTGAAATTTTCATACGCCGCGTTTTAAATTATTATTAAGATTATCATACTTAAAAAAGAGTTTTTTTTCGAAATTTCATGGTTTTAAAAGTAGACGTAGCCCCAAAAGCATGAAAATCATCATAACTTTTGATAATTGTCTTGATTATTCCGTACTAGGATATTAGGAAACCGACAAAATTTGTGATATATAAATATTAAAATATCACAAGTGATTTTCAGCATTGTGGCAAAATAACTGCCGCCTATAAAACAATTTGGTTGTAAAACTAGTGTCAAATGACAAGCAATCTAATTGAGGGATTGAGGGAAAACAGTGGAAATTATGATTCTATAAAGAAGTTATCATAACAGAGCCGTATCGTAATGATAAATAATATATGAAGCCATTTCAAATCATGGATTTCCATAACATTTCAATGAAACGGGTAAAATAAAAGTAGGACTCCTTTAAATTTTAAAATTAAAGTTATTGTTTTGTTTTATTGTTATTCAAAATATGCCGCTTCTTTTGAAATTTGTCCACTGGTAAAGGTAAGGGGTGAAACTATTCTTTTACCGTTCGCTAAGAAACAAACAAAACAAGGTTCCACTAATTTGCTGTTTCAATTCTTTTATATAGAATAGGTAGTTTGTCAATGGAATTTTGCGTCCATCGTTTTTCTATTGTAATTGTTTTATTACTATTTTTGTTTTATAATTGATAATATCATTACACAATAACTATATTATACTGTATAAGTATAATGTAACAGTTTTATAGGTTGACAATCCACAAGAAATGCTACGGAATATTCGAAAAAAAATATTATGTAACACTTGTTTTATAAGCTTGTCACAGAAATTTTTATAAAATAATAATAATATCTCTACCCCTCATTCCAATTATAAGGATTAGCTTAGAAGTCTGAGACTTGTGCGGGAGAGAGGGCGGCATATTATTATTAAGCAGACCGCATCTGCGCCCAGGAACGAATTCAGTGCAGGAATGAGGGAAACCTGGAAACCTAATTAATTAGGGGGGTGATCAAACGTCGATTGGTATCAATCTCTCACATTGACCCAAGCCAAGATTCTTCCCCTCTATCATATCCGCTGAGAGAGTGTCAATTTTCTTCACAAATGATCTACGGTCTACCGAACACGGAATTAGATCCTACAGCGGAATGGCCACATCGATTCAAGTACAGACGTCTTAAACCGCTCGACCACTGACCAACAAAAAAAAAATAATTAATTAATAAATAAAAGGTGTACCAATAGCTGTGATAGAACTTTTGACGGAAATTGCCGCCATGTTGGACATTTCACTGTCAAGTGTCAATATTTTTCTTAATCAGTAATGCTTGCCATTTCATCATGGAAAGACTAACACCACAACAACGTTTACAAATTGTTAAAATATTTTACCAAAATCAAGAGTCGATCCGCTCTACGCATCGTGCTTTACGTGCAGTGTTTGATAGGCATTATTGCTCATGTGAATTAACGATTCGTCGCATTGTGAACGTTTCGAAGGAAGTTACACCTTACATCCCCAAAAGCCACCAATTCGAAGAAGAACTGCACGTTCTGCAGAAAATATCGCAGGTGTACGAGCCAGTGCTGATGAATCTTCTTCGACATCGGTTAGGGTCAAACGGCTCAAAAGTTAGGTCTATCCACAATGTCAACGTGGTGTATTTTGCATAAGGATTTGAGTCTATATCCATACAAACTGGTGCTGACGCAGGAATTAAAGCCTGCCGACCATCGGTTGCGTCGTGAGTTTGCGGATTGGGCTTCGATCGACGAGGAGTTTTCGAGGAAAATCATCTTCTTCGAATCGGTGGCTTTTGGGGATGTAATGTGTAACTTCCTTCGAAACGTTCAACAATACGACGAATCATCAATTCACTTGGGCGATTATGCCTACCAAACACTGCACGTAAAGCACGGTACGTAGAGCGGATCGACTCTTGATTTTGGTAAAATATTTTAACAATTTGTAAACGTTGTTGCGGTGTTAATCTGTCCATGATGAAATGGCAAGCTTTACTGAATAAGAAAAACATTGACACTTGACAGTCACATGTCCAACATGGCGGCATTCTCCGTTAAACTATTATCACTGCTATTGGTACACCTTTTAGTTATTTATTTGCCGTATAAGTTGTTTTATTATTTAGTTGAAAAAACGTTACTGCAAACTTTATAAAATGTTTCAGTTGCTGACGACAAAATATTGTTACTTGCCGTTATAATAAAATAAATACAAATATTTCAAAAGCAATTACCGCAATAAAACACAATTGTCGTATAACTTGAAAATTATAAAACTGTTTTGATGGTTGGGAGATACAGAGCACTACTTTAGTAGAGAAAGTCCATCTGGCTGATTTACAAATTCACAGGTAATCAGTGCAATATGATTAAACTTACCTATATACTGTCACGGATTTCCCAATCCGTCTTTTCTTTCACTTCCAAAAAACAATCCGTTAATAAATTACTTTATTAACTACTGACCACTACTAATTACAGGTCAACTAAACACTTATTTAATTAATCGCTATCTAAATCACTTTGATATCTCCAACTAAACACTTTAATTCAAACTGTAATACAAGACTTATACAAGACTAACTAACTCGGCCGTTTATTCTTATTTTATAGAACCAACGAATATTCCAGGTATATTCCAGTATCTCTAGATCCCTTTTCTCGTACGACTGGAACGCTTCTCGTCGATTCTCGATTTTTCCAGGCCGATCTCGATCACGGCATGTTGTTTGTTTACCAGAATGGCGTAGGGGCGATCGGGGCAATCTTAGACAATTCGCGGTGCCACAGTCGTCGGGTTGGGAGTGAGTGGGGCAAATTCCGTGACACTGCCCCCTCCTTAGGACCGATCGTCCCGATCGGCTACACCTCTATACGGGGACAGACGCTCCAGATGGACGACCTTCATCTTACTCCTGGGAGTCCTCTGTATCCGGTAGACGACATCATTGATTCTTTTAATGACGGTGTAGGGACCCTCCCAACGGTTCTGTAGTTTAGGCGATCTTCCTTTCTTCCGCGTGGGGTTGTACAGCCACACCAGGTCACCTTGTTGGAATCCGACTGTATTGGCCCGGACGTCGTATCGAGTCTTCATGCGATCGCTCTCTAGTCGCATTCGAGATCTGACTTGATCGTGTACGGCTGCTAGTCTTCGTTCTAGCTCATGGGTGTAAGTGTCTGGCTCGGTGGGCTGTTCCGCAGGACGACCAAATACCAAATCTGCTGGAAGGCGAAGCTCTCTTCCAAAGATGATCCTTGCGGGAGTCTTCCCAGTAGTTTCATGGACAGCTGAGCGGTAAGCTAACAGGAAGAGTGGAATGAGCTTGTCCCAGTCTGTTTGGTTCTCGTTCACAAACATCCTCAGATTGGTTTCTAGTGTGGCGTTGAAGCGTTCCACCATACCATCTGACTGGGGATGCAGTGGGGTGGTCCTGGTTTTCCGTATTCCCATAAGCTCGCAGACCTTTCGGAACACACCTGATTCGAAATTTCTGCCCTGATCTGAATGCAGTTCCATGGGCACACCAAATCTGCAGAACAGGTTGTTGACTAGGGCTTCTGCTACGGTCGTGGTCTCTTGATTGGGAAGAGGGTATACTTCCGGCCATTTGCTGAAGTAGTCCATGGCTACTAGCAGATATCGGTTGCCACTTTGGGTTTTCGGAAATGGGCCAGCGATATCAATGGCAATCCTCTCGAACGGTGCTCCTACGATGTACTGGCGCATTTTGCCTCTGGAACGGGTCTTCGGTCCCTTGCTGGCTGCACATACGTCACATTTTCGGCACCAATCTTCTACATCCGTCCTACAGCTCAACCAGTAGAAACGCTCCCTAATCTTCTGTAGAGTCCTATTGATACCGAAATGTCCACTCCCAGTACCTCCATGTACTTCCTGCAGCACTTCCTTGATCCGGGACCTCGGGAGTAGTACTTGTTTCTTGACCTCCGTTCCGTCATTGTTCTCCCATGCTCTTTTTAGGACACCGTCTTCCAACACCAAGGAATTCCATTGAGCCCAATAGCTCTTTAATGTTGGGCTTTTACTGCTGACTTCAGCCCATGAGGGTCGGTTGTTGGCTTCTTTCCAGTCTAGTAAGGGCTTGATGTCACAGTCAGCTTGCTGGTCTTCCCGAATCGCCGCTGAACTCCATCTGTCTTCAGGTTGGGCTGCTACCACCTTGCAAGGAACTGATGAGATGTCCTCTTTCCTTTCAAGACTACTACAGTGCTTGCAGTTGACAGGACAGGGTCTCCTAGAAAGGGCATCTGCATTTCCATGTTTCCTACCGGCCTCGATGTTCAACAACAAAGTGATATTCTTGGAGCCGTTCCAGCCACCTGGCCATCTGTCCTTCCGGGTTTTTAAACTGGAGCAGCCATTTAAGGGAAGCGTGATCCGTTCTTAGGAGGAATTCTTGGCCATACAAGTATTTATGAAAGTGTTCTAGGCTCTTGACGATGGCAAGTAATTCTTTCCGAGTCACACAATAGTTCTTTTCGGCTTTTGACAGGACTTTGCTGAAGTAGCCCACTACTCGCTCTTGGCCATCTTGTATTTGGGAAAGAACTCCGCCAATTCCAATGTTGCTTGCGTCCGTGTCCACTATAAATGGTTGTCCAGGTATTGGGTATGTCAAAATCGGGGTAGTGCAGAGGGCCTCTTTCAGCGTCTCAAAGGCTTGCTGGCATTTCGTCGTCCATTCGAACGGGATGTTGTCTTCTGTGAGTTTATGAAGAGGCTTGGCAATGTCCGAGAATCCTTGGACGAATCGTCGATAGTATGTGCATAGGCCAAGAAAACTTCGAACTTGATGTTTGTCTTTAGGAACCGGCCAGTTCTTTATGCACTCTGTCGGGTCTGTTTTCACACCGTTTGGAGTAATAATGTGGCCTAAGTATCTGACCTCCTTTTGGAACAGACTGCACTTCTTCGGGTTCAACTTCAGGTTCGCTGCTTTCAACTTCTTGAACACTTCGGACACGTTCTTCAGGTGCTCCTGGAAAGAGCGTCCCAGCACCACCACGTCGTCCAAGTAAATCAAGCAGGTCTCCCAATGCAGGCCATGAAGTACAGTTTCCATCAGTCGTTCAAAAGTGGCAGGGGCATTACATAGACCAAATGGCATTACATTGAACTGCCACAATCCATTTCCGGTAGTGAATGCTGTCTTTTCCTTGTCTTCTGGGCTGACCTCGACTTGCCAATATCCACTCTTTAAATCCAAAGTGGAAAACCATTGCGCACCAGCCAAGGTGTCCAGAGTATCGTCAATCCTCGGTAATGGGTAACTGTCTTTCTTGGTGACGTCATTTAATTTTCTGTAGTCCACACAAAATCGGGTGGAGCCGTCTTTCTTCTTGACCAGAACTACAGGAGAAGCCCAAGGACTCTGAGATGGCTCTATGGTGCCTTGATTTTGCATCTCGATTAACATCTTGTTAACTTCTTCTCGCTTGGCTAGTGGAAGTCCTCGTGGTGGCTGCTTTATAGGAGATGATGAACCAGTATCGATTCGATGCTTCACTACATTTGTTCTCCCAAAGTCGCCCGGTTTAAGTGCAAACACATCTTCATTTTCACTTAGCAGCTCTTCCAGTTGTTCCACCTCCATCTCTGTTAACCTTTCCTTGGCCCTATCCACGATGTCCCTTAGACATTCCGGTAGACTGGTCTTGTTTGGTTTCTTCTCCATTTCGTTGTCTTCTTTGAGTGTTCTGACCATGATAACAGGTTCACAGACTCCTACTTCAGTTCCCTTTGTAATTTTCTGTGGAAAAGTTTTCAGGTTTACTACCCGTACTATTGTCGTTTTCTCTGGTTTAATCAGGGTGCGGCCGGTGACTATAGATTTATTGAACAGATCCGGATTACTGGGTTCCACCACTCCAACACTGCAAGACATTTCCCATCCATTACAGTGGCAACCAATGTTTCGGTCTGACCAGGTAGTACCACATCTTCTTTAACAACGAGTCTCCGTACAGCGTTATTCTCAGTGGTGGTCGTTAGCACTACTTCCTCACCCATTATCCGCAGCGTACCAGCATTCAAATCTAAGTTCACCCCTTTGCTCGTAGTAAGTCTAGTCCGAGTATGACATTGTCCGATATATCTGCTACCAGGGCTCTGTGTTTGAATTTGATATCTCCTAATTCTATGTCAAGCTCGCATTCCCCTTGACTGGCAGTTGTTGTCCATTGGCTGTTGTAAGGACATAACGCTTGGCAGGGCTCTTAATACGCCAATCACCAATAATATCCGGTCGTACAATAGTTCTTGCCGCTCCAGTGTCGATTACCATAGGGAACATACGACCAAAAATAATGCCTTCTACTAGCAAGGAGTCAGAGTCCTGAAGACGTGATAACGTAACTTCTTCTTGTGGGGCATGGTACGAGGACGCAGCCGGCCTTTGCCCCGTCAAGCCGGCTGACCCTAGTTTTCCTGTGCAGGTGCCGCTTGGGAGTCGCGCTGTTGCTGATCTGCGATTGGGGCCCTACACTGTCTCTTTAGATGTCCTGTCTGTCCACAGTTCCAGCATTTAAGAAGGCGATCCCTTCGACTATCAGATTGTTCTTTCTTTGGCCCAGTAGATGAACTGAATTTATCAATAATCTCCTTTAGCGTCTTTATTAGGTCTCCATTTGCCATACTATCGCTGTTATCACTGATGGCCCGAACTTTAACATGTCTACCGGATGCCATCTTTGCTGCCTCGAATTCCAGCGCATGTGAAAGAGCGTCATTCAACGTTTTAGGTCTAGCGAGCCGTAGTGCCTGCTGAGTTTCGCAATCTCTTAGGCCGTCGATAAAAACTTGGATGGAGAGCTGATCTACAAATTCGGACGGGGCTGTTGGATAAGCCAATCGAACCAGTCTGGCAACATCGGTTTCAAAATGTTGTAAATTCTCTCCACTTTGTTGGTGACGATTTTTCAATTGTGCCTGGTACACTTGCTGCAGGTGTTTATCCCCATATCTCATTTCCATATGCTGTTTTAGAATATCGTAGCTATTCTGTTGCCCAGCAGGAACTCCTTGTAAGACGTCAAGAGCTTCCTCGTAGAGCAACTATCAGAGCTGTAGCCTTTTCATAGTCAGACCATTCGTTTGCTGCAGCTGCTGCTTCGAACTGACGCAGATATACATTCCAGGAAACCTTGCCGTCGAATTCAGGGGGTCTCGTCTTCTGAGTTCGGATAACAGGTCCTTCTGATTTGATTACGTCCTGCTTTGCTATCTTGTCTAATGTATGTCGAAGCTCTTCGCAGGTTTCTCTAACCAAGTTTATTTCTTCGTCTATTTCTTGTTTTTGTGCTAACATTTCTTCGTTGATTTCTTTTCTTTGTTCTAACAGCTTCTCTTCTACTTGTTTTTCCACTTTATGTGACTGCTCCTCTAGTTTCTCTTCTAGTGTATTCTCCAATTTTTCTAACTTTGTCTGCATTTCTTTCGTTTGATCTCTCATTTCCTGTTGTATTGTCTGTATCTGATCTTTCATTTTACACCCTTGTTCTTCTAATTTCTCTTGCATAGTTTGGGACTGATCTTCAATTTTATGCCCTTGTTCTTCAAATTTTTCTTGCATTGTTTTTGTCTGGTCTTCCATTTTATGCCCTTGTTCTTCCAACTTTTCTTGCATCATACGTCCCTGTTCTTGCATCGTTTGCATCATTTCTAACAGTTTCGCCAGTTGTGCATCCATATTGACTTGGCTTCTAGTTACAGGCATTCACTTTATTTTTTTTTAGAATGTTCTAGAATGTCCACGAATGTATTTCTAGATATCACCGTTGCCTTCCTTACAATGAAACGAGTGCAGTGATATGCCACACTTGGGCCTTTGTCTCACTTTGGTATAAAGTTCTAGAATGTTCGAGATTGTCCTTCGCGAATAACACCGTTCACTTCCTTAAGTCAAGACGAGTGCGGTGATATATCACACTTGGGTCTTTGTCGCACACCCGTACAAAGTTCTAGAATGTTCGAGAATGTCCTTCGCAAATAGCACCGTTCACTTCCTTAAGTCACGACGAGTGCAGTGATATGTCACACTTGGGTCTTTGTCGCACTCCCGTACAAAGTTCTAGAATGTTCGAGAATGTCTTTCGCAAATACCACCGTTCACTTCCTTGAGTCACGACGAGTGCAGTGATATGTCACACTTGGGTCTTTGTCGCACTCCCGTACAAAGTTCTAGAATGTTCGAGATTGTCCTTCGCGAATAACACCGTTCACTTCCTTAAGTCAAGACGAGTGCGGTGATATATCACACTTGGGTATTTGTCTCACTCCCGTACAAAGTTCTAGAATGTTCGAGATTGTCCTTCGCGAATACCACCGTTCGCTTCCTTGAGTCACGACGAGTGCAGTGATATATCACACTTGGGTATTTGTCTCACTCCTGTACAAAGTTCTAGAATGTTCGAGATTGTCCTTCGCGAATACCACCGTTCACTTCCTTGAGTCACGACGAGTGCAGTGATATGTCACACTTGGGTCTTTGTCGCACTCCCGTACAAAGTTCTAGAATGTTCGAGATTGTCCTTCGCGAATAACACCGTTCACTTCCTTAAGTCAAGACGAGTGCGGTGATATATCACACTTGGGTATTTGTCTCACTCCCGTACAAAGTTCTAGAATGTTCGAGATTGTCCTTCGCGAATACCACCGTTCGCTTCCTTGAGTCACGACGAGTGCAGTGATATATCACACTTGGGTATTTATTCCACCCACGCACAGGGTTCCAGAAAGTTCTTCCAACTTCCACTTAAACCCACTCACGCACAGGGTTCCAGAAAGCTTCTCAAACTTCCAGTTAAATCCACTTCCGACACCAAATTGTCACGGATTTCCCAATCCGTCTTTTCTTTCACTTCCACAAAAACAATCCGTTAATAAATTACTTCTTTATTAACTACTGACCACTACTAATTACAGGTCAACTAAACACTTATTTAATTAATCGCTATCTAAATCACTTTGATATCTCCAACTAAACACTTTAATTCAAACTGTAATACAAGACTTATACAAGACTAACTAACTCGGCCGTTTATTCTTCTTTTATAGACCCAACGAATATTCCAGGTATATTCCAGTATCTCTAGATCCCTTTTCTCGTACGACTGGAACGCTTCTCGTCGATTCTCGATTTTTCCAGGCCGATCTCGATCACGGCATGTTGTTTGTTTACCAGAATGGCGTAGGGGCGATCGGGGCAATCTTAGACAATTCGCGGTGCCACAGTCGTCGGGTTGGGAGTGAGTGGGGCAAATTCCGTGACAATACAAAATCTGTAAATCATGTATACCTATTTTTTTCATATATTTTCAGGTATTAACAATATTGTGTGAAACTAACTACTCAGTGGACAAAAGCCCCAACCTGCGTTGAATTACACCCACAATATCTACCTATATATTCCTTATTATTAGCTTTTGTAACATTTTTTTACTGTTTAAGAAAGGTATTTTAAGCTAATATGTATCAAATCTCCTACAATTCCTATTAATGAAGTCATATGTATGTTCTCTGATACCAAACATCTAGGTATGCTAATGAACATCCACAGACAAAACTCTATTCAATAATTATCTAAAGAATTTAATATATTTACTAACCTCTGGAGTGGGAACTCGAAATTCAACCACAATAGATGAGATCTCACTTATTTCTGCATTTTATTAGGATTGCTTCATCAGGTGGCCTCCTTTAACTTGAGTCAAATATCTAACTATAAAGATGATTATACCAATAAATTAAAATTATTTGAAATTGAATGTCAAAATGAAATATCAACAACGTCAAACTGATTAACTGTCAATGAATATCATAACAACCTACTAAAATAAATAAAAATTAATAAAAAAATGTTACCTTTTATCTATAGTTTCTTCATATATTTTCAGGTATTAACAATATTGTGTGAAACTAACTACTCAGTGGACAAAAGCCCAAACCTGCGTTGAATTACACCCACAATATCTACCCATATATTCCTTATTATTAGCTTTTGTAACATTTTTTACTGTTTAAGAAAGGTATTTTAAGCTAATATGTATCAAATCTCCTACAATTCCTATCAATGAAGTCATATGTATGTTCTCTGATACTAAACATCTAGGTATGCTAATGAACATCCACAGACAAAACTCTATTCAATAATTATCTAAAGAATTTAATATATTTACTAACCTCTGGAGTGGGAACTCGAAATTCAACCACAATAGATGAGATCTCACTTATTTCTACATTTTATTAGGATTGCTTCATCAGGTGGCCTCCTTTAAAGGTAAAATTTGTTTTATTAATTTTTATTTATTTTAGTAGATTGTCATGATATTCATTGACAGTTAATCAGTTTGACGTTGTCGATATTTCATTTTGACATTCAATTTCAAATAATTTTAATTTATTGGTATAATCATCTTTATAGTTAGATATTTGACTCAAGTTAAAGGAGGCCACCTGATGAAGCAATCCTAATAAAATGCAGAAATAAGTGAGATCTCATCTATTGTGGTTGAATTTCGAGTTCCCACTCCAGAGGTTAGTAAATATATTAAATTCTTTAGATAATTATTGAATAGAGTTTTGTCTGTGGATGTTCATTAGCATACCTAGATGTTTGGTATCAAAGAACATACATATGACTTCATTGATAGGAATTGTAGGAGATTTGATACATATTAGCTTAAAATACCTTTCTTAAACAGTAAAAAAATGTATACCTATAACGTGAAAAAATGTTCAAAATTGTTATTTCTTATTATTTTCCAGGATGTTCAAGACATAAATTTAAAAATGTTATAGGGATGCTATGTACTTATTATATTACAGATCACTAAGTTACCTTGAAATCAGTGGCGGCTGGTGTATAGGTGCTGCAGAGCTGCAGAACTGCCAAAAACTAGATATTTATATATTTTCGCGGCGTAATAATTACTAAAATTTATTAATAAAATAATTTGGTTAATTGGTGCAGCTAAACAGCAGCCTACGCCTGCCGACGCTGTCCGCTGTGTCGAGCCGTCGTGCTTTCGTTAAAATCGCATTCTGCCCGCCTTTCTCTATTGAATAGCAGACCAGATGAATTATCTGGGTCTCTACGCGAGCGCGTCGCGGTACATTGACTGGGCCACACGAGGTAGTTCTGTGCACGGTTCAGGACACCCGTCTCCCCCTTCAACTCCCGCGGCGATCCACAATTGACGCTAGCATATGCACAAATTTACACGGTCAGTGTGTCAGTGAGCTGCATTATTCGCAGCAAAGGCAACATCAGTGAATGTACTACTCGTAGAATTGCGGGCGTAAATCGTACCTATTTCGTATTTCGTGTTAATTTGAGAGTAAATATTGTATTATTATAGTGATTTATTGTACTAATTATTAATATTTATATTAGTGACAATGGATTTAGTTTATAATTTAGTTCATGTGAAGCGATTTTTTAAATACTCTTATGAAGAAAAATTGATTTAAAAAACATTGCCCGATATTGTTATTGAGACTGCAGGTGTTAGCCTCGGAAAAGCATATAAACGTCAATTTAATAGAGACATTATTTTATTCGAAGAACAATGTGATTTGTGGGTGCAACAAAATAAAATGCGTTATTTTGTTTTCCTTGTTTACTTTTTGGCGGTAATAAAGCATGGACGGAGGTGGGGCGACAGATTTGGTGCACTTAACTGAAAAAATAAAAAAGCACGACAACTTCAAACGCCACCTATATAATACAATGGAATTAGCTTTATTAGGGACAATTAATATTAAACACAAAATAATTTAGACGAAACATTTCGGGAAACAAAAAAATATATTAGAAATTGTTGCAACAACACCCATGTCAACATCAGAAGCTGAAAGACGCTTTTCAACTTTAAAAATAATCAAGACTTCGAAATTCAATGTCCCAGGATCGTTTGAAAGCTCTATCGATGCTTTCCATTGAAAAAATATTTATTTCACAAATTGATGGCTTCAACGAGAAGGTTATAGACAAGTTTGCTTCTATGAAGGATCGCAGGATTGAATTGACTTTCAAAAAATAGGCGAGTAAATATTTGCAGAACACCCGTTTCATTTCATCATGAGCCGCCACTGCTTGAAATTAAACACGGGAGCGACAATTTTCTTTTGGATCCTATTTTGTCAGCATTCATTATGTTTCGCGAAATGAATTTCAAAATTTGTTCGATAATTTGCCTCTCGCAGCATGTATCTGATACAAATAGATGGGGCTCCGCCTCATTATGGTTAATTTGAGTCAATACTTATTTAAGCATTTAATTACATTCTTATTTAGTTCATTATTCCTGAAGATTTGGATTGCACAAGGTTAAAATACTCCTATTTAACAGCCACCACAATTTTCAAAGTTTAATACAATGAATTTTTTTGAATATTAGTATACTTATATAGTTAATCCAGGATTTTTATTAATATTATTTCATAATATGTTGAAAATTAATTTAATAAAATTTCCGTTACTATTATCATTATTGTTTAAATGGTGAGGAAATTTGTTATTATATTTTTTAAATAAAATAACCGTAGGAAATTTGTACTGAAAATTTTTAAAATGTCTTAATAGGCGTACCTATTAAATAGTTGAGGATAAGGTGCTATGGCAATCCCGTTCTTCATTTGTTTTTGGAAATTTCTAAATATCTGTAAGCGGTAACAATGGAATAAATATCATTCTTTAACATCCAACTTGAACAATTGCAAAAGTTTAGTTTCAACATCTGTATTTTTTAAAGGAAGCTTATTTGTATACATACAGGGTGAGTCAGTCATAATGTCATTAATTTTAAGAGGAGATAGGGAATAATGAGTATAATGCAAATACGTGATTAAAAAAAAATCTAAATGCATATTTACGCCGAAAAAAAATATTTTCAAATCATTATTTAAACCCCCTTTTCAGACTGTCACTGACCGGTCACAGCCTTGGTCGGTTACAGCTGACAGTTCAACTCGATATCGACGTGATGCAACGTTGTCAAGTTGTAATATTTTTCTATACCTACTCACCTAGGTTTTAGACATCACAAATAAACGGTTGTACTGACTATTTTAGAATATCATTTTTTCTTGCTCAGTTCAACTTCAGCCAATAATAATTTAAAATGTTAATACCCAATAAAATCAAATAATAATAATAATCAAATAATTCTATTAAAAATTGCAAGTAACGCGGTCCACTCAGGTTTTCCCATAGAAAATACGGCCCAATCAAACGATACCCGTACACTCGCGTGTCGATTTTTCTCTGAGCAAATGTAGCCGTTATGACTGCAACAAAACTCCAACGTGTCTAATAATAAACTGAGTAATAAACCATTTACGTACATTACATAAAAAACCTATACCCAATGGGTAAATTATTGAGAAGCTGAAAAGTGTTTCGTGTTTAAATACTAAGTATTTAATAAAAACCATCGTGTTGTCGACAGAAAACTCCAAGGCCGAAATGGCACGCCGCTAATCGAGAGTTAATCTTGACCTTGACCTTATTAGGTCAATAACCTAGTTACCTAGTTTTTGTACTGTTATTTAACGACAATGAGTAAAACTATTTTTTTAATCTAGATACATGAATGAATTTTCCTTAAATATTGATTTAATTGTTAATAAAAACAAATGTAGATAATAAATAAATGTTTTCGAATGCTAGGCTATTACAGTTTAATAATTTTGATATTACGTTTGCACTACGTTTTACAAATAAATATGAATTTTTAGTATTACTCGTAAGTACAATTAACCGCACACATAACCAAATGTACAATTTGTAGTTACGTACATCTAGCCTAGAAATGTATTGTTTTTTAAGTAGTATGATACTAACCTGTTTACAGCCCACATAATTATAACTGTATTATTTATCCGTCCATAGCACTTTATTAATAAAATTCAGTCGCATTTCGTAAACATTCTCCGTATAACACTACCATTTCCACATAATCGGAATTTGTAAAATTATGCGTTGTGAATTTACGCCAAATACGTGAGGTTAGACCGAAATAAACAAACTACTGCTTGTATTCTCTAAATCCCCCCTCCGATGTGTGGCATGATCTACAAATTTGAGGGAAGAAATGCGGAAATGCAGAGTGCTAAATGGAGGTAAATTTGAATAACACGCTGATGTGTTAGATGATATTATGTATGTAAATGTGGCATCCATGGTTAATACGGCAAGTCTGTGACATTAGAATTTCGTCGGGTGCGCCATCGTAGCGTACCAGGAGCGTCGTGTTACTGATTTTTATAGGGTGATTTGTTTATTTTTTTAAAGGTCGAGTAAAAAAATTTGTTTTCGATTTTCTGCCTTTATTAGGCCTCCCGAATACGTGGTTAAAATTAATGACATTATGACTGACTCACCCTGTATAGATAAGTCTGCTTAAAACTTCTTTTTTGATTCCAGAAATTTGTGGTTACACTGATAGCTGCAGAAGCCTCCAAAACAATTTTATGTTAAAAGTACATTACAAATGAAATATTTTGAAATATACGCTATTGATATTCCAAAAATAGTGAACGAAAAGTACAAACTGATATAAGATTACTTTTACAACGCAATGCAATTGAAACTGTTATTAATTTTTATAACGCTGATTTTATATCCCGCTATTGATTTTGTGTTAGGGAGGCAAAGAATTTGACAGTTTCGATCGCACTGAAGACATAACATTTTAAATTAGGATTCATATCATGGCCTGATGTGATATACCAACCATTTGATTTGGTTCAGCAGTCATGGTCGAGCTAATAAACTTCTGATACAGATATATACAATATTTCGTAACATTGACTCTGCTGTCAGTAGCAATTATTGGTTTATAAATTTATTGTGGAACGAATTTTGTCCGACAGATGGTACAAATAAATATTTATGTGCAATATTGCTCTTTCAGATTCGATTTCAGTCGAAAAATGAATATTGTGTTCTATTAACAAGCTTCTAATTACTTTAACGAATAATTTACAAATGTAGGCATTTTATATATAAGCGATTGCATTATGTTTTTAGAAAATACATTTATATATTTTTTTTCGGAACAAAGTAGCTACAGGTAGATATTTAGTATTCGTATTTTGCCTTCCTTATTTTAAAATGGTTCCTTGAATACCTGAATATTAATTAAATTTACTAGGTATACAAATATTCATTAAATATCATCAGATACGAACATTTTAGTGTCAAATATAGAAATATGTACCTATCTAATAAGTTTAGCAAATAATATATACATTTTCTGAATTAATTAGTAGAGACAATTTGAAAAGCAAACCAACCAAAATATTAATTACAGAACCGTTTAATTAAATAAAATGTATTATAAGTAGTTTTATTATAAAATATTACTAATTAATACGTCCTCTTGCTTCCAAATAAAATATCTCTTTACACGGAAATACAGGGTGATTGGGGGGCAGGAATCCCCAATATTCGAAAGGGATGTTCAGGGGACAATAGCGAACAAAAAAGCCTAATAAACATATAGTCGAATATCAACGGTTACTGAGATAGCAATGAAAATATTTTTACCCGAGTTAATTATTGTAACGCATCAGTAGAGATAAGTGTTTATTCTATACGTATTATAAATTATAACATTGATTAAAGATCTACTAAACCGAAATTAATGAATTAAATTTTCAAATATGCCACCGTCCGTTTCGAAGTATGCATCAGCTCGTTTGTGAATTGCACGGGTAGCTCGTTGAAGTGCACGGTGATTTTCTCTTGCTGCACAATTGACAATCCGATCAAATAGTGTCCCTCTTGTATTTTATATATTAATAATTTAAACCATACCCAAAGGTAGTAATCAAGGGGATTCAACTCTGGTGACCTGGGTGGTCAATTTTGGAACCACCTCGGCCAATCCAGCGTTGTGGAAAGCGATTGTTAAGATGATTGATTACAACACGACTAAAATGGGCAGGGGCACCATCATGCTGAAAATAAATGTTTTTCCTAATATCCAATGGAACATCGCCCTGTAGATCTGTCAAATTATTTTCTACAAATTTTACAAATCTAACTCCAGTAAGTCGACCATCTAGCACAACTGGGCCAAGTAATTGATTTATTAATCATACCATACCACACGTTAATACTGAACCGATGCTGAAAGTTACTTTCCACTGTGGCGTGTGGATTTTCATCTGACCAAAAATGTTCATTGTGACAGTTATTACTACGTTCTACCATATTTAGAATTTCTTCTGCTGGAATACATTTCTATTTGGCACTCGTCTGTTAGGGAAGCGACAACTATATTCAGCAACTCCACAATTAGCGCTATCGTTGCAATACCCATAAATACAAATAATATCAGCATATTCTCGATGACTAAATGTGGCAGGCATTACGAAACTATGTGTGCAATACCGACTAAAATGAACGCACTTGTAAAAATAAAGGCGACAATTATAAAATAACCGTTTAAATCACAAACGTCAAAATAAATGTGACAATTAGTAAGCATTAATGTGAGTTTGGTTTAGAATGCATGACCCACTCAAAATAAAATATCAAATAATAAATAGCTTTCGCAAAAATAGCTATAAAAATATTTTTATTCCTATCTCAGTATCTAACCGTTGATATTCGACCATATGTTTATTAGGCTTTTTTGTTCACTTCAATCAAACAATAATAACGATTTTTTTATCTCAACTATATTTTTCTTAAAAAGGTGTAATCTGTCCCCATTTCCTGAAACAAGGACCAAAAACAACATCAATGTGACAACACATTTTGCTTTAACTTAATAGATAAGTTCATTTATATTATTACAATTGTGACGTGTATTAAAATTATTAAGATTATTATTTAAATCCGTACTAAACTTATATATGGTCAGATAATTGATAGCGATTAAATTAAACTACATAAATTTAATTATATCAACTGTAGGCAAAATGAATAACAGGGATTCAATTTTTATAAAATTTGTCAGCAGATGTTGACTTTCCGAATTTACAAAAAATGTTATTTAATATGTACCTATATCAGCTCTAAGTTCTGTGTACTACATTTGCCATATAGGGTATACACTAATAATAATATCTCTACTCCTCATTATAATCGTGAGGGTTAGCCCAGAAGCCAGAGACTTGTGCGGGAGAGGGGCCGGCATATTAATATTGTGCAGTCCATATATATGTCCAGGAACGACTTAGTTGGTAGACCCCAACCACCATTCAGTGCAAGACTGAAGGAAATCTGGAAAACTTAAGTAATGACGGGGCTGGTCAAATGTCAACCGGTATCAATTTCTCACATTGAACCAAGCCAACATTCTTGCACCCTACCATGCCCACAGAGAGGATGTCAATCCTTTCTACAGATATAGCAGGTCTACGGTATACCTGCCGCAGGATTCGAACCTGCCAGCATAGTGGGCACCTCGATTCAAGTACTTGGCCACCGACCGATAATAATGCATTTAGAAAATTGCTAGCAATTAAATATTCCTATATTTTAATACTGCTACTAATAATTTTATTTTTACTTTGTTATAGCGGTTTGTAGGCTTTTACGGCCGGTGCTATCATTTGATACATATTTATTTTCCGGGTTGTTATGCTGTGACCTCGGTAACTTGTGCTTCCAGAAACAGAATTAAAGTGCAGATTCTAGCATTAGCCGGGATCATTTGACCTGCCCTGGTTGTTCTCGGGCTAAGCTCTGTGGTGACAGACCCGCTATCGATATTTTTGGGCCCGCCCATATATTGATTACTATTGGCTGATATTGTTGGTATTACGATTGCTACGGTCGGCACCGTTCGTCGGATAATGGAACTGGTAGCATTCTATGCTCCCAAACATTTTGCTGCTCTTCACTGTCGGCATCTTCAGTGGTGACTTCGCAAAAGCTTCGCTGGGGCGGTACATCTATCAATGAATACCGCAGGTATCCTAAGGCCAACTCTGCAAGATCAGAATCCTCGCGAAGAGCAAAAAGGCAAAAGCTGGCTTGATCTCGATATTCAGTACGCATAGGGACTGCGAAAGCATGGCCTATCGATCCTTTTGGATTGAAGAGTTTTCAGCAAGAGCTGTCAGAAAAGTTACGACAGGTATTACTGGCTTGTGGCGGCCAACCATTCATAGCGACGTCGCTTTTTGATTCTTTGATATCGAATCTTCCTATCATTGAGAATCCTCTCCTCGCCTCTCACTCGCAGTGAAGATTTTGCGAAGACACCACTGAAGATGCCGATAGTAAAGAGCGGCGAAAAGTTTGGAAGCATGGGATGCGACCAGTTACGGAGGTGGCCATGGATGTCTTGGAAGACCATCATTCTTCAAGGGAAGGTACTGACGTAGCAGTCAAAATATCAACAATAGGAGCTGAAATCAGTATACACAGAGATACCGATACCGGGTATGTCCCCACAGAACTTATCCCAAGAACAACCAGAGCAGGTTAAAAGGATGTGTTTCTAGCAGCGACTACTTACCGAGGTCACGGCATAACAAACATGTATCAAATTTTACTTTGTTATTATTTTCATTAACCAAGATTAATTGAAATTAATCGATTTAATGTACCATTCAGATACATAAAAAAACTAAAATCATACATGTAAATTAGAGGCTTCAATTTATACACCTAAATTTTAAAACAAAAATTACTGTCATTATTATTAAGATATAATTTTGTGGAATAAAATAATTTCTCTCATGACAAATTCTGTATAATTATTACGCCCATATTCGTATTATTTTTGTCAGATTTGCACAGTAATATAGCTGCATCGCTATTCGTGGTACCTTTTTAATTAATTAAATTACATTAGTGAATATACCTTTGAAAGTTTACCTGACGTTTTAATTTTGTTATATTATGTTAGTTTTGAACTGCCAATTCAATATATTACAGCAAAAAAAGCTCGGCAGTTTGAATGCTGTTATGTTGTAGCTTGCTGTTAAATTGTTACAAAACTTTATTTTATTTTTATACAGGATATCCCAAAATTATTGGAACACAGAACAAGTGCAGATTCCTTACATCAAAATAATGCGATTCAGCTAAACTTGCCTTGGTCCATTTGTGGCTAATAAAAAAGTTATAGGGCGTTAAAGTTCAAATTTTGAATTCGAAATTCTTAAAATTTTTAGAAAGTTTTCAAAGGATTCTTTTGAAAATTTGGATTATATAGGGGGTTTTCTGGGACGAGAAAAACGAATCCGTACTTAATTTTGCTGTAGACGCTAGACGACGCTACCAAATGTACTATTGGTTGATCAAAACTGGTTATAACTTTTTTCTCAGTGTGTGTACGAAAGTTTTAATAGAAAAATATTGTTCTCTTATTTATTTGTCTCATTTTTATTTTATTGCATGTAATAGAAAAACAAGAAATAAATCGAAAACGGTTAAATTTATCGACATAAAACGAATATATCTTATTTGTGAAAGTCGATCAGTGATTTATATTTGCATCTAGTATATCCACAGTTAGAGTGGAGAAGAAGGAAAATATTTTTGTTTTTCATTTTACGGAAAAAGGGCATTATTGATTAAAATATTTGATTCTCTTTAAAATGCGGTGGACATGGAGAACGTTCATGTTGCATGTACATGGTGTTCAGAATATCGATAAATATAAAAATCATTCAAGAATAAACTGGCTTTGTTTTTAACAGTACAAGTATGTTATTAAGGAAAGTTGTTTAGAATTGAAATTTATGTTACGATTTCAATTTGTGTATAAATCGGAATACTTAGATAGAAACGGACGTTAAAACATTTTTATTTTTTCATTGCACGGGAGAAAAGCATTCTTGATTAAAATGTTTGCTTGTCTTTAAAATGCGGTTGACATGGAAAACGTTCATGTTGCATGTACAGGGCGCTCAGAAAATCGAAATACTTTGATAGAGACCGATAGTAATTTTTCAATTTCACTATACGAAAAAAAAAACATTCTTGATTAAAATTTTTACTTGTCTTTATTCTTGAACGGTTCTTATATTTACTGATTTTCTGATCACCCTGTACATGGAACATGAAAATGCCAACCACATTTTAAAGACAAGCAAAAATTTTAATCAGGAATGTCTTTTTTCTGTAAAATGAAAAATTAAAAAACTTTCCCACTTTAACCGTAGACATCCTGTACATATAAGACTTTATCCTGTCTCTAAATAGAAAATCGTTTTTTAATGTTTAATCTATATCGGTATCGATACGTTTTGTTTTACACATACTCTCAGCAATATATGCTAATTCTTGTTTTTGGTAAGGTATTTTTAAATAAAAAAAGTAAATTATTCTACATTACCCATATAACATCCGCACTACATGAAAAACTAGATGACCTACGTTAATGGATTATAAATAGATGAACAGGATCGGAATAAAATTCGCGTAAAAATTGATTTGTTGTCTGAAGTACATAACACTTTAAACCACTTAGAAGATCCTTAATTAAAATTAATTATATTTACGTTCTTTTTTTGAGGCACTGCACATATTTCAGAAGTACCCTGTATATAACTTAGAAGCAGTCTTCTTAGAAAAACATGTGTCACTAATTATTATGAACCATTTATAATGTTAGCCATTTCCTTGATATTCCTTTTGCATTGTTAGTAAGTTAATCCCACAAAATTGAATCCAGCAGGGGAAGATGGCTATTTTATTATTAAAATTATTGTGCTACAATAACCTACTCCAAGACAATGAAAATGCAAAACAAAAGACCTTGATGTCTGAAGGACAGAATAAAGGAACCATCACTGGAGATATGCACATTATGTGTTCTCTGTTGTACCTCCTTACACCTGATGACATTGATTTGATGAGTTTAGATGGCATGAACGAATTTATAGCTATGTAATTTAGGTCTATCGCTTCAAATGTGTGTACATGGTAAATTGGTCTAGATAACATGCCTGATGCATGATATGTCAGTTATAGGATCCGCCATAGATGCTCCGTCTTGCAATATGTAATTGTACAGAGTTCGTCATAACAATGGGATTACCATTTTTAACGCAAAATATATTTTGAACAAAACGTAATACATTTTATCATAAATTGATCTACATATCTTTGGATTTTGTGGCTTAAATATACGATGTTTCAAACGATGCTCTTCTGCAATGCAGGTTTCAAGATGTTGAGAGAAAGTTGGAGATAACTTCAATTTCGGCAGTAATGCGATTTATTAAGTCGTTCAATTTATTAAAAAGTATGCAGAAGTGTGTTACAAAATGACAAACTAAGGTAGAACTAAGATTTAGTTAAAGCTCCTGTAAAGTAATTTGTTTGTAATTTTATTTGTAACAGTATAGTAGACAATAAGAATCGTTAAAACTGTAACTTCTTGTAACATACGATAACATTGCAATCTATCACCTGTTGATGTAAAACTAAAGCTGTTATTAGCCTTTGTAGTATTGTGGATAGTGAGTTTCGTTTTCCTGTACCTAGTGCTATATAATTATATAATAATTTGTTTGTAATTTGTTTTTTATATCAGTATTAATGAAGTAAACAAATGAAATTTACCAGAAAATACGTAAAACTGTAATGTACGACAACATTGTAATATCTCACCTGCTGCTGTTAACCTAAAAGTATTATTAGTAATAGTAGTGTTGTGGTTAGCGCGTTTTATCTTTCTCTAGTGCTTGCTTGATATTTGTGAGTGTACATAAACAAAAATGGAAGAATGTATAATAACCATAACAAGCTGCATGACATTTTAATTTATGATGAATCTGGGCTACAAGACATTGTACAGTAAATGTTTTTCGGAAGCAATACGAGTCATTTTGAACAGATGTAACTATTTCACATTTTATACTGTGTTGTGAAAAGAGCTCTAAGAAGTACATTCACATAAATATGTTTAGGTACATTTGTAATTATTATATACAAATCCTCGACATTGTATGCATATGAGCGACGTTTTCAGATATTCTAGACTTGTTTACAATTTAACATATAATAAAATAAAGGCACTCATATTCCAGGCACCGTGTATAATTTGGAAATATATTATACATTTTGGGTAAACAGTTTATATCAACTTATGTTAAATTACTTCATAGAAAATATACAAATGTAAATATCAGTATTACACAATTCTGTTATCATATTTTCTACAATTTATATAAATCATTCAAACACTTTATTGTTTATTGTTGCTTAAGGAATACAAACAGGACAAACCCAAAAAGCGTATTCCCTTATAGGTACATAATAATTATTGTTACAGTAATATAAGTATACAGGAAATTAAGATGTTTAAATGTTTAAATGAAAGATAAATAATTGAGAAATGAAGTGCACTGTAATAACGTAAGAAAAATACCTAGCACTAATTTAAATATAATTATCGAAAATATTTTTTTAAAGTCCTATCAAAGGAGCTACTTGAGACAGAAAAAACATCAACGTTAATATCGTCCGAAATATTATTACAAGAGAATTGGTATTGGCAAAATCACAGTAAAATATATTTGTATTTCTCGTGAAATATGATGGAACGTTATAATATAATTAATAAGACTATTAATTTCAATAGAATCAATTAGATTATTAACAACTTTATAAATAAATTTAATATCAGTTATGCGTCTTCTACTTTCCAGAGATAATAAGTTCAACCTATCTCGAATTAAAAAACTATCTACAATATCAGGATAGAACTTATAATTTAAATATCTAGCAAATTTGTTTTGGATTCCTTCAAGGCGATTTATGTAAACATTATATTGAGTGTTCCAGACTACTGAACCATAACTTAACGAACTGTTAACATAAGCCATAAATAAAACGCGAAGTGTAGCCAATTTCTACATAAAAAAACCTAACATTTTGTTAGCCTTATTAGAAATATAACTAATGTGATGGTCAAAAATCATCTTGCTGTCAAAAATTATGCCGAGATCTGATATTTGTGATACTTTCTGCAAATTGTGATTTTCCAGTAAAAAGCGTGTTGCAATTAGATTTCTGTTTCTACTAAATGTAATATGATGGCATTTCTTGAAATTTATATGTAAGCTGTTATCATCACAATATTTTTTAAAAGTGTTTAAATCTTCTTGCAATAAATCAGCATTTCTTGTACTATTTATAGAAAGAAAACTTTGAGATCGTCTGCATACATTAAAAATTTAGAGAACTTAAAGCACTTGGTAATATCATTAACATATATGTTAAATAATAATGGACCCAAATGCGATCCCTGGGGAACACCCGATGTTACCAACAAGAAATCTGAACAATATTGACCCAGTCTCACCGACTGACATCTGTTTGAAAGATAAGACTGAAACCAACGAAGTAAAGAACCATTTACACCAACTCCCGCAAGCTTGTTTAACATTATTCTATGATCAATTTTATCAAAAGCTTTACTGAAGTCCGTGTAAACGGCATCCACCTAATTTTTTTAATACATCATAGAGAGAATATAGTCTGTATAGATAAACAAATTACTGTCTACAGATCTGTTTTTCATAAACCCATGTTGTTCTATATTAAGGAGACTCAAAACATACATATAACATACAAGAAATCACGAATTATAGATTCAAAAAGCTTGGCTACGATACATAACTTTGATATTGGACGGTAATTTTCAACAAATTGTTTATTTCCCGATTTAAAAATGGGAATAATATTTGCTGTTTTCCATATATTAGGAAAGTGTCCTTCCAAAAGAGATTTATTAAAAATTAAAGTTAAAGCATCAGAGATGCCATCAGTACATTTCTTGAAGAAATGCGTAGGCAAATTATCTGGCCCTGCACCTTTTTTTAGATAAAGATTTGATCTTCTCAACAATAATTTCTCTACTAATTTGATAATTAGATATAAAATTACAGTTATTAAAATGAAAAGTAGAAGTATTGTAATTTTTAATATGAGTTGGATTATTAAACGAAGACATAAAGTACTGGGAAAAAGAGTTACATATGTCCGGACCATCAGTTAAAAGAATACCATTACGAACAATAGAATTTATTAAATTAGGTGACTTTTTCCTGGTATTTACAAATTTCCAAAATTGTTTTGGATTATTCGCCATATCATCTTCACAAGATTTAATATAATTTTTATAATCTTCGGATAAGAGAAATTTAGAACGACTTCGCAAAATTTTAAATGTTAAGTAATCAATATGATTACCAAACTTTTTCCATAATCGACGATATTTTTTCTTCTCCTTAATAGCTTTAACAGTAGCAGAACTGTACCAAAATGGAAATTTTCTATACATATTAGAATTCCTCGGAACATAAGTATCGATTAATGCCTCGATTATATTATAAAATTTACATACACATTCTTCAGTATTAAGATTATTAAATATGTTATGCCAGTTAGTACTTAATAAAGCAGAATTAATGGCAGCAAAATCTGCTAATTGAAAATTATAAATGTTAAAAGAATTATGTCATTTTAAATTAGGCTTATCGATAGACAATTGCAAGTTAAACTCTAAAGTATTATGATATACATCAACAGGTACCAAAGAAAACATAGACTCATGTATATCTGAAATATTGTAATTATTGCTAAAAACTAAATCTAAAGTATTACCAGAAATATTAACAAAATTATTAAACTGTGAAGAACCCCCCAACGAAACTGTATCAATTAATAAATTAGAATTAATGTCTATGTAATTGTGCGGCACACACAAATTTTTAATGAGATCTTGCTTCCAAGATATATTTGGCAAATTAAAGTCACCACATAGAACAATAGTTTCATTGGGATTATTCAAAACTATATCACCCAATTTCGAACAAAATACATTTAATGCAAAAATGTCACCTGGAGTAAGTAGACACAGCACACAAAAAATTTTTTATTTCCATTTCCTGGGATGACTGCTACCCAAAGATCCTCTGCTTCAGAAAACCATTCATTCACTATGAAGCTATTATAATTATTGTTTACACTAATAAGCCCCCCACCATCGCTTTTAGCTCTTGCACAAATTGTTTCCCTGTCTCTTCGATGAACCACAAACGAGTCAGATAATATTTCTGAACTTGAAATTGAATTATTAAGCCATGTTTCTAAGGCCATGTAAGGCAGATTATATCTGAATCCGAACAATGTGAGTTTTTAAGATAATATTAGTTTCAGATTTTAGGCCACGTACATTTTGATAAAAAATGAAACATCCATAAAAGAGCAGTGTTAATAAAATATAGTTATAGAGAACAAAAATTACTTTAGTTTGTTAATATCACTTTCTGAAAATATTCTAACAACAGCAGATCTGTCATCCTTACGTGCATATATATTGCCATTTTTACTCATATGTATCTATAGGAACGAGACTTAGCTGCTTCTTTAGTCTTGTTTAAAAGCCATTTAGTTTTTCTAGTTAAATACTGATTAATGAAAAGTTGTCCAGAAACCTGATCAACTGAAAGACCTGGTTTCGATTTATCAACATAGCTTAGACGTATAGATTTAGCTGCAGCAAGAATTTCGTCTTTATTTTGTTTTGACAACAATTTAACAATAATTGATTTTGGTTTGCCTGGCACGTTATGACCTACACGATATATAGAATCAATTACAGATCTAGGAATGGAACAATTAATATGATCACCAATTTTTTCAATAATATTAATAAGATTTTCGTTGGATTTTTCGGGAACGCCTTGTATTTCTAAGTTATTAGATCGAGATTGCTGTTCTAGTAGCTCCAATCTACTGGAGAGTTCTTGGACTTCCTTTTTCAGATTTGCATTTTCCTGGACAATTTTATCCAATTCTGACAATTTATTGTTAAACTTGTTTAATAGTGAATCAAATGACGTAATCTGATCACAACAAAAGTTAACAGATTTCATTAATTCGTCATGTTTTTTATTAAAAGCTTTCATTTCTGCACTCATCTCAATTAATATTCTGAGAGAAGAGGGGTTATTAATTCCTCATCATCGACGCCAATGTCTTGCTCGCCTATATATGATAACCTTTTAGATACAGGATCAACTCTACAATCGGAGCAAAACCAGTATGCATCAAAAATCTCTTGCAGGATCCACTGCACATAAGTCCTGGTTTCTTTGAAGTGATTCCACCGGTACAAAGTTCACAGATAGGCATTTTGTATTTATTTTGAAATGCGATAAAACTCACGCGACAAAAAGAGATTCCCGTTTTTGTACAACAAAAGTTTTTACTTCACACCGAAATGTTTAGCGTATAGAGAGTTATTAACTGCACTATTCCTTATCAAGGAGATATTTAAAAGTATGTAACTTGTATAAACTTGCTAAAACTAATTAGAAATAAAATGGTAGCTATACGTATTTGTATCTGCGAAAGTAATAGATACATAATTGCATTTAATAAATTAATAAATTATGGACAAATAATATATATTGGTGTAGTTGAGGAAAAGCTTTTTAGGGTTGCAGTCGAAAAACATTGAAAAAAGGCTAAACAAGGAAGAAGAACACTCTTCGTTAAATCATCGAGCTTTCGGAAATGTTTATTTCCTTTATCAAGAAACTCCACAATAAATTTATAATATTAACATACAAAACAGTAAATTAATGGTAAAAATACTTACTAACATGAAATTAAATTGGAAAGAGGCTTCATAACACACAATAGATCTAGTGGAAACATTGATGATTGTTAAACAATTTTGAGATATATAAAAATATTTAAAATCGAAATGCATGTGTACAATAGATAAAAAAGAGGCACAAAAAACAATTTCAACCGGTGCCTTGAGTCGCGTACGGCCTACTAATAATTCAAATTGAAAGAAGTGACAAATACTACAGTTAGGGGAAAGGGAATGCCAACTATGCTGCCAACTTAGGAACTGGCGATAAATTTGAACCTCGTAAACTGTTTTCCACAAATTTTAAAATAAATGTGTAAATTTTGCTTAAACTACTATCAGATTTTTTGTTTAAATTGTTTTTTTCACAATTAATATGTACCATTTCTAAAAAAGTAATTTTTAATAAATTTTCCTCATTGTTCAAAACAGTGACATTATCATAATTCATCCGATGCCTTGATTCAACCACATGCTCAGACAACCCGCATGATTTCTTGTTAAGTCTACAGTCACTCTTAAGTGACGTAATACGCCCTTTTAAGGACCTTTGACGTTTGACCTATATAAAATGTATTACAATTATGGACGCACGGAATTTTATAAACAACGTTTGACATTTCAAATAGTGTAAAAGAAGATTTAATTTTGGAGTTAATGAATGCAAATAAGGTAAAGATTTATACACAATTGGAGGATTTGCAACATTATTGTTATTATTATTTGTGGAAGGAGCAGAGACACTGGGATCAGACCTATCCAGTCCAGTGTTGAAAATTAATCTTTGCGGATAAGAATTATTTAGCAAGACAACCTTCAACTCCCTTAACGTGTCTTCTTTATATAATAGATGTGTTAACTGGCACACTCTATGTTTGAGTGGCAATACCAAATTTATTTTCATTTTATAATTGTGATATGATTGGAAATTCAAGTATCTACCACTACTCATCGCTTTCCTATACCATTTAGCGCGCAAAATATTATTTGGGCCAAGTAGAACAGTCATGTCCAGAAAGGGGATACTATTATTCTCCTCTTTCTCTGATGTGAACTGGATATTGGCATCATAATTATTGAAAATGTCGAGGACTTCATCGACTTTGTCGTGAGGAATTGCTAGCAATAAAACAATAAGTCATCTACGTAACGCTTAACGAATATTAAATGATATATTTGGCAAACAAGATCTAACCAAATCGTCCAATACAAAATTAACAAGAATTGGAGAAATCTTAGATCCCATTGACGTGCCAAAAATCTGTTTATAGTAAACATTGTTAAACAATAAGTAATTTGAATCAAAGATAAAGTCAAGTATTAATAAAAAACTATTTAAATTTTACTTACAGTGATGAGAAATATTATTCAAATTGTCTGTTATACATTGACAAACTATATTTTTAGGTAAATTTGTAAAATATGATACCTGATACCACATCAAACCAATTACATACTCATTAAAATATCGACAAATTTATTAGAGTTGTTAATTTTAAAAACACATGGGGATAACTGCTACACCTAATACGTATTGCGTGAACGGTTTTCTCAGACCACTTTTACAACAGATTAAAAAATTAAATAGCTGTAAGTGTTCAAAATGACTTATGTCGCTTGTGACTATCATGCGACTGGTCATGGTTGCTATAATTTTTGTTTATGTGCGTTCACAAATATCAAGCAAGCACTCCAGAAAAATAAAACGCGCTAGCCACAATGCTACTATAATACTTTTAGGTTAACAGCAGTAGGTGATGGATTACAATGTTGTCGTACGTTACAGTTTTACGGATTGTCTGGGAAACCTCAATTGTTTACTTCATTAATACCTACTGATACAAATAACAAATTACATTACAGTAGCATTTACTTAGCCTTAGTTCGTAGTTTTTGTAACACAGTTTTGCATTTTATTTCAGTTGTATTTTTTAAATGTATATGTAGAAAAACTATTCGTTTTTGAGTTTTTTTGCTTTTAGTCAGATATACAAGCCCCTTTATTATCGGTATTTATATATCCCGGATACTTTGTATATAAAAATACATATTACATTATATTAAAATTGCGTTTTCGTTACATTACAATGGTGGCAATTACAATGGTGTAGGAAAATATTACGTCGATTTGAACGTTTATGTTTGTCATAATGACAAACCGCTGTAGTAGAATGACAGATGAATGCAATACAAATTTTATTGCACTAGTGCAAGAAAGACTTGTTTTTTCACTAAATATAGTTCAATAAAGTTTTGTTTTTTGCATAAACGTAGAAAAATTTTATTTACCATTTTCTCTTTTATTACTTATTAAAATCTAAGTACGTATGTGTAATTACCTAATTATAAATTGCTTCCGAAGTCAAATGCTGTGACGTTACAATAATACTCGTAAGTATTTAATTTTTTTTTAATATAATGAAAACTGGTTTTAAATTTAAAAAATAAATTAGTAGGTAATTAAGAAACAATAACTTTTATTTGGGTTTTCAAATTACAAAAAAAAATCTTCCTTTATTTTTTAGAATGTGAATAAATAGTTGTTATGCAAAGAAATCATGCATTTTTCAGTGCATTTCTCTAAAATCTAATAATAGAATTACACATTATAAAAAGAGCGGAAGAGGCACAACGGTAATTGAATGAATGCTACATGGTGACCAATTACACGGCTCTAAAGTAATTTACACCAAATCGACATGCAGAAGTCACATGTGGCTGAAATAACAATCAGTGTTTGCCGAACAATGGACCAATGCGGTAAAATAATTGAACCTGCAACGAGTTACACGCAGTGTAGAAGTTTTCTCTATGCGTTTTTTATATTTGGTTTTAACAAAGTTACTAATGCTCTGTAAAATTTTAGTGTAATTAAACAGATAGTGAATGCAAAAATTATATGTATTTTACCATAGAAAAGAAGTATTTACTTATATGCAGTGTAAACAAACTAATTCGCCCGTAAATCTCCAATGTAACTATTAAATAAAGTGTATTTAGATATACTTATGTAAACATTATGCGTGGCATCTTGAAATTAAATTAAACGGCATTCTGTTAGAATCTTATTACGTTCTTAAAATAAAAAAATCTATAAACAAGAAAATTTTAGAATTTCCTAGACAGCTGCATGAAAATTTAATGAAATATTGATGACGTAGTATATATTATGTATATCTTATGGCCGATGAAAGAAGACGAAGTTGGCACCACTCAGACAACCATTGAAAACAAAAATTAACTATTCTGTTTATTCTTAGCATCACCAACATACTACTTTAAAAACAATCAGGCTAATTGAAAACTACTGAACTGTCAATAAAACTCCACAACAATTAAATATTAAAATGACATGCGATATGTGTTTTTATTTATTATGATTTCAAGTTTGAAAGGGCGAAAATTTATAAGAAATAATTTTGATCCATAGCCGTCTAGAAAACAGTTCTGGCCAAAACATCAGGAAGGGTTGTTCGTTTCAACCACTTCGAAGTGAAGGGTGAAAATAAAAATGTATTACTAAACCGTAGTTCCATCAGTAGAACACGCATAATAAATTTCAAAATTTTAGGTTGAGCCATTTTTGAGGAAAAAAAAAATTTAAACAAATTTTAGGTTCACCCCACCAACGCGAATATATCTGCAGGAAGAGCTCAAATCAATATTTATGTGGAATTACGGAACACCCTGTATATCGCATTGCATACCGCTTCATTTATTATTATTGTAATACTTTTGGTGCGAGTATAAAAACTACATATTTACAACTTAAAGCTAAAGACACGCACACACCTTACATACAATATAAAGTTACTCACACACTCGTAAGTTATAGTACTTTGAAAATCTGAAATACATATAAATATATTTTTAAATTTAAATTCATTTTGTAATTCTCTTCATATTGTTTGAATTTCATTTTACAATTTTGGCGAATGCGCCGATGTAACTGGTTTAACATTAACATTAATTAACATACGGATTCATCAACAAAGGTAACGTTAGTGAGACTAGCGGAGGTTACGCGAAAAATTTACGCCTCTGGTGCACCAATTTAAATAAAAGCCATACTCCTATTCATTACTGTGTATAATACTTACTTTATGATATGTTCACTAATCCGTAGCACTGAAAAGTACTGTTTTGTATATAAATACTAAATATACAATGGGAAACGCAAGGAACTAGAGGCCGAAGTTACGCGATTTTTAGACAGGTACAATACTGGGTCTAACTTTTGGCGCAAATATGGACGTAAATAAACAGCCTACCTAGCAACGCATGTTTCGCTACCTAGCAACGCATGTTTCGTGAATGGGCGCAAAGCTGGTTAGGCCGACTAACGCGCTTTACACGGGTGTAAAACTGGCTAGTCCGACTAGCGCTACAACCGTTTCATGAATCCGGCTGTAAGGGTATAATGTTTGGCCAAACAGTGTAGCTTTTATCAGGCTCCGCCCATCAGCACCTTGAACGGCAAATTGAATTTGTGCCCCTGTAAGTTAGGCAATTGTATGCAGAAATTTAGCAAAACATGTCTTCTTGGTGGACAGATTTCATGAATATAAATGCAAATAATTGAAATCTAAGGCAATTGTCTGTTATATGAAGACTTGATTTACTAGCGCACAGCTTTCATTTTTATAATAATAATAATGCCTAATAACGTCTCACCGCAATCCTAAATGTGGGCAATATTGGGACCGAAATATTGTTCAGATCTATTTTTTGAAAATATGGCTCTGCTGTCCAATAAAATAGACTTTTATTAGTTGATTAAAACTTGCTCCATCTTAATATGAATTTCCGATTGAGGAGAAATATGAAAGCGCGTGGATGTCTAAAAACGGCTTTGTAAAATTGCTAATATTACAGTCTTAATTTAATTTAAGATTCGGTGTCCAAAATACGAGACATGAGCCTTAATTTCGCTGATGATAAATTGTACCCAACAAAATATAATTGACTTTTTTCTGATCAGCAGAGTTAGAGTTACGACAGCAAGATTTTATAGCAACATCGTAGATCACCATGTCAAGTGTTTGTACATACTAATCACAAGTAGGAACCCCTAAACATGCTTACCGTTTATGATTTTCTTAGAACTTTTCTTAGAACTCATCTCACAACGCAGAATAAAGTTGCTTGCGGAAAACGTTCATTTTGTCTCATTTTGCCGTAAATTAACAACATGTCGTAGTTTGACTAATAAAAAGTTTCATTTGTGTTTATGCGTTGAGTGAGAAATTATAGATCAATAGATCTATATCTACAATGTCTCACTCAACGGTTCCATTCCATCAACATAAATTACATCAACAAATAATATCTACACACGAATTGAATTCTAAATTACAAGTCGGTTATTGTGAAGAACTGTTCATTCTGCAATCTACTTGCTATTAGAAGAAAAATGGTTGAGGTGTCGTAATTTAGCATTTATACATCTGAAACGTATTTGGTGAAATATTATTAGTGTGCGTTCATATTGAGTATGTTGAGCTGTCATAGAAAGCTTAAAAAATACAAACGAGTTTAACCAATTTGAACATGGAAACCGCGAGATGACATCGCAAAACTGGCATCGCGTAAGCTCGCCATTAGAGCGATATCAATATGAACGAGGTCTTAGTCATAGGCATTTCTTGCGGCTTTTGGTTAGATATAGAAGCTATTTCAATATTAGCACACATTTTCCGAGCAAGATTACGGAATACATTGTTAAATTTTCTTAATTTATGTTGAGTTTAATAACAAATTTTAAGACATCGGCAAAAATACGATGCAAAAAAATTATAATATTGATAAAGCGGTTAATATGCAGATATAATAACAATGTGACGATCAAACGACAAAAGCCAAGGGTCACACTAAACCCTTTCTTATAAGCTATAGCTCATTAAGAGACAAAACATAAACAGTTTTTTGTATAGACAATGGAACAATAAGTTATTTGACTTATGAATTTTTTTATGAGCAAGTTTACAGTAGAGTACACAAACCATAACAGTCGATCGAAGCAAAAAAACAATTATTCTAATTTCTCAATGAAATTTTGTTGTATGTAATGTTTTAACATTGTCATTTTATGTGATATTAGAAATCTTAATTACGAATTGTAAAAGTCAAATACTTAACCTTATTCACAGATAATACCAATTAAACCTCTTTTAATTAATATTTAATTTGAAGCCTACGTCTTCAATAATTGGAGTAAATAAGAATTCTAAGAAAAAATATACGGTAGCACTTCATTCTTATCCTGTGGGTCGTGCTCCGTTAAAAAGGCGTAGAATAACAAGCGAAGAGCAAAAAGAAATGAAACATGTTCTGATAACTGGCGAATAATATATAACATCATATAAAGCAAAGTGCATTCACTAGTTCTGTCTTAAATATCTCTCTATTCTATCTAATGAATCTTACTTACAAGTTAAATGACTTTAAACGAACAATTAAGGTTCCCTGAACGTCGCGGCAACTATCAAAAGTACTTAAAAGTGATTTCAATTTTGAAGTCACAAAAGGCATTAAGAAGCTCCAAATTATTCATTTGTGAATATCTAAAAGAATTAATGAAGAAGCTAGGAACAAATTTGGCAAAACCAATGTTTGGACCAAAAATGGGAAGATTTACTGTTTTATAAATATCAAGAAATCCTTAATTCCGTCTTTGGACTTCATAGAAAATTTTCCTGAATAAATGTTGATAAAAAGAAACAGTCAGAGACAAAAAATGAGTGTATTTACATTTATTTTTCTTCTTTCCATTTTGCATTTAGTTATATATCTATATATATTTTTGTTATTCTTACCTCTTTTCTTTATATAAATTGAGATATAAATATTTGTTTTTCTTCTAGTAATATTTGTAAACATTAAAATATTTTTTTCTCATAATTTTTAATGTCTATGCTATGACCAAACAATTAAAAATTGCACATCTTAATTTACAATATTTTTCTAAATTTTATTTGTTAAAAGACTATATAGTCTCTGAAAGTATTGATACTCCCACAGTGTCTGAAACGTGGACTAATGCTAATTATCTTAATATTCCAAACTATAAATTTTTGAAAGTCGATCGACAGGGCACAGATGGCGGCGTGGGATTTTCTTATTAGACATTCTTTTAGCTATAATGTCTTACTCTCTGATATTAGTGATTTTCTTGAACAAATGTGGATCTCGGTAAACTATTCAGGTAAGTGTACAATTTTTGGTGTTTTTATAGACCGCTTAAATCAGGATTACTATTTAGTTTTGACTCATTAGATAATTCTTTATCTTTCTTATTATCTCAAGCTGAAAACATAATTTTTGCTGGAGATCTTCATATCAATCTTTTGAATCCTAATAGATACGGTATAATATCATTTTTATATATATTTTTTAGAGTCTTATATAATTTGGAACAGCTAATTAACGAACTCCTTCTTTAGCTTCCTTGTTAGATATATTGGTTACGTTAGATCGAAATATTATAAAGTCTGTGGGTGTTCAAGATGTTTCTGGCATTTCTGATCATTTTCTACTGTCATGTCTTATAACTTTCATTAAACGCAAGATGCATTAGTCTAAGAGCCAGTGGCCGGCAACCTATAAGTAAATGATTATACCTGAAATTTTGCACAGTGAGTCTCTTATACCTATCACTCCTGAGGTGGAGACTCACTAAGCCCGGCGAGGCCGACCCAACTGTTACTCAATTGCAAGAAGTATAAAAATTTAACAAACTTCGTTATTAAATGAACAAAGCTGCCGTTTGAAAATTTTAAAATATACTAGATCTAACAAATTAGGCATTTATTTTTATTATTTATTATATTTAGCACCTTTTAATATTAAAATAATATAAGTAACAAATTATCTCTATTTCTGGCACAGGTTCTGAGATTTGGTGATGTCGATTACAATGCTTGACATTTATGACAGTTTTTTAACGTCAAAAATCAGATTTAATCAAAATTATAAATTTTAAAAGTTTTATAATTTATAATTTTTGCCAATTCCACAAGTGTCTGCTATGACCTTGGAAGCACGGTAATCGTCTGCCTTTGTTATTTTTTTATAATAATAATTGTTTATTTTAAAATTTTCAAACGGCAGCTTTTTTCATTTAATAAGTTGGTTACATTTTCATACTTAGATCGAAATATTATAAGAGTCTCACTGCCGGTGCAAAGTTTCAGGTATATAAGAGACTCATTTCTTATAGCATGTCTTATAACTTTCATTAACCACTGGCTCTTAGACTACATGCAAAATTTCACATATCGAGATTTACAAAAATGCAACAGAAACTTATTTTTTAATGATTTGTTTTTAATCAACTGGGAACATATTTTTACCTTGGAAAATGTGAATGATATGGTCGATTATTTTAATTTTCATTTATTAGAACTTTTTAATACTAATGCCCCTCTACGTACAGTTAAGATTACTGAAATATGTGCTCCATGGCTTACAGATACTCTAAGAGCTATGATTGAGCTACGTGATAAAGCATTTTTGAAATACAAGAATTCTCGTTCTATCAATGACTCGGGTTACTGTAAAGACCTTAGAAACTATGTAACTGCTACAAATTCGGAATGAAAAAACATTCCTTAATTATAGATTACGAAATGAGTTCAATAAATATTTATGGAACTCATTAAGATCTTTAAATATTATTAGAAAACATGAAAGATCCAAATACTATAAACAATTATTTTAATGATATTTTACCTCCTGGGCCTACTTTAGAACAAATTTCATCGCTTGATAAGTACACAAACACTTCTTTCAATATTAATTATATCTTTTCTTTTAAGTCGGTCTCCCCACAGGGTATTTTGAAATATATTAACTCGATAAAAAGTCACGATATATAATATCGCTTACTATGATTGAATTAATTTGTCATTTTTTATTAGTATATATTTCGTACATGATTGATACATCTATACAAACATCTACATCTACAATGCTTGGAAGTCAGCCATCGTCATTCCTTTACCAAAAAATAATAATGTAAAAGAGTTGTAAGTCGTCTTTGCCCTATTAATATTCTCCCAACTTAATCTAAAATTTTTGAATAAGTTTTGAAACATCAAATTTCAGAATATGTATTTGACAATTATATTATTCCTTCATATCAGTCTGGCTTCAGAGCACAACTACAGCAACAACTACATGTTACCGACGAATTTGTGAGGGCTACTGATGGGGGCAAAGTAATTTGTCTCATTTTACTAGACTATAGTAAAGCGTTTGCTACTGTAGATCGCAATATTCTTCAATAAATTAAAATTTTAAGGATTTGAAAATCGATCTACCCCATTAATTAATAGTTATGCTTTTTAGATTTGCATTTGGTATAAAAAAAGTTTGATAGTGGTCTAACCAGACAGATTCATAGATATAATAATTACATTGACTCTGTAACACACACAAAATTTTGAACACTTACGCTCCATTGTACTTATTTAATAAATTAAATAGTCTGCACAGGAACACATCTAATTTTGATACTCGTCCTATTCACTTACTTGAAATTCCTTGTTACACCACTGCTTTGTTCACCAGATGTTTTTCTTACGTTGCGCCAAAGGAATAATTTGCCAGTAAATTTTAAGATTTTTCAATTATATTTTATTAACATGACTTAGTCGCTGCTACAATCATTTGTCACTTTCTAGAGCTGAAAACTTATAGGTCGCCCCACTGGTAACTGCGGCTTCTGCAAAACTAGTATAGCTACTTAGAAGTCACACAACTGTAAAGTAACCAGAGGTAGTTGAAAATACGTAGCAGTAACTGTAACTTTGTTGTATGAAGTTATTTATACAACAAAGCATATTTGGTTGCGGTTACGTACTAGTTACACTTTGATGGTTCTTGCGTCAGTGTCTTAGTGTTACTTTGGTGCTAGTTGGAATGCTTGGATGATGAGTATTTACACTCCCGCTTGTATTCGAAAGTTATATTTATCGTATTTGAATGAATTATGGAAATAGAGGAAACAAAATAATATCAAGCAAGCATTAAATTCTGCAGTTTGGCAACATTGGGAGTGTTTTGTTTTCTATTTGACTGCTTTAACACAAGAGTTTATTTCTGTCTTTCTTGTTGTATACCAGAAGAAAGCTTCCAGTTGCCGAATCTGTATAAATATCATTTAAAAGTAAAGTAATATCATAAGAACTGTTCAACTGTAAAACATAATACTTATGCGCGTTCTGTAAAATTATTGGAATAGTACTGCTTGTCGCTATAAAATAACATTGAAATTAATGTCGTATAATATTAAGGCGGAGTAATCATTCTTCTAGAAAAACCTTATCAAAGCTAGAGATCAATACCCTTCTACCTTTTTAAAGAGCAACATCAAATAAGCTGTTCTTATTGGGAGATCGAATGAGAAAATTCTAAAGCGAAAACGCGACAATGGGAGTTAGTAGAGGGTTTATGTTAAAATAGCCAAGTTTTATTGCTTTTTGGACTTAGACTTTCCTTAGGTAAGAATACAACCGGGTTTTTATTAAATTAAAGAGAGTGCCACTAGGTATTATGCCACTTCTAGAATATTAAAAATTTAATTTAAATTATATCATATAATCTTAGAATCTTAGACGGTGAACAATTTGACCTACAGAGTAATATAAGTAAGTATAAACTGCATACTCAGTTTTTTCAAATGCGTTATTTATTTGTAGAATTAATTAGCTATTTTCAGCGGTATTTCTCCATGTTCAATTAAACAAAATGAACCCAAACATTTTGAAAAAGAAAATAAATGAATTTTGGTATGTCGCACGCTTAATTTACATAAAATAAAACCCAAAACAATTGATAAATTAATTTCAATTATTTGTTATTCTATACAGAGTGCTTCTCTACTTATCTAAAGAAATTTGGGACTAGATGCGTCATGAAAAGTGAAGTCAATATCGTAATAAAAATGTTTGTAAAAATATTTACATTCATATCTCAGTAATTGTTGATATTCGAACATAGTACTCCACAGAGACAAATGTAACGCATTCTTGAAATGTTTCATTGACAATCATCTTACAGGCATTGCATAATACGGAAAATTCAGTTTTTGACATGGCAACGATCGTCTTGCTCAAGCATCCTGCACAAACGTTGAGTTTTTCTGAATGCAATAGGCTTGTTCAATGAAATTTTTTATTTAGCTTTTATTCATTTTTTGTATAGTACTCAATATTCTTATTATGTCCATAAAATTTCATATTATTAACTTTTTGCGTGTTTGAGATATAAGAGGTTGAAATTGGTTTCAAAAACCACTTGTGATGTCACTATACGCAACTCTAGACTGAGACCGCTCTGGTCATGGTTACTATAAATTGTTTCATTTGTGTTTATATACACTAACAAGTATCAAAGAAACACTAGAGAACAACGCACTAGCCACAATACTACTATGACTAATATTAATTTTAGGTTAACAGCAGCAGCTTGACACATTGCAATGATGTCAAGCGTTACAGTACATTACAGAGCTAAGGATTTTCTGAGAAATTTCAGTACAATACTAATACAAAAAACAAATTAGTCACGTTACACGAGCCTTTACTTAATCGTAGTTGTACCTTAGTTTGTATTTTTATTTTTTAAATAGAATTGTATTTTAATTGTATAGAAAAACTATTCAGATATTATTTCCATACAAGTTTTTGTTGCTTTTGGTCAGACATACAGGGTGTCCTAAGTAATGTCATGAAGAAATGTTCATATATATATATATATATAGTTTTTTTAAGTACTTTAGTTTTTCAGTTACAGGGCATTTTTAGTTTTTTAAGTTTTTTTTGAAAATCTCTGGCGTAGACTAAAATTTTCTTTCTAATTGCTGTCACTTACACACCAATTTAAAAAATAGATTTTAGTCTACTCCAGAAATTTTCAAAAATAACCAACCTACAAAAATAAAATTAAAACTTTAACGTCCTGTAACTCAAAAACTTGATGAGTCACCCCTTGAAATATTTCAAATTACTTAGGAAAAACCCTGAATAAGTCCATAAAATTACGGCACTAATATTCCGGACACCCTGTATAGTAATTAAAAAAAGGCTGACTTTGTATCATCCAACTTTGGTTGGACATTTACTTTTTTATAATTTTCATTTTGACAGAACAGCTTTCCTTAGGGATATATAATTGTAAATTAATTCATTATCAAACCGCAAATCAGCACAGGAAGAAACGACTTTTTGTTGGTAGTTCAGCAATTATGAGTTGTGCCGGAGCTCTTCGGCAAATTAGAATTAATGAGGTTACTATCTCTGGGGAGTTCAAATGACCAGTTTATTTAATTGTTTTTGCGTATAGAGAACGGGCCGGCGAAGTCATTAAACTATACGTTTCCCTAAACACCCATAATTCCTGCGCGGATGCTTTATCATAATGAATAATATATAAAGTTGGCATATGCAGCCGTTACTACCTTCTAATACCTATTTAGCGTTTACTGTTTACGACGTGATATTTAATCAAATGCCGAAGAATTAATTAGCTTGACAATATCTTATTAGATTACTCAAAAAACATTAATTTTGGCTTTTCTGTACTATTAAACACATATAACCCTATAACTTGAACACAAAACCCAAGCTGTTAGCTTCCAAACCCATAAACAAATCATCCCATAACCCCGCAATCCCATGACTAATAGACCCAATAACTGCGTTACTCAGTACTTAAACTTACACGCGATCACGCGATTTGTCAGTGATCATTAAACAAAACATATACTACCGCGCAAACCCATAATCTAATAACCCCATAACCCAGAACTCCATAACCCCTCAACCCCACAACCCCATAAACTATAACAGTTGTATTTTTCCCGTAAAACGAAATGGAACTGTCGGCGTTAGAGTTACTCAATATACGCCACGAAGAGGTTGCGGATTTTGTACATCATGCAGTCTGTAAATTGTATGTATATGTATATATATGAGTATATTTGTGAGTACATATTGCAATAAAATTAAATTTTAAACATATAAAAAATGGAAATTTTCACTTTGTAAAACATGTAAAATAAGATAAAATAGTTATTGTTGGTAGGAAAAAAAGGTATTGAATTGTAAATATTAGTATAAAGACGGATAAATACCTACTTAAATAATGTTTACCCTTTATGTAATGGTTTTTTATATATTTTTAGGTATTAACAGTATTGTGTGAAACTAACTAATCTGCGGATTAAAGCCCCGATCAGCGTTGAATTACACCCACAATATTTACCCATATATTCTTTATTATAAGCTTTTGTAACATTTTTTAATATATTAGAAAGGTATTTAAGCTAATATAAATCAAATCTCCTACAATTCCACACACAAAGCTCTATTCAATAATTATTTAAAAAAATAATCTAGCTAAATTTACTAACCTGGATAAATAAAAACATTGAATTTTCGAGTTCCCACAGTTTCAAAAGTGAACTTAGATATTTATAGTGATTTCATTTATCCAGGTTAGTAAATTTAGCTAGATTATTTTTTTAGATAATTATTGAATAGAGCTTTGTCTGTGGAATTATTCATTAGCATACCTAGATGTTTGGTATCAAAGAAAATACATATGATTTCATTGATAGGAATTGTAGATTTGATTTATATTACCTTAAAATACCTTTCTAATATAGTAAAAAATTTTACAAAAGCTTATAATAAAGAATATATGGGTAAATATTGTGGGTGTAATTCAACGCTGATCGAGGCTTTAGTCCGCAGAGTAGTTAGTTTCACACAATGCTGTTAATACCTAAAAATATATAAAAAAAACGATTACATAAAGGGTAAACATTATTTAAGTAGGTATTTGTCATGGTTAATTTAAAATTCATTGACAGGTTAAGATCACTTTTGACATTGTCGATATTTTATTTCAAATAGTTTTACTTTATTGGTATAATAATTTTTATAGTTAGATAATTGACTCAATTTGAAGGAGGTCACCTGAAGAAGCAATCCTAAAAATACAGAAATAATTCAGATCTCATCTATTGTGGTTGAATTTTCGAGTTCCCACAGTTTCAAAAGTGAACTTAAATATTTATAGTGTTTTCATTAAACCAGGTTAGTAAATTTAGCTAGATTATATTTTTTGTAGATAATTATTGAGTAGTGCTTTGTCTGTGGAATTGTTCATTTGCATACGCAGATGTTTGGTATCAGATAGCATACATATGACTTCATTGATAAGAGTTTTAGGAGACTTGATTTATATTAGCTTAAAATACCTTTCTAATACAATAAAAATTTTTAAAATATTAGTTGCACAAGGAATGGTATAATATGTCATTCCTCTTTAGAGGCACTCCCATTTTTGATATCGTCGGTCAGTGGTCGCGCAGTTTAAGGCGTCAGTACTTGAATTGATGTGACTAGACCGGTGTGGGTTCGAGCCCCGTAGCCGGTAGACCGTATATCAGCTATATTCGTGGAGAGGATTGGCACCCTCTCTGCGGGTATGGCAGGGTGGAAGAATTTTAGCCTGCACTGAATGATGATTAGGGCTTATCAACGTAAGTTGTTCCTGGGCGCAAATGCGGCCTGCTTAATAATAATATGTCGGCCCCTCTCCTGCACAACTCTTCGACTTCTGGGCTAATTCTTGTAATTAGAACGAAATGTAGAGATATTATTATATATTATTATTGTAGTCGATCCATTCTGAAAATATTGAAAGACAATCTATCACCACGCCACAATTTTTTATTTTTGTTAGTAGGTACACGATATTCAAATTTTTGTACTTGTTTCTGCTGTTTCCTAGATAGTTATAAATGCAAAAAATGAGAATATTTAAAAATACAAACGTTCATAAAATTACCTGATATCATCAAGACAATGTTTGTACACACTTATTAACTTAAAATTTATAAAATTTCTGCCACTTAATAGTAAATAAATTATTCCATCAAATTTGAGCCCCTAAATAACAAATGCGTTGAATGTTTTATATTCTTATTAATTTTATTTATTATCTGATGGGTATAATCTCAAATAAATTTAATTGCAGGTGATTAAAAGGTTGCCTACCAATTAATATGCAAATGGTGTATATAAATTACCATCTATTTTGCCCAAGTAAATTACATCTCTAGATTTATTTACGTAACTAATGAGAATCGTATTTAGTTAAGCAGTCAGAGTTGGTAACTCAGAATGTCTACGGTTAAATATTTCTATTACAGTTTTCAGAAAACTGCGTAAATATGTATATTCAGACTTAAGTATTTACCTCTGAGGTAACTTTTAGTGGCTATTTACTTTTTAAAGGTAGAGAAAAGATGGAATAATATTTCGAAATACGTCATAGCATAAAATATAATCTTTTACTAAAAGCTATATATAAAAAGGATATTAATAACAATTTATTAATAAAAGGCAAAAAATAACTCATATTTTCCACAGAATTTGTTTTCTATTCACGTCATTATCTTCATTATTAATTAAAAAATCTACACAGGCATAGAAAAGTGAGTTAACTTATTAATATTCAAGTTTTAGACAAAAATGATTATGAACAACTGACTGATTTGAAAATAATTTCCATTGTAATCACATGCAGTTAGCTCCAAGGAAGATGAAAAATACTGACGTATTACATAGGGTTTGTAACAATATCGGCAATTTTTTTTATTGTTTAAATTACAGTAAAGCTTTTGATTCCATAGACCACATAGTCCTGAAGACCATACTTAATTACTTTGAACTGAATAACTTAACCGGTAACCGATTTTTACTTCGCCTATTTGTGTAATAGTGTAATTTTGAATGATGCAATGTTCTGCATAATAAAAATATAGAGTTGGACAGCGGGGTAGTGTGTTAGGCTCATTAATATTTTGTGCATCCAGTTTTATGAAATTTTAATTCGTATTGACAACAATTTTCAACTTTATTTCAGCTTCAGATATTAATCTTGCTAGAAGTAAAATTTTTGAAGACCTAGTAGCACATATTAAGCTTGTTTTCAAAGCTAATTTTCTCATTAATAATAAATTAAATAATATGCATCTAAAATCTACTGTGTGTAAAAATTTGAGAAAACATTTCAACATTAGTCTTAGATTTCGTGATCGTGTTAACTATTTACTCTAAGCTTTTAGCAAACTAAGAATAATATGCATACAGATATCTAGTAACAGATACGCTTAAACTTTATTGGCCACCTAAGCCATTTTGCCTGCTGTGGATCTGCACACTGGCCTTCTTTATTACATATTGCTAAAACAAACCTTCAGCAACTTCAGTATAACTGTCTTAGATTATGTTGCAACCTTAAGGGGTTAGTTGAAGAAATATTTGATTGACTTAATCTTGATGAATGTTTTCGAGTTCATTTAATTTGTCTGGAGCAGAAATCATTACAATTTTCCGGCACGGAGTAGGTAGTGGTCACTAGATGTAGCTTGCTAAATTTTACGTAGTACAATTTTGTCCATTCAGGGTAGGTTTGCACGTTATACCTATACAGTGTTCCATATCATAATAATTTATTTTAAACTTATTTAAAACCTTATAACAATTTATAATTCACTACCTTCTGCCATTAAAGCATCAAATATAGAGTCATACAATAGTTTCTTAACTAGAAACAAAGTAACACTAACCGAGTCTGCATCTTTTAAAAAGTAACTATTACGTAACAACCATAAAATGTGCTACTTTGTTGTACACTTCATACAACAAAGCTTTAGTCAGTGTCAGTATATTCAACTACTCCTAATTACTTTACAGTTATATGACTCCTAAGTAGCTTTCCTGGTTTTGGGGACGTTTTAGTTTTCAGTGGGACGATCTTTAAGTTTTGAGAACTTGAAAGTGGCAATGGATTGTAGCAGCGACTAACTCATGTTACTAAAATACGACTTTAAAATTGCACCCACTTTCATGTAGCTTTAAAAGTTGCCGCAAAGCTCGTAGAATCTTAATTCTTTGTTTAAAATCGTGGAACTTGTAAGTAATATTGTGTAGTACATATCACCTCTTAAATTCACCATAAAGTAAATTTTACTATGCAGTTTCCCAAAATTGAAAACCTTCACCCAGTTCGTCATTGTATAACTTCTGTACTTATTTCATGTTTTATCATATCTTTAAACTATTATTAACTTGCTAAAGTGCTAAGTATTGGCATCAAAACCCCATATAAAACTATATCTATAACTAAACTATAAACTGACCTGCAATAAATATCTGGGTCAGAACACCACAAAATATCCAAATGACAGAACATGCGACATAGGTAGCAGAGTAAAGCCATAAAGACATGTAATAAAAATAATAATTCAGAGTATTCAACTAAATGATATTCAAGGAGTGTGTTCAATGTAAACATTTGATGAACCGCATCCTGAATGAACAATAGAAAAAATGTTACTAAGAAGAAACGGTGGGAACTTTGAGCAGACAATCAACCCAAGTATGCATCTTCCATATTGGTCATAATAATATCTACGTCATTTCAAGGTTGAATGTTATATTTGATCACCTTAAATTTTTGTAATATGTACCACCTTGTAACTGTTAAGAAATAACGGCAATGTTATTTCTAACACGTTATGCAGAATTTTAACAGAATTTGGAAGTTTTATCAAATGTGCCTAATACCTACCTGATTCAGATTTAAGGAAATTGAGATGAAATATATGGACAGAAAAGAAATGTAACATGTTAACAATATTAGCTCCCAAACACAGCAAGCAAGATACTAATATAAAAGGGTGGTGGGCGAGTGTTTAAGGCTGGCGTTTCAAGGACAAAGAATCGTATCTAAAGATGTACAAAAAAATCGACCGAGTAGGTGGAGGTTCTTATTAACGTAGTACTAAAATATAATGCTAAAACAGAAACATTTTCTTTAACTTTTGAGGGAAAATACGCTTGAGAACATGAAAAACCATAAAACCTTCCTTATCGCTGTGTTTCATATACCGTGAAAAATACTTAATCATTTACATTAATTCAAGTATTACTAATTTCTTAAAATAATTGTGCGGGATGTGATCATGTTTATAATAATGTTCCTAAACAATTTTCAGAATATGCAGTTGACATGTAAAATTCAGGATATTTTATGATAAAACGTAACATGAAAGTGGTGTTCTTTCCTTTATTTTAAATGACTTGCCAGGTTGTAAACTGTTGTACAACCTGGAGAAAACTTGTATCACTGACACAATGAAGAGATATTCTTTCAATTTTTACAGACTATTTCAACAAATAGCTATAAAATTCGTTGAAAATTAGTGCAGAAAAACGACGCCCTTATGTTCCTTAAAAGTTGCGGTTTCCGCGCCGCAACGGCATTGCCGGAACGTAGCAGGTACCACAAACTTTCCTCCCTTTTTTTGTCGCAGGCAGATAATTCTGTTACCCGCCCATGACTTTAAAGTACTTTACAGAATCGTAGCTACGTTACAGCGACTAATTGTGCTAGTTGGGTTTTGACTAAAGTTATCTCGGTTAATACTCATTTAAGAAAACATGGTAAATGCAGAAGTAAGTCTTAGATATCTTTCTGAATTTTTATCAGCGTTTTTAAATAAACAATTGAGCAGCATCGTATTAAAAATAATTTACTTATATTTTTATTCTTTCACTGAGCGTCCAGAGCAGACCATAGAGCAAGAAACGTCACAGCAATGGTGTAAGTACTCTGCGAATGTCGTTGACTGACATCTAGCCCTGGGACTCCGTGACATAAATAATTCTACAAATCGAAATGTTTCTATGCGGTTTGTATGAACGTAATATGATAGTATTCTATTTTGTGACGTATTGAGCATAAACAAAATATAATTATCTATCATTTGTTATTATGATTTCAGAATATTTAGCAGTACATGTACACATCTTCCTCAAATAGATAATAATAATAATAATAATAATAATAATAATAATAATAATAATAATAATAATAATAATAATAATAATACTCATACTCATACTCATGGTGTTTATTGACAACATTTATATACAACAGTACATGTGATGTCAGAAAGTCTGGTAACAAAATATCCAGATTAAACATGATAAATTTCAGTCATAATAATAATAATAATAATAATAATAATAATAATAATAATAATAATAATAATAATAATAATAATAATAATAATAATAATAATAATAATAATAATAATAATAATAATAATAATAATAATAATAATAATAATAATAATAATAATAATAATAATAATAATAATAATAATAATAATAATAATAATAATAATAATAATAATAATAATAATAATAATAATAATAATAATAATAATAATAATAATAATAATAATAATAATAATAATAATAATAATAATAATAATAATAATAATAATAATAATAATAATAATAATAATAATAATAATAATAATAATAATAATAATAATAATAATAATAATAATAATAATAATAATAATAATAATAATAATAATAATAATAATAATAATAATAATAATAATAATAATAATAATAATAATAATAATAATAATAATAATAATAATAATAATAATAATAATAATAATAATAATAATAATAATAATAATAATAATAATAATAATAATAATAATAATAATAATAATAATAATAATAATAATAATAATAATAATAATAATAATAATAATAATAATAATAATAATAATAATAATAATAATAATAATAATAATAATAATAATAATAATAATAATAATAATAATAATAATAATAATAATAATAATAATAATAATAATAATAATAATAATAATAATAATAATAATAATAATAATAATAATAATAATAATAATAATAATAATAATAATAATAATAATAATAATAATAATAATAATAATAATAATAATAATAATAATAATAATAATAATAATAATAATAATAATAATAATAATAATAATAATAATAATAATAATAATAATAATAATAATAATAATAATAATAATAATAATAATAATAATAATAATAATAATAATAATAATAATAATAATAATAATAATAATAATAATAATAATAATAATAATAATAATAATAATAATAATAATAATAATAATAATAATAATAATAATAATAATAATAATAATAATAATAATAATAATAATAATAATAATAATAATAATAATAATAATAATAATAATAATAATATGAGACCGAGGGATTCATAATGGCTTGCCAAGATGGTGTAATGAACACACTCGTCTATCGTAGTCGTGTCTTGGGTATCGAGGTTCCTGATACCAGCTGCAGGGCCTGCCGCCTAGCGCCGGAGACGCTTATGCATCTCCTGTCTGCTTGTCCGGTATATGCCACAGCGTATATCCAAAGACACTATTCAGCATTACGGGTGTTGTATTATCATTTACGACACTCGTATGAGATAGACGAGACGCCAGTGCTGCCTTATGCTCCGGGGGATATAGAATCCGTAGTGGGGAATGAGAAGTGCCGAATTTATTGGAACTATTCATTCCCACCCTCAGGCAAATCCAAGCCAATAAGCCTGATGTAGTCCTCCTCGACCACCAGCTTAGGACGATGTTTGTGATTGAGTTCGCGGCTCCCGCAGAGAACATCATCGTCCTACAAGAGGAGGAAAAACGGAGGAAATATCGAGATCTTCTCTCCGAGCTCCGCAGGCTGTATCCAGACCACTCTGTTAAGATTGTGGTGCTAATTATAGGCGTCCTGGGTGGAATGAGACATACGTTGCTTTCTGACTTAAAGATCATACCGGCTTGTCGAAATTGGGCAGAGATCTTAGCCGGCAGAATGCAGAAGACAATAGTCCTTGGTTCGCTACGTCTGCTCAGAACACACGATTTACGGGCGCAATGATTACTGACTCCACGGAGTGGAGAGTGGTCATTGCTTGACTCTCCAGAACATCTCCGAAAAAAAAAAAAAAAAATAATAAAAAAATAATAATAATAATAATAATAATAATAATAATAATAATAATAATAATAATAATAATAATAATAATAATAATAATAATAATAATAATAATAATAATAATAATAATAATAATAATAATAATAATAATAATAATAATAATAATAATAATAATAATAATAATAATAATAATAATAATAATAATAATAATAATAATAATAATAATAATAATAATAATAATAATAATAATAATAATAATAATAATAATAATAATAATAATAATAATAATAATATAATAATAATAATAATAATAATAATAATAATAATAATAATAATAATAATAATAATAATAATAATAATAATAATAATAATAATAATAATAATAATAATAATAATAATAATAATAATAATAATAATAATAATAATAATAATAATAATAATAATAATAATAATAATAATAATAATAATAATAATAATAATAATAATAATAATAATAATAATAATAATAATAATAATAATAATAATAATAATAATAATAATAATAATAATAATAATAATAATAATAATAATAATAATAATAATAATAATAATAATAATAATAATAATAATAATAATAATAATAATAATAATAATAATAATAATAATAATAATAATAATAATAATAATAATAATAATAATAATAATAATAATAATAATAATAATAATAATAATAATAATAATAATAATAATAATAATAATAATAATAATAATAATAATAATAATAATAATAATAATAATAATAATAATAATAATAATAATAATAATAATAATAATAATAATAATAATAATAATAATAATAATAATAATAATAATAATAATAATAATAATAATAATAATAATAATAATAATAATAATAATAATAATAATAATAATAATAATAATAATAATAATAATAATAATAATAATAATAATAATAATAATAATAATAATAATATGCTTTATTTCCTGAGACATAATACAATGCAAGTAAATATAATAAAATTCACAATAGGAATTTATACAAATATATAACAAAATAAATAACAATGACACACAATCATTGAATTCAAATTCAATTTGTACAATACAACAATAACAAACAACAATCAAAGAAAACTACACTCAAAAAATTCACGCACCGTATAGAACGATTTTGTCAAAAGTAACTCTCTACACGACTTTTTAAAGGACGGGATGCTCTGAATATTTCTTATATTTACTGGAAGATGGTTATATATTTTAGGAGCCATAACAAATGGACTATTAGCTGACTTTGCCAATCGGTGTCTAGGTACCACGACAGCATGTCTTTCTCTGAGGTCAAACGTCAAATGTCTATCCTCGAACTGCGTAAATTCAGACTTGTGAACCCTGACATATGTCGCGCACTCTAAAATATACATTGAGACTGCGGTCAAGATTCCCAAGTCTTTGAATAATTGGCGACAAGAATAACGCCTTGTTTTAAACAGCATAGTTCGTATGATTCGTTTTTGCGCAATCATTAAATTGTCAATGCCAGAACCATTACCCCAACAGAGGATACAATAGCTTAGGATAGGGTAAACCTGCCCGTAATAATATAATTTAAGAATGTCAAGACTCACAAACTCCCTTAGATTCCACATGACAAAGTTATGTTTGGATAGTCCCTTGCATAAGTTCGCTATGTGAGCCTGCCAGTTTAGACACCTATCAAAAGTGACTCCCAGAGACTTGACACAATCATTATCACTAAAGATAAAGGGATAGTTAATATGCTAACATGATAAGAAACTATAGAAATATGATATTTTGCTTATGCTCAATAGGTCACAAAATAGAATAATATCATATCATGTTCAGTACCAACTGCATAGAAACATTTCGATTTGTAGAATTCTATAAGTCACGGAGTCCCAGGGCAGGCTAGTCTAAATTTAATGGTGAGATACTATGACCTCTATCCACCCCCAATCGCCCTCTGAATGAAGTCATAAGAAATTTTATCAATTGTTCCCGTTACATTCAAGAAGGTCTCGATACTCACATCCTTCTGGAGTGTGAAATCTTATTAGAAATGTTATTAATCTTGTTTTTTCTTAGCAATGCCAGTTCTGTTTAGATACATATTACTACTTTAGCCTCATTACAGGAGAATTGTTCATGAAATAATTAACACAGAACATGACGTCGCATAAACACTAGACTAATTCCATCGATTTTAATACTAACGCAACAATACCACTTACAAACGTGAAAATCATAGGTACAAAACCGCATGAATATAAACCACATTGATTACATCCCTAGTACAGTCTCCGAGCTGTAGAAGTCCTTTATTATAAACACCTAAATATTTTCATATGCTGTTGCTACGCAAGTATAACTCTGGATTAGTTATTTAGTTCAACATTTCCAAAATAACTTCATAAATCCGAGTTTGAAGTCTGCAAAATTAATCATTAAAATGAATTTATGATAAATTCATCTTCTTGTGTAATTAATATAAACATGGGTTAGTAAAATTTAGGAAGGAAATAGATTATAAAGTTCCAATGAAGTTGGGAGTTATTTAATACCAGATTTTATTTCATTCGTACCCAGAAGTGGAAGACAAAACGTTTTTCTTTAGCGGCTTTGCCGTTTAAGTTTAATTAAATTTACCTGAAACAAGAATTAAACTTTTCTGTGTAGATTTTCAGTAAATAATTATGCCCATCGTATCGTATGTACAATTTTTTAATTGAAATAATGCTAATTTAATTTAATGACACATAACTGCATTCATCTTTTCCAAATGGAAAAAATAGGTAGTGTATAAAACATACTAGTCCTAAGTTTAAATGAAATTGTCATCACTACGCTTTTGAAAATTGAACATTTCTAGTTTAATTTAACTTGAGTAAAATTTAATTTTGAAATTTTAATGAGAAGTATATAAAAATAAGAGTTTAATATAACTTAAATTGAAACATTTCATTTTCTTTCTGGATATCTGATAAGAAAGGTATATTTGACTTTTATTGCAATTTATGAAGATTTCAGGCTGTTACAATATGTTTTATCTTGCAAATTTAACTTCCCTTTCTGGGCTTTGAGCTTATACTTTAATATCAAAGTAGTTCTCGAACATCCTAAATTAAAACTATCTATATACCTCTCTACAAAAAATATAGAGTCAGATACTTAAAATGAATCTTAAGTAGTGTATTAAATATTTGTTAGATAATAAACGGAAATTCATTATATGTCAAAGGTCAGGTCAGAAACCAATATAGCATGTATTGCATATCTTATTTACGGATTTATGAAGGGTGAAGCTAATAAAATCACAGAAATGGCAAGATAGTTGCTTTGTTTTCAGCTAAACTATTTTATTTTTAAAAAGAACTTTACTGAAGTCAAATATTCTTGCACATACAGAGTCGGAAATTGCGGATCTTTACAGAGAAAGTAGAATTTGCCGCTTCATTCCACGGAGGGTACGACGTATAAATGGCGCGGCGCCATGCATTGGTCTAGCATTCCCCCCCACTACTACGGTAATCCGTTCCGTATCGCCAACGCCAATTCGTAGACGGCAAGCCATAAGCCATGGGCCACAGATTACAGACATGAATCCGGTAACTTGATGCCAGTGTTGCCAGGTCTCATGCTTTTGCATGAGATCTCATGCTCTCATATTTTGATTACAAAATCTCACGCTTTTTAATAGACACAAAAAGAAATAATAAAATTATTAAAATTACTCTTTGAAATCTACCAAAACAAAGACCCAACGAGAAGTAAAGGCAAAATCGAGGGCAAAATTGAATGGATAGAGGTAGCTATCTACAATATTTGGGTACTTGAAATGTCCTTTATTGTAGACTGCTCTCTTAATAATTAGCAATGAATACATAAACGGGTATGACAGGCGACGGATATGCGGTGTGTGTGTGTGCTGTATTCACGCTGTATTGCAGTGATTCTTAACTCTATTCCGTAAGGGTACCTACATTTTCTGGAAACAACAGATTTTACGACCCGTGGGTCACCCTGCGTCACGTCAACTGCGCCTCAACGTTCGCCCGGCCTAACAATAAAATATATTAGAAAGGTTACGTGGTTAATAACTTTTAAGTAAGTACCATTAAGTACCTACTTACAATGTAATATTGTGATAAAATAGCATAACATAATGCTTTTTAATTAAATAAAAATGGCATTACAAAAGTAATTAAAAATTAAGCTGTGTCAAGAGGTGTTTTTTAATAAATTAAGCCATCTCATGCTTTTTTCTCCAAACCTCATGCTATTTTGAAATTATTCTCATGCACTGAATTTTTCCCACCTGGCAACACTGCCTTATGCGAACAGTGGAAGTACGCTGTGGTGGAAGTATGCCTGTAGCATGACACAAATACACGAAAGCGGCAAAACACAATTCACCATCAAGATCCTCACTTTCCAAATGTGTATAATAAGAAATAACAGAGGTTCCAAAAATCACTATACAATGGAGAAATTGCATGATTTTTCTAAATACGTGCAGGTCAAAGAATGTGTTATTTTAATCGAAAACAATTTCGTGGAAAAATAAACCTAGAAATGGCATTTAAAATTTTAGTCTGACCACGCTCCCAGAAAGCGGTCGCCGCCATAGCGAAGACCTGTGACGTCAAACGCCGTTCGCGAGGAATTGTGATTGTAATGATGTGTACAACCTGAATGCGATTTACATTGATCTAATTTTTTCTCTTACCTTTTTGGCCTTAAAGCCAAATTAATTTACTTTCACACTTTTCAGAAATACCGTACTATTTCCTATACTTTGATCAGAAATTTGTACTATACGTTTATGTGTGCCTGTGTATCTCAAATATCGCTACATACAGAATAAAAACGTAAATATATAGTAATTATCAATAATGCATAGGTACACTTTTAGTTCTAAGCACAATATACAAATGTTTATGAATCTTTTTTAAAACTGCTCAAGTAAGAATTTTACTTGCACCTTGCTGTAGAACGTTGCAACTACTATTAGCTACATAATAGCAACTGTTATTTTACTCTGGTTCATTAAAATCAGGAATTTATCCGATGGTCTACATGTTCAGTATCAGGAATATTTTTTGATGGTTTACACGTTTCAGTGACGTTATATTAGCACTTGGGTGTCTTTGTTAGTTTGTCATTATTTGGTTAGTCAATAATATCATCCATTTTCGTCTCGGATTGCTGCTGGTGTGAGGATGCGAAAAGAACAGATAAAAACAGTTTAGCTTGTTTAGCACCAACAGAAAGGAAGCTCCCAGAGACAACGTTCATGTCCATTCAAGTTTTGAATTTCTTGTTCGAATTTCGGTTTGCAGCGTCGATATGCGGTTATACAGGGACTAAGTACAAAACCCTCGGCGCCTATCATACGTACGACTGAGATGGCTTAGATTTAGATCCATAGTTGAAACTTACATCTGTCAGCAATATTTACTACCATGCGGTCGGTTTTTTTGCAGCATTTCTAAATGCACAAACGACAAAAATTAACATTCTTATTGGTAATAATACCTGATACGTAAGTAGCAGTTAATCCGTTAGCTCCACTATTTTGCATTCGTTTTTGATTATTTCTTTACAAATTGGCAAAACTACAACATTTGCATTCATTGTAACCACTTACTACCGATAAAACACACTTTCTTTAGGTACAGCTAGATATAATATCTATTTATTATATCGAACGAAAGAAGAAATTAAAATGTATCCGCGGCAGTCTTGTGCCATAACCTAGAAAACCAAACCGGCAAACTATATTGTGGGAAAGTATCTGCACCCAACAAAAATCTATTCATTTAATAACTATAAATCGTTTAAAAATTAAAAAAGGTATTAAAAACTGAAGAAGCACACAAATCTACAACGTAAATACATGGTAACCACAGGAATTAAATTATGACTTGATTGAAAATTTTGCGGTCGTGTTGCTGGTTGCCTACCTTACCTACTCTGATTCTTTAAACGCGTGACGGACAAGTTGCGTAGGCGGCGTTAAATAAGGATTTAATATAATTTAGAACAATTTTTTTTCGCTTTATAAATAAGTTTGGAAATTTTTTGAAGGGTGATTCCGTTAATTCTTAATTTTCTCTATCCCCTCTTAAAATATTTGCTTAGTCATAGTTAACCCTGTATAGAGTGTATATGTAGATGTTGACCTTTTTTTCCCAACACAATTGAGCAAACTGCAACAAACTATCACGACCTACTTTGAGCTTGTTAGAGACGCAGTTAAGTTTCTGCTACAAATGTGTACGCGGCTTAAAGTGTTTCTTTTAATATGTAATCGCAATGTTCCATAAATAAAAAAGAGATTATCAAATTTACATAATTAACTGCAAAATTGAAAATTTTGTAGGAATTACTTAATAACTACTTAAATCAATATTGTTTCCTTATACACGATTACATAACATATCTTTATTTTCAAATCTTCCATGCAGTTTAAATGCTTAATATATTTCATAAGTAAACGTCTGGAATGAGGCGTGGAAGAGATGAATAAGTATTATAATAGCTGTTTCATCTAGTTTGATAATGTGTTTTATCCCTCGAGACATATAAACAGCCATTCATTATCTTGTAATTTCGCACTATGTAAATTACTCTTCAGGGAATTTCATATTTTAGAAGTTGACCGTGTAAATTTTAAAGTATGTACCTACCTGTTTACTTTCCAGCTATTTAATACATTTTCACACAACTAAGAATTTAATATTTTTATAGAAAAGAATGTACGTCACTGTTTTCGCATTATTAATTTGTTTCTTAATCGGAAAGAAATTTTAAATATAAAAGAACTCTTGGATTTATTCGGGCAAAACATGTTTTTTTAATAAATTTAGTATCTAATAGATAAAGTAGGTTTCAGAAATAGTCTCAGTGATGTTACTGTTGAAACTGTAACAAAAGTCAAATATATTTTTAAAAATTGCCATGAAGATATTATTTTTGATAAATTATACAATGCAGTGTTTAACTACCTCTATTATTTACTTTTAGTAATATTGCGTGAAATATACATTTTATATTCTACGCAGAAAATTACAGAGAGATTCCTAAATTGACTGAACAGTAAACATGCTATACAAGATGTTTCTTAAGTAGATTTCAAAAATTTAGGGGCGTATTCTGTGACCAAAAATAAGGGTTTTTTTGGTATATAAATGGCTCTTTTAGGACCACACACCCTAGAACAGCCATTGTCCAGCTACAGTGTGCCAAAAATTAAAAAAGGGTCGGTTTTAATCTTTAATTTCTAAACATGATTAGATAATTTAACCAAATTCGGTGTGCATATTTAGCATGACTGTAGGTATAAAACAAAAAATTACCAGCTTTAGAAATTTACCAATAGCGGAGATATGGGTGTCATCGATCATTATTTGCAAAAAATATTATATTACCATGTATAATATTACAAATAAAATAGGTGATCATATGCGCTATTTTATTATCTTCACTATTTGTTTCTCGGCACTTTTTGTATTCCAAATCAAGTGTAAAATAATTAATTAACAATACTTTACTATGATATGTTACAACAACTGTTGGAAATGACCAACTTCGACCAAAATACATGCTTCATATCTTCTTCAAATTGCAGCTCGAATATCTGCAAACATTCCAGGAGGAGTTGTTATCACAGCCAGCTATAATTTGTTGACGTAAGTGTTCCTCAGATTCAATGTGAACCTTGTAAACTAATGTCCCCAAACAAAAAAATCAATAGGGTTTATATCGGGTGATCTGGGTGGCCAAAGTTGACCTGGTTCTTTAGTGTCTCGTCCAATCGCGTTATTACCAAATATTTAATTTAAAATTTCACAAGCAGTCAAGCTAAAATGTGGGGGAGCCCCATCGTGCATAAACCACATTCTTTGCTTTGCGCATAGGGAACAATCGTCAAGCAGTTCAGGTAAAACGTTTTCAAGGAAGTGTCTGTAGGAGGCACCGGTTCAAGTTATTGGTAACAAGTAAGACCCAATAAGAAAATTTCCAATAATACCCACCCATACATTCAAAGAATATAGCATCTCCGGAAAAATTAGGTTCGGCGGTAAACAATAGGCCAGCGGTAAAGTCAACATTTTGTTCAATTTCAGAACGGACTAAACTAATTTATAATTATAATATTAATATTTCCAGCGATTTTCCTTGGGCTTTCTTCAATTTCGTGTTGAATAGCTTCTTCTAACTCAGTTGTTCTAACACTCAATGCCTTCCAGGAATTGAAACTTTCTAAAATGAACCTGACTCCGAAAGACGTTGAAAAACATTTCTGAGCATCCTTGAATTTTTAGTTGGATGGTTTGGATCTTTCCAGATAAATTTGCCTAGCCTCACTGGATCTGCAAGGCCATAAATGTAAACCATATTGGCCATTTCAGCATTTGAATACGCACAAGCCGTTATTAAAACTTAATATTTTTTTAAAAATTAAGCTTAATTTGACAATACACGATATTTAAAAGATGGCGGCTTTCTATTATTTTTGTTTTGCATGACCTCCCTAAGATATGTTCAAGTAATTTAAGGGCACTGTTACCGTGTATTAGCAGAGTAGTCTACAGTAAGATATTAAACCCTTGATAGATATACTGTTATCTAGTAATAGCTAAACTATTGATGGCTCAAATATCGCTAACTGTATATTACGTGATCTCACTGTGGTTAAGTATGGCGATAATCAAAACAACATGAATATCGGCATAGATAATTTTAAGTTTACCTTTCCCTTCTACAAAAAATGTAACACTTTTGCAGTTTATGTAAGAATTCTATAAAAAGAGTCACTTTCAGTAAATATTTTAAGTATGAAATCGCTACATTTTGGCAATATAAATACTAACACTACCTAAGTTTTACTTTCCAGTATTCAGTAATGTATAATTTATTTTAGTAACTTCAACAGGGTTTAAAATTCCTAACTTTAAAATTACATCGACATATCAATATTTTGGGCCATAAATACGCAATTTATTAAATAAATCAACTTTGTTGTTAATCGGTTTCGAATACAAAAAAGGGTAAAAAAATAAAAAGTGAAGATAATATAATGCATATAATGACCTGTTTTATTTGTAATGTTATACAGTGATTTATTTTTTTGGTTAATAATGATGGATGATACCTACATTTTCGCCACTCGTGAGTTTCTAAAGCTAGTAACTTTTTTGTTTCATATCTACTGTTATACTAAATATGTACATCGAATTTGATTAAATTATGTTAAGTGGTTTAGAAATTAAAAACTGATTCTTTAAATTTCTTTGACATGCTGTAGCTGGGCAATGACTGTCCTAAGACCCTACATTTACATAACAAGAACTTTTGACTACAAAACATACCCCTGGCTTTTGACCTCTACTTAAGATATGATTATTTTCTTTAATTTGATATGTACTATGGTCTATTAAAATTATAGCAGTCAATCCTCTAATACCCTGTATAAACACACATGAAAAGATCTTCAACTGTACTTGATGTCTAATATCTTCCTTAAATTAGTTATTTTTTAAATTCCTCTTAAGAATATTCAGTTCTTTATCCAAGACTTGTGGTGGCTTTCATTTACTAATATGTATCTTTCGTAACGATTAATTAAACGTTACCCTATATTTAAAGTGCTATACCATTTGCGTGCAGTATTTTAATTAACATGTGTATTGGGTTAGTTGCTTATCATGAAAGCGGCAAGTAGCGCTTTGTTTTTAACACGAGTTTGTGACCGTTGCCTTTTCCCATCAATCTTTTCTTCGAAAGCTAAAAAGTATTAATATAGGGTACATATAATCATTAATCATTTCAAAATATACGTCACTTATACAAGGAGAAAACAAACTGTTTTAAAAATACAAATATCTCATTGATTACATTTTATCTTTACATTAGTTGTGACCCTACTGACTAAATGAATAATATTTTTATTTGATTGTATTAGTAAGATTTATCTTAATATAAAAGAAACAGTGTCGGTTTAGAGAAATATTTTAGCTAAAAATGAGAGAATAGGTAGGTAATCCAAAATGTGTTACCAACAGTTGCCTTGCTAAACAATAACCTTGATTTACAACCGTGTGGTAATTAAAGTTACACACACTATTTGTATGTGTGGTAAGTTGTACGTCACTGCAAGATTTAAGGTAATACATACACAATAATACAAGAAAGCGAAATTTTTTACAAGAATTTCAACTGAAATAAAAAATCTTAAAACAATTTAGTGTCTTTATCTACACACAATATTCTCCATTTTAATATGAATACAGTTTTGCTAAACGAGGTATTAGTAGAACGGATTGTTGAGGATTCTAAAATCGAATGTTTCAATCCCACTTATTATTTTCAATATTCCAATTTGGCTTTTATAGAATACTTTATATATGCTTTATAAAATAAAAAACAGTCGTTTATATGATTCGTGCAGAAGGCTCAACGATACGACGCCCAGAAGAACCGTGTCTACAATTTTCTTAAATTCAGACTTTAATCTCTGAATTCAGACTGTAACTTTGAGGCGAATATGTTACAGGGTCATACCTGGAGAATCGACGACTAGGCAAAGATTTAATTGAAATTTTGAAAATATAAATAGTGAAGACTAAGACAGACTTTAATCTCTGAACTTAAATTTATGCCTAAACAATACACAATAGCCGAATTTCAGGAAACAACTACTGTGCGGGCTAATACCCCGGACTTATACCAATATTGCGATATTTACAAAACAATAGATGGTGACATATGTTACGTCTCGGTTACTCTTGTACAGTTATGACAGAATATGAACAGCTAGTCGGTGATCTTATCTGTGGCATACTGATGAGATCTAACAAGCTTGAAACCGGTATAAGTTTGGTGGCGCCGCTGACGACTAACCGTGATTGATTGCTATACGCTTTTCAAGTATAATTCAATGCTGGTTAGGACATTGGCCCGCAGAGTAGTTATTTCCTGAATTTCCGCTATTGCATAACATACATAGTATAAATTCATAAGTTAAGGCTGGGATTTTGTATACATATTTTTACCGTCTAACAGGGTTTCAAGCGAGGACACAGAACTCCAAGAAAATTGAAATAATTGGTTATTATTATGCAATATCAACGTATTCACAAAGGTTCCCGCTAGTGAATGAGATAATTTTTATTGCTCATAAAATCACATGAATAAATTAAAATAAATGTTAAAATATCTCAATTTTAGCCACACAGTTACTACGCCAATATGTCACAATTACGGCAAAATTATCACAGCCACAGCCACCAGATTACTTCACTCACTAGCCAGGACATATAGGACAACTTGTGTTTCACTTTCAGATTAATATTTATTGCTAATTTTACATTTTGTGTCCTCGAGTAAAATCATATATCACGGCTTCCATTTTTATGTACGTCAAAATGCACGATAAACTTCAGGGAACCGTGTGGTTCGGGCCTATACGGTTTGTATACTGTCTCATAGGTCTGTTTGATTCGCCGTTTCGCTAACTCAGGCTGTGCAATTCCTTTTCTACAAAATCCCCTCCTTAAGAAATTAAAATCTGAATTCAGAGTTTTAAGTCTGAACTCACAGTTTGAAATTTGAATTCAAAATTTAAAATCTGAGTTCAGGGTTTATAGTCTAAATTCAGAGTATAAAATCTTAACTCACAGTTTCAGACAAAGTTTGAATTATAAATTTAAAGTCGACAATTTAGAGATTAAAAACTTAAATCACAGTTTAAAGTCTGAATTATTAAAAATAAATGTATGCATGACACTTCCAGGGTTTTGTACAACGACTTATTTATTGAGATATTCCATCTCCTGAGCGTAACTCTTAACTTTGAAACTGAAGATTAAGTTTCTGGTCAATATTTATATTTGATGTACGTACTGGTGTATGGTTTGAAATCGTTGGTCTAAGACATTCCAGTTCTTGATTGTTAAGTAGGTATGTATGTATGTTCTAAATTATTTATATTATTCTAGAGATCCAGATCTACCAAATGTTCTGTTTTCTCTGTATGTGAGATAGTTGCTAACTTCTTACTGGTATCCCTTAGATGGAACTGTAAAACTAAAACTATGAACAAATAATAAAATAGTTAAAATGATAAAATATATAGGTACTATTATAAAAAATCAAAACTCTACAAAAAGTGATCAACGTTGAATTTTTGTGTAATATTTTTCAAACCGGGTATTCCATTTGAAACACTGAATAATACAATTCTGTATGCATTCAGTGCCTAGACACATAAATAATAATAATAATAATAATAATAATAATAATAATAATAATAATAATAATAATAATAATAATAATATGTCTTTATTTAAAATAATTGTACATCAAAGCACAATGATTATAAAAAGGCGAAGTCTAGCAAAAGCTACTCCCTTAACCTTACATTGACAAACACGTATAAATTTAGGTAGATATTAAAAAATTTGGTATAAAATTTGTAAGTAAATAATCAACAAAATATAAACTTGTAGACATACAAAACATATATATACAGAAAAATTAGTGTCGAAAAATGATAAAAATAAAAAAAAATATGTAACTAAGTGATGAAACCAGATGAAACAAACCTATTGGATTGAAAGATAATATGACTTGACTTCTTTCCGAAAACGATGTATTTTATAACTTTTATATTCATTATTTAAGCTGTTGTAAACCTTGACTGCATTGTAAGAAAATGATCTAGTATATAAGGTACTATGAAATCTTGGCAAAGAAAGTAAAGAGGTGTGTCTCAAATTAATATCGTGTATATTATAACGATGGTGCAATTTATTACGTAAATAAGGGGGAGAAGAGGTATTCATAATACGATGAACAGTTAAAGATAAATGGAATTTATATAAATTGTCCAATCGCAACCAACCAAGTTCATTTATACCCCGAGACACAAATTTTTTTAATCTAAGAACGAAACGACAACAAGAGTTTTGAACTTTTAAGACGATGCTTTGTTACTGCATCTAAACATGAGTATTATACTGTATTACAATAATTTAATTTCGATAAAACAAGGCTTTCACATAGTTTTTTTCTTAATTTATAATTTATAATATTTACGTTTTTATAAAGAAATCTTAGGACAAAGTAACATTTTTTTATTAGCATTGAAACATGATCATAAAATCTTAATTTAGTATCAAATAACAGCCCCAAATTTTTTGCATTATTAACTGCTCCAAGAATAATATCTATTTTCAAACATAAATTATGTAAAATATATGGTCTCTTTTTTTGAGAGCAAAAAATTATTACGGAACATTTATTCGGATTAAGCTTTAAGCTGTTATCTCTTGCATAATTCGATATAGAAGTTAAATCATTATTTATATTCTTCTCAGCAACTTTCATGTTTTTAGGATCGAAGGAATAAAACAACTGAGTATCATCTGCATAAGCGATAGATTTTGTGAATTTTGTATGGGTAAATATGTCTGCAGTATAAATTAAAAATAAAAGTGGGCTCAATACAGACCCTGAGGCACTCCTGAGGTAATAGAGCCTAGTTCCGAACACTGATCATCTAATATTACTTTTGAAACGATTAATAAGATAGGAATTGAAGAACTTTATAGACAATCGTCAAACCTGTAATATTTTAATTTCGAACACAATAAAGTATCGAACGCCTTAGAGAAGTCCAACAATACCAATGCGCTAACACATCCATTGTCGAGGGAATGCAAAATGTTGTCAGATGTATGAAGTAAGACAGAACATGTACTATAACCCTTTCTGAAACCTGACTGTAAAGGATTTAATATGTCATTGTCAGTGAGATACACGTATATTTGATTGTTCATTTTTCTAATATCTTAGAGAGAGTGGGTATTAAACTGATTGGACGCAAATCAGAGAAAGATTTAGGATTTTTTATTTTGGGTAGTGGTTTTACTAAAGTCAATTTCCACTTATCTGGAAAATACCCTTTTTCTAAACAACAATTTATAATGTGTGTAATATGTTTATATATAACAGGAAGACAAAGTTTTAACATTTTTGCATTTATACCGTCACATCCATATGCATTTGACTTTAGATTCAATATAATATGTTTAATATCATCATATGATGCTAAATTAAAACTGAAAGAAATGCCATCTCTAAAAATATTAGAATTGAAATATGTTTCAGTTAACTGACAACATTTAGCTGGATTAAATACAGAAAAAAAATAGTCATTAATAGATGTAGCATTCATCAAATTTAGTGGTATTTCATTAACGTTATTGGGTCTAATATTCAAATGATTAATAGCCTTCCATATTGATTTGTTATCCCTAGAATTTTGACTATAGGATAAATATGCACCTTTTTCTCGCCTAATAGCGTTAACAGTGAGGTTACGCAAGATCTTGTAGTGATTCCAGTCATCAACGCATTTGGTATTCCTGAACTTACTCAATGCTTCATTTCTGAATGTTCATCGTTGTTTAAGATATTTTAAAATAGTAAGTAAATTTTTGAAAAACTGTTCATTTTTGCGATAAACATAATTGTTTTAAAAGAATAAGTAGAATGCAGAAAATGTAAAAAATCATGGAGTTCTATTTTAAACTTATAATACAACCGGATGTGCAATTAACCATAATTTTATTTAAATAGACGCTCAAAATTCCTCAGGCTTCACTTTAGTCCAAAATATTTTAACGAAACTAAAATATGCACATGTGATATCATTATGGGAAATATTAGGAATCAAATAAAAAATAAAAATAAAATAAATCTAAACAATCTTGAAAACAATTATTTATTCTTCATTTATTCATTTAATATAAAATATATTTTTATAATTTTGGGTTGTTTTATATTTGAATTAAATAAGTTCTCACATACCGGCGTAAGTGACATACGTCGGTACGTATGGAAATGTCAGATACTCCACTACGTGAGATGAGGGGCGAGTTGTTTTGTAAAATTTAAAATTTATAGTTTACATAGGGACTTTAATAATTATAATATAAATACCCACTAAACATAAATCGGTTTATTGTAAAATTTGAAACATGCATATAAATTGTATTATCATTTTAAAAATTTTTAAGATTTCTGGATTTATTGACTTGAATTTTATGTCTACTTCTTGCACCAAATGTAGATATATTAAAAATTGAAACATCATAGACATGATTGATATTGACAGGTAAAGCAAACTAACATCCGCACATTCACCGCATCACGATAGCTATTTTTTACCATTAGTTGTGAAATGGACCGAGTCGATTTTACAGCTGTAATTCAGAGATATACCACACCTGAAATATTGGCTTCAATTATTTGACAATGTCAGAGTAAATCCTCCTCCCACCTGTGCCAAAGTCAGCAAAATTCTGAGAAAAGTTCTATCCTTTCCCTCTACATAATAATACTGTTACAATGTACCGTGTGTTCATCGATGAAATCTCGGAAATTGTAATAGCTATAAAGTAGCTTGTCATCATAATTGTCATTATTGTCAACACCATCGTCTTTAGCAATGCCTTTATCGTCACAAATGTATAATAACTTAATTTTTAATTTTTTTGTCATAATTTCTACTGACTTATTAAGCTTTTGTTGAACTAGTGCTCGGTCAAGTCAGTTATTTTTGGTTTAGGAAAAATTTAGATGTTATTATGGCAGTAAATATACCGCAACCGGAACTGGAATTTTTCGGTGTCAAATAATGATGTCAGATTGTCATACAGGGCGAGTAAGATTATTTTAAAAAATCAAATTTTGGATGTAATTTTTACATTTAATTATTTAAAATTTAACTTGACACAAAAAAGGTGGAACATTTGGTAAAAATGTACCGTTTTCGAGAATAATGCAAAAATCTGTGGTAAAGTCACCCAGGTGATCTGTATAATAGTACTTATTTATCAAATGTGTGTGTCAAACCCTGAACTTTTTCATTTATATGTCATATTTTGTACAAAAAAAAATATGGTAAATTATTTATTTTCTGATTTGAATACCAATTTTTTCTTTGTGAATATTTTAATCACGTTAAAATTTTATTGTTCTGCTTGTTACGCCCTACTAATACTATTAACCTTGTTTATATAGTTAGTAAACCAGTCAAACTTAGGAGTAAAAACAATAGATGGCAACAACGATGACTTGATTTTAAAAGAGTATCACCATCTATTATTTTTACTCTTAAGTTTGACCGGTTGACTAACTATATTACATATAAACAAGGCTATTACTAATAACGGCATGCAGATGTGCATATGTTGACTTTTTGTAGAATGTCTTAAGAATGACACTGCAGTTAGATGATCCATATTTTTTTTTATAATTTTCTGTAATAGTATGAATGCAATTTTTGCCATTTCGTATTCTCCGCACTCTAGAAGATGCCATATTTATCTGTAAAGAATTTTTTTACACTAATGATTGGATCTTCGGAAACCAAATCTAAAAATATGCCAGTTCTAGCTATTGCATTATGGGAAAAACCTAGCTTAAAAAAGTTAGAGGAAATATTTGCAATTAGCGCCTTCTACGTTGTACAAAAAAAATTATAATAACACCAGTGTGTTCGGCTACACCAAAAACGTGGCTGTGTCAAATTATATTCTCTTTTAATCTGTTGGTCTTTAAAAAAAATACATTTAAAATTTGATTTTCTAAAAATATCTTTCATCTCCTGTATATCAAAAATGACCGGCTCTATCAATGTTGTATCAGCCGAAATGAAGACTAATAAAGACGTATATATCCTATGAGCAGTGGCGCAGGACCGTTGGTAAATCTTGGGAAATAAAACCAAAGGTGGTCATGTGAATATAAACCACCATTGTGGGACCATTATTAGCCTATGGAGCTGTTATCTGGTGGCCGAAAGTTCAACAGGCGACAGCTAAACAAAAACTCAGCCAGGTGCAAATGATTGCCTGCCTAAGCATAACTGGAGCGGTGCATACGGTACTCACTATAGCAATGCAGGTGATACTATGTCAGATGTAATCATCATCTTCACTGACGTATTAAAAATGAAGGAAGGTGCAGGTTGTAGAACTTTTTCCAGATCCTGACATATTCTATATCAGTGGACAATGGATAGGCATGCTACCGTGGTATAAACGGAATTAGCAGATATAACCATAGCCGATTAAGAAATTGCCCGTAAGCATACAGCGGATAAAGTCATTAGAATCTACACAGATAGTAGACAATTGCTACTGATATTACGTAATAATAAGATAATAGCAACAGTATATCACGATCTGTGCACTAGCAAAGTGGCTGACAAGCTGGCTAAGAGTGGATCGGGTCTCAGTATGTTTGGACCTGGTCCCTCCAGTACGTTTCCGTTGCCAACATTTGTTGAAATTATCAAAGAGGACACACAAAGAGTTTAGTAAACGTTGTGATGAAATAAATAACTGACAATTTGTTAAGGAGTTCCGAGAGTACATCTGCACACTGTTGGCTAAGAAAGCACCTCTATTACATGAGGAATTGTGAATCATCTCTTTTTAGGGGTTGCGAACAGGAAGATGGGGCAGCCTTCTATGGCATACATTAGAGAGATCTCCCTCAGCAACTTCACCACCTTTTTATCCATATTAAGTTGGTTGGAGGCTCAGGTGGATTGACCTCCTAATGGGACGAAGTGCAATGGGCCCAAAGGGGCCTAAGTGCTGTAGCCTTTCTGCTACCGTCCCCACAATTCCAGGCCTAGAAATATTGCCATTATTTTTGAACAACCTGTATAACGAATTGCAATTTTAGTCGCCAAAACTGATAAATCACCCAATTGCTAAGAAATGGTTTAGATCATTTTAATCCTGGAACAACCTGAATGGCATTTAAATGTCCATAGTGATTAGTGATACTATAAATTATGTAAGATATGATTTCAACAATTTAGTATTTTCGCTCATTGTTGAGATGCATTCAGCAGTCAGCCAGTATTTTAAAATTGTAATCAAAATAATAATAAGAGTTTCATATAAATAAAAGAAGCAGAATGCAGAAAGAAATTGTATGTAATCAAAGGTATTTATCAAACTCTTATGGAAAGAAATCCAGTTCGTCTCTATTTGAAATCTAATTACATTTAAGAAATAATTAAAATTTTAATTTATTTCGATCCCGAAATATATAAAAATCCCATTAAAAGGTCTCATTAAATGTCATTCCATGTTCCTTACAATAATTTAAAGAAAACCCTAAAGTTGATGTCGGAATTGAATTGCAATCTTTTTGCGGAAATTGAAGGAGACTCGAAACTCCGCATTCCCCAGATCTGCGAAGAGAAATCAAAATATAGTCCTATCAAGAGTGACTAAGCCACAAAGCTATGCATTTAAACGTTATTTATTTAAGTTATATTTGTAGTGTGATTGTTCTCGTCTTCAGCTTTAAGTTATCTATAATTAAATCACTTCTTCTAATAGAACTGCTCGACATTCAGTTTTGCGTAAATTAAAGATACGCCCTGACCGTAAAGTACCAACATTATTTTTGCAGATATATTTTGACGTTTTTAGATTAATTTTTTAATTAAAATTATAAATTTTTACTTTAATTAAATATATTAATAACTTAAGCTATTAAGTAATTTTGATTTCATAGATGTTATTAAAGATACCTTTAATAATTAATAACAATTAAATATAATGCTTTGAGACAGAGGATTTTTTTTTGATAAGTGAAAGACTTAAAGCTGCATTGCTGCAAGTCATTAAACTTCGCCATTTGATAATGATTCAGATATTGTATTATAATATATGTTATAGTGTTGAATCATTAATAAATAAGTTTATTATTATTTTATTTTAAGTAAGTAAACAAGTTATTTGGTTGTGTAAAGCATCCATCTCTACTTTGGCCTGTAATGAAAATTTGCAAAATTGTAGCAGTTATGGGTCAAAATCTTGTGCTAGACCTTGGTAAAATATTACCGGAAATTGTTACAAAATTTATAAATTGTAGTAGATGTAATAATAATTAGAATATAAATATTGCATATTCATAGCTTTAAACTAATTTTGATAACCGAAACTAGTTTTGCCACAGTTTCATTTTATAAGAACAATTTTCGGTTAATTGTTGGAAATAGATAGATACATTTTTGTACCTGTATCTGATTATAGTCAACCTTGATATTATATAGTTTAATATGTACAGAAATCATGATATATTGTTTTCTATAAATCTCTAGCAGAAATTAATTAAATAAATAATTTTCTAATGGTACATCAAATAATGGTAGCCACTTGCCCTGCCTCGTTCAACTGTAACTACGCACTGCTTATTACATTATTTTTAATAATTTTCTTTTCTTTTAGTCGCATCAACTTAGCATTTCACTTGCAACTTTTTGCAGAGAGGTCCGATTGAGATGCGGTTTTCTGCGAAATGTTCAGGGAATTGTTTATAACAAAAGCTACATCTAACCTCTGTATGCTCGCAAAATTTTATTGTTTATTTAACAAATGACCCATTTTTGTTGAACATATGGCAAATGTCAAACACGATTCAACGAAAATGTCTGGAAAATGTTCTCTCGGGGGTTTTCGAGGTCCCTCTTTATCACTTTGGTGTTAGCTTTATTATTTATTGCTAAATTGTTGTAACTGGGCTAATTAACGAATTAAAAACTCCACCCCCGTCATCACTAGAGAACCGGAATTTTTTCCAGGATTTCTGACTTATTAAGGCAAACCATCGGCACAAGATGTTTGCAAATATAATTGTTTATTGTTCGATTGTTGCAACCTCCCTAATTAATAAATTAATAACTCTACTCCCGGAATCGTTAGAGAACCAGATTTTTTTGCAATAACTCTGGGATGATGAGGAAAAGCATGGTCACAAAGTAATACTTAAAACAAAGAGAACATATATGTTGTGTTGAACTTATAAAAAAAATAGTGTACAAGGACTCTTGCAAATACAGATTTGTAAAAAAAATCAAAAACAACAATTTGGAAATGAATTAAAAATATGCTTCATCATGACACTGGAAACTGGTCCACTGCAAAACCTGACAATGCGCAGTGAGAGTCGGCAAAATGAACGTACACATAATTGAACGAATTTCCCCTGGACAGAAATAAACAAAACTTTATATTTATTTTATATTAGCAAATTCTATTGCTTTTGCCACTACTGTTATTAATAATTAACAAAATTAATTTGTGGCTAATAAAATAATTTGATACACCTGATATTACAACACTGCAAAATTTTATTCACCGTGTAAACACATTTGGGCCCGTCTTACACCGCTTTTATAAACTAATACAAATGTTTCTGGTTCTTAAGCAGTAGAAAATATTCTACGCCAAATACAACTCAGTTCCAAACACCATAAACTATTTTACATTAAATCTATGCTATTGAAGTATTCCATATCATAATATTTATTTTATGATACATTAATTCTGGTAGTATAAATAATGTAATAACTAGAAATTACTAACTTTATGATGTGAGCAGCGATGTCATGGACAATTACAAATGTGATTATATTTCACCACTATTTGCATTGTAAATATTATATTGCATCATACATAAAATTTTCGATTTTGAAATCAGTAGATTTGCATGAATTTAGAATATACATATTTATTAGGTATCAATGTTGTACCTACAATGAAACTGAAATCGGTACTTTTTAGTGAATATTATTGCATCCCTAGAAGTATTTGCAGTTCTTTGCCAAATTTATTGAAGCTACAAAATTATAAATGTAAATTTTGTAATTAATGCTTTTTACCTTTTTTACTGTATTAGAAAGGTATTTTAAGCTAATATAAATCAAATCTTCTACAATTCCTATCAATGAAGTCGTATGTAAGCTCTCTGATACCAAACATCTAGGTATGCTAATGAAGAATTCCATAGACAAAGCTCTATTCAACAATAATCTAATATACAAATTAATCTAGCTAAATTTACTAACCTGGTGTAATGAAAACATTCTATAAATATCTTAGTTCACTTTTGAAACTGAGGTAATTTGAAAATTCAACCACAATAGATGGGATCTGACCTATTTCTGCATTTTATGGATTGCTTCTTCAGGTGGCCTCCTTTAAGTTGATTTAATTTTTATTAAATCTTTAATTTAATTTAATTTAAATTTTAGTCCGCAGAGTAGTTAGTTTCACACAATATTTTTAATACCTAAATATATATATATATATATATATATAGCCGAGCGGCCAAGGCGGCGATGAATAGTTGCTGCCAGGGAAGCATGAGTGGCCGGAAGTTGGTTCGAATCCAACACGGGGCAGGAATTTTTCTGTCCTACCCATGGATGTTTGTGATTGTAAGGGTGGGGGGTAGTGTAAGTTAGTAGGTAAGAAATGCTAAATATGGCCTAATTACCAGTAAGCTTCAGTACCTTTTTTACCTATACCACATCTGTCTTCTAGTTACCATTTTTTGATAGAACTAATTGAAATTGCCAAAGTTGTTGTTGTTACCTACATAGTACATATATTATGGTAAACTACAGCCAGTTTAAGCTGAAAATTAACCTTAAAAGTCTCTTTTGAGCAACAGATAATATATTAACGTCAATGACCCTTCTCCAAGTAATTTAAGGAAATATGACTATACCTGGTGACAACGGAAAGTGGAAACGCTGTAACTTTTTTATGACTACTGATAAAAATTTAAAATTGGGTGGGTTTGTAGTAGATGGTGTCATGAATTCTTTGGGGTCATTTTGGATTTCATGACATTTTCCATTGCAGATCCTTGCGGTACCCCAAGAGAAACGTCAATCTTATTTGAAATATGTTTTTCGACTTTTATTATCATTTATGATTTTTAGTACGAATATGTCCAACCATGTAAAATTGCCATATACGCGGATTATACAACTTTTGTGAAACAAAATTCAGGTTAACACTATCCAATGTATTTGATACATTAAATAGCACCAAAATATATTTACCTTCATCCAATTGTTAACATACATAGATAGTTAAAAGTTAGCATGAAACTGTCTCTACAGTCTCTAAATCTATGTTGTAAGTAAAGAATACCGTTCAACAAACTCAATTGTAGTGTTGAAAACAACTATTTCAATTAACTTAGGAAACTCACTATTTAATGAGATTTGCCTATAATTGTCAATAATTTCCAGGCCACCTTTTAATACAATAAAATTACTATTTATCAATTCAGTAAATTATTTTACAATTTCATGATAAATTGTTTTAACTAATTTTAAATTTACACCACAATGCGAGAACTATTTTTATTTTTTATTTTAGTAATTTGATGTCTGATATGGGGTTAATATGTAACAATTGTTGTTAGTGATAATTTATGCCCAAAGTGTTCAAGTAAAATATTAATACACATCAGTAAAAGAAACCCAACTTTATTATCAATAATACCACTATTTAGTAATTACATATTTGTTTCCGCGCAGATCCATTTTCCCTAGTGGTATATTTATACTATTCTCTGACGCTCTAGTTTTATTATCATTTAGATAAATTGTTAAAACAGTTTCTTTTGATACATGGTGATTTTCCGGGTTGTTATGCCGTGACCTCGGTAACTGGTAGCTGCCAGAAACAGAGTTAAAATGCACATCCCTAGCATTAGCTGGGATACTTTTACCTGCCCTGGTTGTTCTCGGTCTAGGCTCTGTGGGGACAGACCCGCTATCGGTGTCTCTGGGCCTGTCCATATATTGATTTCGGTTCCTACTGTTGGTATTACGACTGCTACGGTCGGAACCGCTTCTCGGATACTGGTGGTCCTCCGAGGCGTTCCGTAGCCGCCGCTGTAACTGGTCGCATCCCATGCTTCCAAACGTTTCGCCGCTCTTCACTGTCGGCATCTTCAGTGGTGACTCTGCAAAACTTCGCCGCGACTGAGGCCGATATGGACCTCGTTAGCGGTCTCGTAGCGTCGGTGCAGCTGCGCGCGCTTCTGCACCTGCGTAAACAGCCAGTGGACGGGGCACGATCGATATCTGCAATGACGCACGACCCGTCACGGTTGAGTAGCCGCGAAGGCGTGGCCAAGCTATTAGTCATCGATCGTGTGACGTAGGAGTGGTACGAGCGCGCACGGATTCGCGCCGTTGGGTAGTGGGCGGGGCCAGAAGCTCGGCTTGAGAACCGATGCCCTCCTCGTCATTGGTCGGCAACCCAGTAGGCGTGGCTACGCTGTTATTAGTCATTGATCGTGTGACGTAGGGAGTGGTACGAGCGCGCACGGATTCGCGCCGTTGGGTAGTGGGCGGGGCCTAACGCTCGGCTAGAGAACCGATGCCCTCCTCGTCATTGGTCGGCAACCCAGTAGGCGTGGCTACGCTGTTATTAGTCATCGACCGTGTAATGCGGGTGCTAGCACAAGTGAGTTCGGACATGCGCAGTCGGCCGGTAGGCGGGGCCATAGGCTCAAATCCGGCGACTAGGCCCGCCCCGTCACGGTTCGGTAGACATGTAGGAGTGGCCATGCCATTAGTTATCGAGAATGCACTACTCGCCGACGCTGTTGCTACAGCATTTCCCTGGTCACGTATCCCGATGGAGGCGTCCGTTCGCGCTACAATTCTCACATTATCGTAGCCACTCAACCCATCCCGTTGTTTGTTTTTCAATAAGGGTAGCCACGTTCTACTCATACGGAACCCTTCATCGCGGTTCATGTTCTTCGGATGCTGTTCAATTTCTAGTGCTTCCCGCCTAACCAAGTTATAAAACCCCGTTGTTCTCACAAGAACACTAGTGTTCTCGAACTGTATTACATGTCCCTCGTCCAACGCATGTTGGGCGACAGCGGACTTCTCTGGTTGGTTAAGTCGTAAAGCCCTTTCATGTTCCTTTTTCCTGGTGACAACCGATCTCTGTGTCATACCTATATAGTCTTTGCCACATTCACAAGGGATGCGATAAACTCCAGGAGTGAAAAGAGGATCTAGCCGATCTTTCACTGGCCTCAACTCCTTTTGGACTTTTCGGGTGGGCAAAAACCACTATATTAAAACAGTTTCGTTTTTCTGATTAATTTTTTTTTCTTTATATTCTATTTTGTACATATTATAGCGATATTTTATATCTAACGACGGTTATCGTCCAATACATATTTTCTAATGTATTATTTATTTCCCTGAAATTTTGATTATATCAGTTACTATGTTAAGTATTGCTACTTATCTTTATGTCTATAAAAGAACAATAGGTACTCATCAGAATATGCACCCAATTAACATGTTTAAGTAAAATAATAATTGGCTAATATTAAAATTACTCCTAACCATAACATTAATTTCATTACTTTACAATAAATTAATAGATATTATCCATATTTAAGAATAACTTAATACATAAAATGTATGCTAAATGAAATTTACAATTTCGCATGTTGCAAGGAAATATTACTGATTAGATATAAGGTTCGTTCTTGCAGCAGTCGGAAACGGTTTGAAACTATCAGAAATGTCCGTCCAACTATTTATTGCATTAAATTCAATGGCAACTCTTTCCCAACTTAACTGGTACAATATTTCTGACAGTTTCAAACCGTTTCTAACTGCTGCAAAAACAAACCTATTATCAACCGTACTAGGACTTGTAATTCCATTTTTAATTGCAAATATTGTAGTCGGATCAATTGTCACATGTACCTCAAATGAATTGAGGTCATCACTCAAGATATTTCTATTTATTGTTACATATATGTAATCTACATTTAAATCACCACATAATACACTTTTTTCCAACAAAGTTTAAAACTAATGTCAATTTATTTATAAAAGTTTCACAATCTCTACTAGGTGGTCCATAAATAGTAATAAGAACTGTATTGAATTTATTTACGGTTATACAGGCTACACTCACTTTCAAACATACTTTACCTAATGATTTATTATTTGAGATGTACCTATAGCTACTAGTTTGATTTCTATATTAAAAAAGCCGCTGTGAGTGGTCTTTGATCTTGAAAAGTGCAAATTTAAATTAAACTCAGGGCAATAGATATTCTTAATTTCAAGATTCTGAACCCAATGTTTAGTTATAATACATCAATATTGTACTGGATCAGAAGGGAAGGAACAATACCAAGTCAGTTTCTAAACTTTGTATATTTATGTGACAAATGTTCATTAGGTATGTGTTCAGTAGGTATTTAGATTTTTTATCATAATGGCAACGTCAATTACATAGAATAAGACGACAAAACCAACAAATAAATGAAGTATTTATGAATCGAATTGGACTGTTATGAGAACTTATGTTTTGGTTTTAATTTTGCCCTAATCCAATCTTTTAACATCGTTAGAAACAGTCAACACGCAACAGACTAAAAATTGTAAACCTGCACCCTGACACCAAGGTAAATTTTAACGCAAGTTTGAAATATTTATTAAAAGCTTAAACAACGATACATTATAAGAGATAGGACGTGCGACTATCGCTTCCTGTTACTAAAATCACAATTAAATAATTTTATTTTGATACTTTCTGTCTCTTAATTTCTAATAACTCTAAACGGATGGTATTATTTTCATGTTTCAAACTGACAGTAAAAACCCTTTCTATTTCTAGATTCCGGTAGATTTAAAAATGTTACAATGATTGTGTTCAGGAATATATTTAGTACACTTTCAACTACATGCCGTAGAATCAGCAAAGCTGTGTGAAGTTTTTAGAGGACTTTTGCCATTTGTAAAGCTAAACAAACAAGATATTGTTAGCAAGCTAATCATCAGCGTCTATGTGAAACAGCCAACGTAATGATTTTCATCGGCATACCCATGCCATACGTAGGCAGAGCTACACAATAAAGTGCTGTTGCCATTTACAAATCTAAGCATACTGGAGATTGCGTTATACAGGATTAAATATAACTAAGTACAAAAATTTTAACAACGTGCTCAGGGAGTCCTAAAAGACATTAACAAATTTATTTCGTAATTCTAGCTCTATGTGGAGCAAAATCCTCTTTTCCCACGGAAAATCAGTAACTATGACAATCATCGTTTGAGATGGCCTAGAAATGTTAACTACCTACCTGTCGTTTTTAACAGCTTTGACAAATGTAGAAAAGACGAAATAAAATATTTTTATCAATAACAGTTAATCCGGTTAGCTGCAGTATTTTGTATTCGTTATTCATTTCTTAATTGCGCAGTACCAAAACTACATTTTTCGATCATTTCAGGTTCAAGTAAAAAATCTTTGCAATGGCAAGTTTTAATGTAATCTATAAATGATACTGCAGGAAACAACTACTCCGCGGGCTAATGCCCCGACCGGCATTGAATTATACCTGCAGTATCTGTGTGAAACAGCCAAGAACCCTTGTCGGCCACTCCACCAGACATAGACCGGTTTCGAGCTTGTTAGCCCTCATCAGTATGCCATAGGTGAGATGACCGACAATTGAACTGGCTGTTCCTTCATATGTAGTTTCACATAAATCGAGTGCATGTGAGATGTAACTGGTCTGCTACTTACTGCTCGGCCTAAGCGGCTCGACTTGCAGAAAGCGACCCACAATATCGTAGGTACTTAACCGCAGACCTCTCGCCCCGGGCGATGCGCCATTAAATCATGGAGAGGTCTCGCCCCGGGCGATGCGCCATTAAATCATGGAGAGGTCTGCGGTTAAGTACCTACGATATTGTAGGTCGCTTTCTGCAAGTCGAGCCGCTTAGGCCGATTAAGAAGTAGCAGACCAGTTACATCTCACCTGCACTCGATTTATGTGGCTACACTCACTTCCAAACATACTTTACCGAATGATTTTATTATTTAAGGTGTACCTATAGCTACTAGTTTGATTTCTATTAAATTGAAAAAGCCGCTGTGAGTGGTCTTTGATCTTGAGAAGTGCAAATTCAAGTTAAACTCAGGGCAATAGATATTCTTTATATCAAGATTCTGAGCCCAATGTTTAGTTACAATACATCAATATTGTACTGGATCAGAAGAGAAGGAACAATACCAAGTCAGTTTTTAAACTTTGTATGTGACAAATGTTCATTAGGTAAGTTCAGTAGGTATTTAGATTTTTTATCATAACGGCAACGTCAATTACATGAAATAAGACGACAAAACCGACAAATAAATGAAGTATTTATGAATTGAATTGGACTGTTATGAGAACTTATGTTTTGGTTTTAATTTTGCTCTAATCCAATGCTTTAACATCGTTAGAAACAGTCAACACGCAACAGACTAAAAATTGTAAACCTGCATCCTGACACCAAGGTAAATTTTAACGCAAGTTTGAAATATTTATTAAAAGCTTAAACAACGATACATTATGATAAGACGTGCGACTATCGCTTCCTGTTACTAAAATCACAATTAAATAATTTTATTTTGATACTTTCTGTCTCTTAATTTCTAATAACTCTAAACGGATGGTATTATTTTCATGTTTCAAACTGACAGTAAAAACCCTTTCTATTTCTAGATTCCGGTAGATTTAAAAATGGTACAATGATTGTGTTCAGGAATATATTTAGTACACTTTCAACTACATGCCGTAGAATCAGCAAAGCTGTGTGAAGTTTTTAGAGGACTTTTGCCATTTGTAAAGCTAAACAAACAAGATATTGTTAGCAAGCTAATCATCAGCGTCTATCTGAAACAGCCAACGTAATGATTTTCATCGGCATACCCATGCCATACGTAGGCAGAGCTACACAATAAAGTGCTGTTGCCATTTACAAATCTAAGCATACTGGAGATTGCGTTATACAGGATTAAATATAACTAAGTACAAAAATTTTAACAACGTGCTCAGGGAGTCCTAAAAGACATTAACAAATTTATTTCGTAATTCTAGCTCTATGTGAAGCAAAACCCTCTTTTCCCACGGAAAATCAGTAACTATGACAATCATCGTTTGAGATGGCCTAGAAATGTTAACTACCTACCTGTCGTTTTTAACAGCTTTGACAAATGTAGAAAAAGCGAAATAAAATATTTTTATCAATAACAGTTAATCCGGTTAGCTGCAGTATTTTGTATTCGTTGTTCATTTCTTAATTGCGCAGTACCAAAACTACATTTTCGATCATATCAGATTCAAGTAAAAATCTTTGCAATGGCAAGTTTTAATGTATCTATAAATGATACTGCAGGAAACAACTACTCCGCGGGCTAATGCCCCGACCGGCATTGAATTATACCTGCAGTATCTGTGTGAAACAGCCAAGAACCCTTGTCGGCCACTCCACCAGACATAGACCGGTTTCGAGCTTGTTAGCCCTCATCAGTATGCCATAGGTGAGATGACCGACAATTGAACTGGCTGTTCCTTCATATGTAGTTTCACATATAAATCGAGTGCAGGTGAGATGTAACTGGTCTGCTACTTCCTGCTCGGCCTAAGCGGCTCGACTTGCAGAAAGCGACCTACAATATCGTAGGTACTTAACCGCAGACCTCTCGCCCCGGGCGATGCGCCATTAAATCTATAAATGCCCCGGGCGATGCGCCATTCTGCACTCGATTTATGTGTGAAACTACATATGAAGGAACAGCCAGTTCAATTGTCGGTCATCTCACCTATGGCATACTGATGAGGGCTAACAAGCCCGAAACCGGTCTATGTCTGGTGGAGTGGCCGACAAGGGTTCTTGGCTGTTTCACACAGATACTGCAGGTATAATTAATGCCGGTCGGGGCATTAGCCCGCGGAGTAGTTGTTTCCTGCAGTATCATTTATAGATTTAATGGCGCATCGCCCGGGGCGAGAGGTCTGCGGTTAAGTACCTACGATATTGTAGGTCACTTTCTGCAAGTCGAGCCGCTTAGGCCGAGCAGGAAGTAGCAGACCAGTTACATCTCACAAGTTTTAATGTCTAAATCTTTCTAAATATCAATCTTGGAAATAAATTTTAGTCAATATCTGTCGATTCCTTAAACATTTTCAGTGATAAAATGCACACTCCAAACATTAATTTGTACAATATTTTGGTTACATTGTTTACTTTAATGATAATTTCAAACTCGCCAGAGTAATATTTAATATACACATTTTTTGTCACATCAGATATGTTTTTTACCACATCTCATTTTTTGATATATGATATTAAATGATACATTAACCTAAATAAATTACAACAACGGACAAATTTTTAAATAAAACAGAAAATTAGATTGTTAAGAAAAATATTTTAATATTCAAATTAAATTATTAAACTAATTTGGAGGTTTTTTTAAGTTTATTTCGATTAGGTACCTGAAATATTTAAGATGGTATAAATTTACAAAGAGTCAGCTTGTTTACAGAAAATGTATTCTTGTAGGAGGTTGAAATTGCAAATACAGAAAAATATATTTCGGAATAATCTCGCGCTTTATAAAACTTTTCAAAGTTGATACTTGTTAACATTGTCGAAACTTAATAAACCTCCTTAGAAACAGATGTTAACTAATGAGTTTTACAAAGTAGCTAATTTATATATTAACGTTTGGAACTGATGAAAAATCCTGGGTATACAAAGAGCGTATATAAGAAGAATTATTGCTTTTCCTTCTTAGTAAATATTGCCAATATCTTTGTCAAGTTCTTTAGGACCCATTATTTGGACTTTTCCCTTTCTTTGGGCCATAACTTAGGTTTAATACTGTTATAAGTTTGGTAGGAAATGTTCCACCAGGCTGACGCTAAAGGAAACACTGCACTACTGAGAATTGCGAGTCAGCATCATTGTGGTGTATATGACACCATAAAATTTCAATGCACTCTACTCACTCCTCCAACGAATGAGAATATTGGCTATATGTAGAGTCCCTTATTTTATTGTCGCTGTATAGAAATAAATTATTTTATTTAATGAAGGAAGATAAACGTCACTTACACTCAAAGAACGGTCATTAAGGGAAAACTCTTCCAGCTATAATAATAATGGTTTGGTTTATTAACAATTCCCATGTGTAATCGCTAAATTTAGAATTTCATATACAAAGATGTCTCTAAAAGGTGTGTACAAAACACTTGCACACATTTTTGAGGCTAAACTATGAGGATCTTGCCCACTTTATCTTAGTCCAAAAGTTGATGTTTTCCGAAATATAGGGTTAATAATTATTATTTTTAAAAACTGATAACATGATTCTCATGGAATTTGGTATTTGGGGAGTTTTAAGACAAAAAATCGGGATCTGATTACAGTTTCGTTACACATTGCAGAGGGTGCCACCAGCAGCACTTCGCCTACATCTAAAGCTTGATATTTTGTGTTTCGGTATATTAAATTTCTAGTTGAAAAAAGCATTTTTGAATAAGACGACTTATGTCAAATCAATATAAAATCATTCCTAGAGTTTGCTGTCGTTTGTTGGTTTAATTCCCAGACACCTAGTTTATAAAATTTTTATCAAGAAAACAACTTTATTGCCATAAAACCCTTTGTGTTTGATTGTGTGATTTTCAGTTTTTCATCAGTTTTTAGTGCCTAATTTTTCAATTTTAAACGTTTGACGAACCTTTAATGAGTGAAAATGCAGTTTTGACAGTTTGGATTGAAAAACGAATGGGAAATGCTGATTAGCTCTATCAAGTATTATTATTAATGTTCATTTTCATCGTTTATACAATTGGAAATGCTGTAAAAATCGACCGCATGGTAGTTGACAGATCTAAGTCATTTCGGACGATAGTTATCATAGGCGCCGATTTTGCGGAGGAAAAGAGGGTGTGGTCCATTTTTTAAACATCCAGCTACAATTTGGAGCTAGAATTTGGAAAAAATTGTGTTATTGTATTTTAGGCCTCCCTGTGCAAGTGGTTAAAATATTTGTACTTACTCATTAAGCTTGTATATTATATTTGGTTACTGGAGCAGCAATTATATTGAATTTGGAGCTATTTTTGAAATTCGATTCCACTTCCGGCAGTGATCAAGATGATGAAATAAAAGACCCTTTAACTTATGCAAAACGTCTTATCTAACCTAACTACAAAATATGATGAATATAGACAATGTATACTTTATAATCTAATAAATATATGTCAAAATATGAAAGCAAACCGCTACTACCAATCCAATTTTGATGCGGTTGACAGCTGAAATTTTTCAAAAACCGCGTTTCATAACCTAAAATTTTCAGAAATCGAAGAGTTACGGAACGGAAACCGTTGAAACCGAGAAATTAATATTTGTGTAATATCATCGCCGAAGAACCCGAGTAGGTTCCGGAAGGCACAATACCGATCTCTTGCCGTCCGAACGACTCAAAAATCATCACTGAATACGAAATTATTTTTAAGACGATTTGCCCGATATTATTATGGAAGATTTTTCGAAAGGGGCGTTCCAGGCACGTTATGTCTTTGTTTCGTGGAGAAAATCACGGTAGCCGAGAAGCCGCGGAAAAATGGATATTTACTCAAGAAAATGTGAAAAATCTCTAATACTCACATCGCAGAAAGGAGAGATCACCGGGCGCGCATCGTGTTTACAGTGTCCCCTACTTCAAATTTGTTACCTATTGTATTTTTTTCTATTGTAGTATAAAAGAATATTTTTTTAATGAATTCTCACGTTTTGTCCATGCCAATATACTTATTACCTTTGAGATATCATGGAGCAAAAGACTATACATTTTTATATTAATTTTTATCAAGGATTATATTCCATGATCTGAACTGAACTTGATACATTGTCAATAAGCATTAAATGTAAACAGTGATCTACGAGTTATATAGCGCAACAGGGATTGAAAATAGCATCAATCTATCTATTATTCAAAATACCAGATTTTCACTTGAAACGGTTTAAAACTTTTGTCAGATTTAGGTACAGGATCCTATGATTTATATCTACTGTTCCTGATTCCTCTTTAATACATGCAATTCTGCTCGCATGTTGAAAATAATAGTTCCAGCGATGCTATACACCGCTCAGAATAAATTACTACGTTCTGTGATGATTTTAGACGCTGCTCCACTTCTAGTTACTTTAATACAAAGCTATTACAGAAAGCCCTGTAGTGAAATTTGGCTTCGTGGTTCTTTACAGCTAGATCTTTTGACGATGGTGAATATGATAATAAGTAATTTTCTCATTTCCATTTTACATAAATATGCAGAAATTGTTCATATATTAGGATTACCGAAGAAATATGATGCGTTCAGAGCATTGAAGTTAGAAAATCACGTCAGTTGAATATTATTTTTACATTTTATTTAAAAGAAAATAATGTTTATAGTATAGTAATTATTAAAGCTTTATATGTATTTTCAAATCGTGTTTTCTATTGTACTCGAAAAGTATACATACCTATTTAAAAACTAATGGGCAACATAATGGTGAACATTGTATTTAGAAGAAACACATAATATTAAGTTATAAATTAACTAGTATTTTTTATGCAATTCTCGTGATTATTTAAAAATTTTACATTGTTTTATATATGGACATCAGAATAAATGATACTTATAAGATAAATTGATAAAGTTTGATATACATGGTATAAAAATAAAAAAGGCAAAGAAAAAATCCACTTAGAGTTCACTTTTTGCAGTTATTTCATTACTAACTGATCACAATAGAATTAACTAACTTGAAAAGTGGTAGTAGCAAAAAGACATTGATTGAGATATAATGAAACGGATATGAGTCAAGATCAGATGGCATTTATTCAGTAAAGCTCCAAAAGGGACCTGATCTTCTTCTTCATAGACTTTGCATGGTCATAATTAGGTGTACAGAACTATGATGTCTACTTTACTGAGTACTAATTTAGGTTTATGGTATTCACAAACTTGGCAAAATAGAACAGGAGTGTCTCTAAGATTAATAGGTCAGATTTTTTAAATCTAAGTCTTGAGAAAATCTGCATAATAAACATAGCAGACATAGCGTAACAGTTAGTCCATCTCTATATCAATAACAGTATGGCTGTGGAAAAATAAACAGCGCTTCAGCCATCCATAATATTATCACAAGATGAACAAACAAGCTAGAGTAAAACAGAAAGATAACAGAGACATCTCTACTCTACCTAGCCAAGCGGACTTAGGCAAAACATGGGAATTAAAGGAAGAAATTATAACATGTATCTTTAAATGGTGGAGTCAATCCTGCTGATATAGGCATGCTCCTTTGCTTGGCACTGACATGAACAGTGAACAGTCCATCTGTAACTATGGAAACACTAGTAAACTTGCATCCTTTTCACTTGGTGGTGGACTAATAAGGAGTTTCTAGTGTTGCCGTATACAGCACGTGTTTCTTCATGGCAACCTGGTACATAATTGAAATAGTAATCCAGTGGCAAGTAATGTACTCGGTTTGGAATAGACTACATAATTCCAAAATTCAGTTTTGCTGTGATAGTAACTGCTCAAAGCGAAATCACAAAACACAATAAAAAAACTGGGTTTTCAAAGCCTGTTACTATTTTACTTACTAACTATATATGTATGTATTTTGAAGATGCAGTGTGCAACAAACAATATAGTTATTTAGGGGAACAAATAGTCAGGCATTGACACTGACAAATATTAACTCTGAAACATTAAGTTTTTGAGGGTAAAAGCTTATGAATTAACTGAAATAACTTTATCAGTTCTTTAACTTAATTCAGAACCTACTACAGAAATGCCAAAAACCGGATTAAGGAAATGCATCAATAATAAAAATAAATTATTTCCCAAACTCTTAGTTATGACTACTTATTTTAAAAATAATCGTCATATTTTAAATTATAATTGTTTTAGTTATAAGTATTACTCTCCACACCTACTATAAATTTTACGCGCTCGTAGGTTCAATAGCGTTAATTAGGTTTTTTTTCCAAAATTGACACTTAAAATACTTAATAACAAAGTTCGTCTTGTTATATCTTTACCAACAGTTCTAAATTTATTAATCTCCAAATCCTATAAGAAAGGAGAACGTCTCGATATCTGCTTTGGTTCATTAACCACATATGATTCAATTAAAACTTGTGGTATAATACTTGACATCGCTACTTTGTCTTATATAGCTATAGTTACGGCGTAAGTTCAATAGAGTTTCGCTCACTTACTTGTGCTATAATTGAATTCATCTCTGTTTATGACAATAACTCTACCGTTTATTTGTGAGGAACGAGGAATTGTATAAATTCCTCTCGGCTTTTCACGGAGAATTTGGAATTATTAATTAGGTCCTTATACTTTAAATTATAAATGCAGGTACGCCTGATTTTTCTTTACAGGAAAATTTGAACTAAATTATTCAATGTCTAGTAACAAATTGAATTCAAAGATGTTTTTGAACAGTAAATTTAAAATATTATATGTTTACATATTTGTAAATTCTTTATTAAAAACGAAGAGAATAATATCTCATTCACATCTAATTTTCAAACTAAAAGCTCCCATTCAAGAACGGATCTGTCTGCCGGAGGAGTCTCTCGAATCCGTCGACTCGTGTACGGTGTGCACGGACTAATCGCGGTCGGGTCGTGGTACGGTTCGCGGTCTCCTTTTCAAACAAGGAGACCCACGACACGACTCCGACTATTGTTAGTACTTACCCAACTGGTACAATTAGTTGTTGGAATGTTGCTACGACTATTGTAGGTACTTTAAAGTGTTTTACCACTAGCCATAAGCACGTAATATAAACGTTCCCATTACATGCTTGCGAATATTGCGAATAGAAAGTTTTTGGTGCCCACTATATGTCGGTGACGTTTCCGGAACTTGTACGGCTACACTTCAGCGACGTTGTGGTTCCGTGGAGGAGACGCCGCGGCATGGAAACCACAACTTTTAAGAAACTTTAAATTCTCCCACCACTCTTTCATATTAATTTGTTGCTTTCTTTATCTGGATAAATTGTTATATTTTATTTCTTTCTACATATCCATCCCCATTTCTTTAAAACTCTGTATCAAGTAGGTATTAGGCAGATACCTATTAATAAATGCAGTACGTATTACTTATGCAAGTGAAACATCTAGGTGCTTCGAAATAAATATTATTGCGCAATGGTCTGATCCTCAATATTAAAACAAATGAAATTTTATTGACAAACAGTGATAAAGCTTCCAAATCCAGCACGCGCCTTTAAAATGTATATGTTTTAATAGCAAAGTTATCTAAACTATCTGATATCATTATGTGTGAATTTGATACTCTAGATGGTAAAAGCTATTTTTTATTGCTCGTTGGAAATGACATAATTTGAAAAGCTTTGTTTGTAAAGTTAAAGTTAATATTTTGCAATAATAGCGACCTATATCAAAATGGCGCATTACGCAAATCTTACTTTGATGTCGTTTGCTCCAAGAAACGCAACATGAATGTAATTGATATTTTAACATCCGTAACGGAAACTACCAATATATAACTTTCAATTAATATTTGCTACAAAGTATCGAGCGAGGCTGTAGCGTTACTTTGAAGTAGCAGTAAAATTGTGACTGCCACATATTGTCTGTGCGAAGTTCTCACTACCACTTTTTAGCAAAATTTTTCCTGCTGAACGCGGTACTTTCGAAATTTACATTGAACACACTGCTTGAGTTTTATCTTCTAGTAGTAGTTGAGAATACTTATCCCTACATTATTTTTATTACATTTTATTATATCTTTGTGACTTTGTGTGTTACTTCTGTGCATTATTTATCATTTGGATTTTTTGTGGTGTTTTGATGCCCATACTTAGTTTTAATAGTGATATATATTTAAAAAAAAAAACGAAAAATACACTCCACTCGTGATATGATCAAATAGACATTATCCATACAATGACGAACAGCAAGAAGGCTTCCAAATTTGGGAAACTGTATTATGACATATTTAAAGGATGATACGCAGCTGCTGTGTTTGATTATCTTTAATACTTCTACGAGTTGAGATAACGTTGTTTGGACTAATAAATATTACTTAAGTTTCACGACTTGAAACAAACAATTAACGATCCCTGAATGTCGCGGCAGCTAGCATAGCTACTTTAGTGATTGAAACTTTGTAGTAATATTTTAGTAACATGAGTTAGTCGTTGCTATGATGATTTACCTCTTTCAAGTTCAGTAAACTTTAAAGTTGTCCCACTGGTAACTAAGACGTGACGAAAACCAGGACAGCTATTTAGAAGTCATATAACTGTAAAGTAACCAGAAGTAGTAAAAAAATCAATAGCAGTGATTGTAACTTTGTTGCATAAAGTTATTTATACAATAACGTAGCAAATTTGGTGGCGAATAGCTAATAGTTACTAGTAAAGGTTTCAGTTTCAGTTAATGTTACTTTGGTGCTTGTTGGGTATTTATGTATTAACAAATTGAATTAGTTATTTTAATGGAGTTAGGAAGTTCTGAACTAATCCATTTTATCATATTTGTCTGTCATAGCAGCGAAATTCAGGTAATTTTATAATTTGTTTATAAAAAAGAACCATTTTTGTCTGCCACATTCTGTGTACAAGCTATCCTAATTTTAATGATCAGGACTTATATTTTATAAACAATCTAATATTATTTCGGAAAGTTCATATAAACATAGCTCCAAAAGTTTTTCGATTTCGAGATAAAAGGCGTCAAAGGTTAAAAGAAAAATCTTTATAATTTTTAATTTCACAACTGTCAAAAGTTGCACTGTAATTATTTCTCATAGCCAATATAGATTTAGTCCAGGGGAACAATTATTATCGTTTTATGTTCCGAGAAACTTTTAATTTTATTAAGGATTTTAATAAGACTTTTAGTATACGTACAATATATTAAAATCAACTTTTATCGAAAACAGCTGCCTTCAACGAATATCAATAAGAGTTTATGTAACAATCCTTAGTTTTCAATTTTGCTATGAAATTATCAAAAACATGCATACAAAGAGTGTACTACCCTCCTTGTTTTATCTACCTCTGGACAAATTGTGTTCATATCTTTTCAGATTTTCAAGAAAAGCATTATGTATGAAATTGTGTCAAATTTCATTAATTTATCTCTACCCATTTGGAAAATAATGACGGTTTTTAAAACCGCCCTCAAGAATTAACGTTTTACAATACCTACACATTTCGTTTTATTTTGGGTCTAGAAAAAGCAGTTAAATTTATGATACTTTTTTAGAATCAGCTTGTAGATTTAAAAATTGATTTACAGGTTACTTCCGATACGGGTGTTTTTAAAATATATATTTCTTCACTTTTGGCTGTTTTCAGAGATATTGATAGTCGCTAACATTCTTATTTGAAATTAAATAACTTATAATATGTTATTGCGTTTTGGAAAATATATGACATGTTAAAAACATATTATACCCTATACTTATAACCCCAGCTGTTTTGGAGTTATTTAGAAGTTTTTACACCATTTTGGGGGATATATCGCAATTATATTCCACATCTTCAAAAGTTCTACCAGTTGCCAAAAATCTTAAGGTTGTAATTAAACGTTGTTCTGAACTAATCGAATCACGTATAAATGCATTGTTTTATTCAATAAATGGTTTTATTAACTGTAATAATTCAGTAAATACAAAGAAAATGAATGGATATATTTTAAAGGCATTTATTGACGCATCTATTATGCTGGAAAGCAGTGGCACCGACAGTGATAGTTCAACAAGTAGCAGCAGTATTTTTGAAGGTGACAGTGAATATGAAACATGAAAAAACCTTATATTATTTTGAAGACACTGCTGCGTTATGTTTTGAGGGCGATTTTAAAAGCCATTTGAAAAAATATAACAACAACGTCGATTTTAAAAAGCTAGGTTATAGCAAATTGATTTGAGTACCTTAATTTTCCCATATAATAAATTGTACTAAACAAAACATATTTGACTTAACAATTTTTTTCTCTAACCAACGGTAACAGCATTATGAAAACAGTTCTTGAATATGTGACAAGTTCGCTCATATATTAAAATTGTTATGTATATATTTATACATAATAATTACAAATAGGTACACCTAAACATAGGTACTTACTTTCAATGGTTTTCTTAGAGCTGTTTTGACAACACAGAATAATACAAGTGTTTAAAATGTCTTCTGTTCTTTGCTAGAAGCGTTTGCCGTACAAACGTCTCGTAGCCAGAGAGTTCTGCCTAGATTCGCCGTAAATTAACATGCGGCGGCTGGTAATGGTTACTATAAATTGTTCCATTTTTGGTTGTGTACCCTCACACACATCGAAGAAAAACAAGAGAAAAATGAAACGTACTATCTATACGCACCACTGTGACTAATATTACTTTTAGGTTATCAACAGCAGCCTGTTGTCAAACGTTACAGTACAGTTTTAACTAGTTTCTCGGAAACTTAAATTGTTTACTTAATTAAAACTAATCTAAAAATCAAATTTTGTTACAGGCGCTTTTGCTTAATCTTAATTGTACCTTAGTTTGTAATTTCGTAATTATAGTTTTGCATATAGTTCTTAATATTCTGGACACCCTGTATACTCGAGGAAAGCGGGGAATTTACATTTCGATCACTTTTTTAGTTCAAGTGGGGAACTTATTGTAAATGAAAAAAAAAGAAGCTGTCATGGTCAAAGCAGTTTGTCTTACTGTATTCAGTTTAATCAGAATTAAAGAAAATTGGCAATAGCATGATATGAAACAACTTTACCAATATGTCTAACAGTTGATTTCCACGACACTCTTATGATATAAAATAAAAACTTGTAGCCGAGCTGGATAATAATTATTAATGGCTCGTTTTTTGTTAATATATTAATTATTATTAATTAATATGTTAATATTATAAAGACAGCTAAATGTGGAAATTGGACCGAATTTGTACAATTCTAAAAAAAGACAACCAAAGTCAGGTAGAAAATTACTCAAAAGTTTTTGAGATTCCTATATATGACACTCTCTTCTCTCACGTAAAGTCTTCTATATGTATTCGTCACGGCTTCTTTAAAGGTTGACCAACATTTACACAATTTGAAATGTATTACCCAGTATATTTCTAAACACTTGGAACGTGATGGTCAGGTTGATGTCGTCTATACAGATTTTTTAAGGCCTTTGATCGGTGGGACCATGGTATTCTACTGTCAAAACTATCCAATTCATTTATTAATTTTTTTACGTCTTATTTATCAGGAGGAAACTGATAGTGGGGTATCGTGGTTTCCAATCGACAGATATTAACGCCACTTGTGGAGTCCCTCAAGGGTCAGTTCTCGTTCCCTTGTTTTTTTTCGTTATAAATTATATCACTTGGCATCTAAATTGTAAATGTACTTCTCTATGCCGATGATCTCAAGTCGTATTTTTCTGTGAGAGACTTGAGCGGCTGTATTTTGCTTCTGTCAAATATAGATAAAATTCAACATTGGTGCACTAAAAATCTATTGCCTTTAAACTTATCTAAGTGTAACTCGATGGTATTTATTAGGAAAACTAGTCCTATTATATATGGCTAGACAGTGGACAATAATTTAATAAGGAAATGTAGCAGTTTCAAAGATCTTGGGGTGACATTTGATGTTAAATTAAATTTCATAGAACATGTTAACAATATTCAACGCGAGGCATACAGAAATCTTGGTTTCATATTAAGAAACTCACAAGAATTTACAGCAACTAAAACAGTTTCTTTGCTGTTCAATGCATTTGTCCTTACTAAATTGGAATATGCTTCCCTTGTTTGGAATTCACATTATGAAGTTCATATTAATAAGTTAGAGAACATTCAACGTAAATATGTGAAATACCTGTGGTATAAATCTGACAACTATTACCCTATCCTAATAATATCTCAAGATATTTTGCTTAGACGGTTCAATCTTAACGAATTTTCTTCACGGCGTTTATGTAATTCTTTAACAACCCTACATAAAAATATTATCGGAAAAATTGATTGCCCGGATTTGTTAAACGACTTCGGTATATCGCCATGTTTCCCACTGTGCGATTCGTCCTTCATCTTTGTTTTATTTACCGACTCCGAAAATAAATTTTCACCATTGTATACGACAGCTGATACTCATTTTCGAATGTAGAACTTTGTGGATATATTTTTCGATAATATTTCTCATATTAAGAGAGTTTTTTTAAGCCACAACCCGCAAAGCTGATTTTTATGTTTTTACTTTTAACCCATATTTGTTTTTTTTTCTGTAGAATTAAAAAAAATGTTTAATGCATATGTATTTTGATGCTTTTTATCTGTATGTATTTATGTTTTCTTTCAATGTATGTATGTAACATTATTAGTTGTTTTTCCCACGCAGTAATTGGTACTGACCGTAGGGTAGTGTATTTTAAATATAAAATAAAATAAAATACCTTCATATACACACACACACACCCTCACACATATCGGTTGTTTTTGAGATTTCGAAAAGAAAATACTTTGTGTTTTGAGAATGTCATTGCCTCTAGCTATTGTCGAATATTCTTTTCGTTAATAGTATTAGGTCTGAGAAAATTAAATACTATTAACTTTCATGAGTTAGGAATGTCCTGCGAAGAGCTAGAGTAATAAGAGATTCACATCAGGCAAATTTGAGACATCTGTTCCGGTTCTGGGTCGTCACGGTCCGTCGTGAAACATAAACATCCTATCAAGGCATTAATTAAATAATATTCATCGCTTAAACCGCCTAGCATTAGTCCATTCGTGGAAAATAAATTAATACTGTAGGAGAAAATATATTTATCCCTCTTCCGGAAAATAATTTTCTGTAGTCTGTAATTAAAACTCTCGAAGCTTAATTATTTCATTGTCTTGCTAATTACTGCACTGCTTATTTTCAACAAAAGGTGTAATGAACACAACAAATTTCTTACCAACAAAGATTTAATTTTTAGTTACAAATGCACGGCTGAGTCTTTGCAAATTTATAATTGAATCTTTTCACAATTGTACGCAATAACAAGAAATGAATATGCCATAATTTTCATCATTCCACAAATGCTGTCTTCTACTTTACTTCACACAAATTTTTCATTGGTAAAATCTTGTTACTGTCAAACCGGATTTAATAAATGCCAATAAGATTAAGACTGAGGTACATGCGATATACAGCGCTGTATTGGGCTAATTTTTCCAAAAACGATTTAAAAGGCTTCATGATCTTTGAGAAATTGATGCGAAAGATCGTTTTAACCGATTGTCTAGAAAAACTAAAAGTCTTATCGCTTTTGTTTAGCTAAATTTTCTCTAGACGTTGAATTTAAAAACTTATTACAAAACTAAAGCAGACTCATTTTCTTCCTACCTAATGAGAAGAGGACATTTTTAATCATATTTCAAATAATATAAAGAAGACCCCCGTTCCATTTGGTAAATCAGATAATACATGCTATTAACTGATGATGGATTAATTAATCATTACTTAAGTAAGTAGAAAACCTTATCCAAAATGTTCCTTTAAACTTGCTGATGAAGCAGATATACGATTAAATTATCAGTCAGATCAAGACCATTGTTGTTGGTAGCACAAGACGTATAAGCATGTTGTCCCTATAGTTTACTATCTATTTATTACTAATATTGTTTATACTGTACTATGCTGTTAGCCTCTTTAAACAGGCTTTGGTAGTACCTTTACAAAAAATAAATAATCCTGTTAATTTTAAAGGTGTCAGACCAATAAGTATGTTGATCTGTCTATTCCAAATAGTAGAAAAAATCATGACTGTGTTGTTTTATTGTTACTAACAGTAGTAGTTTTAAAGTTATTTGATTTCAGCAAGGCTTTGACAGTATTAATCACACAGTGTTCAGGTCAATTGGCTAGATGACAAAAATATACAACCATTTGAGAATTATATGAATGAGCGTAGTCAAGTGGTTACATTAGGTACCTACGTAATGCTATCTCTCAACGAAGATTTTTAAGCAAAAGAGTTCCTCAGGAATCCATTCTGAAACCCTTATTATTTAGTTTGTATACTAGCTGTATTCTACCTCTTAAAACACTCAGATCACATTCAAATATATTACTCTTTTCTTGGAAATGATTATGAACTAACTAAAAATGTGATAAATAAAGAATTAAGAATTTCTTTGTAGAAGCCTCTACTCTGTTTATCTCTCATTTCAATTATTGTTCACCGCTCTATGGGCCTTCTTTCGACGTATATATTTTCAACCGTATTCAAAAGACTCAGAATGTATGCTTGCGGTTCATTTTTGGAATTAGGAAGTTTGAACAAATTTCACGTGACAAGTTATGAAATGGTTAAATCTGGAGAGAAAAAGGAGAACATCACTAACTTTGTACCATAAAATACCTAATTATTATACATAAACGCCACCACCACGTGCAGTCAGCACATAATTATTTGAAGTCCTACTCAATATTTGACGAACAACAGTAGAATAGAGGCGGCAGATTACACAGGAATCAAAACATGTAGTGATGGTTAGTAAAAGCCAGCTTTTAGGGATTGTTCGTAACTTCAATTCTCTATGCAGACGCTCTAGACAACAGCGTTTTCTTTTTTGCTTTGTTGACGGATACTCTAAAACCTCTTGTATCTTCGGAACAAAAAGATCTATTTCATAAAGAAAGTTTATAAACCAACAATCTTTCTAAATATAGCACCACCATCGTTCCCACCAAAAAAAAAATTGTAAGCGCCACGACGCTGACATCTACAGCATCCCTGTGGTGTCTGCATAGAAAATTAAAGTCATAAACAATCCCTAAAAGTTGGTTTATACAGACCATCGTTATCTTTTTTATTGGTCCTGCAATTCGGTCGGGGCAGTTTTAAGTGAATCACCCTGTATATATATATTTTGGATTGCATATTTTGTATGATTAGGTAAACACATAGGCATATATAATAATAATTATTACTAACATTCCTTATAGAATATATATAAGGTTTCTATACAAAACAATATTTCGAATTTAATTTTGAGTTATATTATAAATTAATATTCCTTTCCATTTTCCTGTTTCAAATGTTAAATCTATGACCATTTTTTTAAAACAAAATAGGCCTTCGTTAAATATTACGAAATTTTGGATTGTCTGAAACAGTTTTATGACAGTTGAAGTCAACAGCATGGTCGTAAATATAAAGACATTTATTTTTTGATATTTATGATTCAAATATATGGCCATTATGTTTCTTTAACTTTTCTTAAGCCATTATAAATAATTAAAGAAATGGAACATCTTTATAATTGGACGAAGTAACTCGTTATATAATATTCAGCCGAACCATTAACAAAAAATTATTTTTAATACATTTCAAAGAACTGCATTTGCCTCAAACTAAAGATAATAGTTACTTTTGCCCCGTTTTGATGTGTTTAGCTTCCTAAGGAAGTTTCAATCCTCTTTTGAAGGAACTTCGTATATGAACAGTAGAACAGTTCAAGTCCCGCAAGCTATTTTCAAGGGACTCTAATTCATATAAAGAGAATGACGTTTACATCTTTAGTACGGACAAGAACGAAATTTGCACCTAAATGCTTATAAATATGTAATATCGCTTTGGAAATGAAATATTAATACTCATTTTGATATTAAAAAGTGAAATAAATCATATTTTTCTTCGAACGTAAATCCATGAATTATTTTTGTACTTACCTACCCACCTACATATTAAATTATTTATATGAATTGAATTTATAAATGACTGATATCAATTTTTGAAACAATTTTAAATTTGGTTTTAAACGTTTTCTAATTTTGTCATATTCTATAAGTCTATAATTTTTACATTTAAATGTCATAGAAGTGAAAAAAGTTCAATAAAAGTCAATAAAATGAACATCATTGGAACCACATTTGGAGAATGCAAAATGTACGGTGCACAATTTGAACACTTAATTTGCATGATTTTTTACATAATCATTATCATTTTCAGTATTGTGAAAATGAAATTATAAAATTCTCAAACATTATTTTCTTCAAATTTTTGTTATGTAGCACCATGATGTATGTATGTAGAATAACACGCTCTTTCCAATGGCATGGTCAAAATTGGGGGTTGCTATTAAAAAAAATTGTCGATGACATCATATCTCAAACAAAGATGACGTCACAAATATGGCTCGATGTCAAAAAGTGCCTTTTTTAAAAACATAGTCGATATGCCAGAGGATTTTTTCGAAATAATGAATTTATTCGTTACTTTTCGAAAGCACTGTTTTAAGTATAAATGTATAAGCGACTTCAACTTATAATTTTTTGTGACGAAGCAACAGAATGAGAGTGGATTACGACAAGTGTTTTTAGGTGTGACAAAATTTTAGATAACAACCAAATTTGGATATCTAACAACAAATACTAATTATCCATCTAAATTCCAGTTATTACAAATTAAACCTATTTTGAAATAATTTAGTTCAATGCGAGAGGTGTTTCGAGAGGCATTTTGGTGTACACATTGCAGGTATTTTCAGGCATTTTCTACAATTCTGGGGTATTTTAGAGCATTTAGAGGCATTTTCTGGCATTTAGGGGCATTTCAGGGTATTTCGATGATTTTTCTGGAATTTTAAGGCATTTAGAGATATTTTCGAGGCATTTAGGGGCATTTTTGAAGGAATTTTTGTATTGTGCGCATGCGCGTAATATTTCGTCCACGACGTGCTGAATGAGATGGATTGTATTATTCGATATCAGGGCGTCAGACTGACCAACTATATCAAATACATTTTGAAAATAATATGTTTCAAACGATTCGCGCAATAGATTACACAAAGAGGCCGTTCCAACGTTTCCTGCACAAGACGGCTCATCTTCAAATTATGTAGATGATAATTTTTCTTGTAGTCACTATAATCAGAGTAAGTCTCAAAACAAAATAATAAAAATATAAATTTTTTGTACTAATTTTTTCCAAATTTGCATTTTAATGAACTTTTATCTCCAATTTAACATTTTTCAAAGTTAAGTAAACATAATTTTTCTGTTATAAAAATACTTGTCTTCTGGCTTACCTAGATTTTAGAGATTTTATGTTTACGATAGTTCACTCTTTTGTTCGGATCAGGTCTAAGGGTCATAATAACTATTTTTAAATCACCCTGTTTACCAAATTATATTATTTACCTGATTTTTTCTTTATAAAAGAATTTTTCATATATTTTTGTCTTTTTTTATGATTGGTTATAACGTAGCCTGGCGCCTACATCATCACAGCAAATTAAGCAAAAGAGGAAATAACAACATAATGTGGATATATAAAACGTAAACCTTTATGTGGAATAAATGACTACGCTTTTACGCGGAAATAAAAAAAAATTATTCCGGTCCTGATCACCGATTTTGTAAATTTCATCGGATGCGCTATCGCACTCACATTTCGAGATCACCGCAGAAAACTGAAGGCAGTTCAAAGTGCCGACAACGGAGTGAAATTTAGTGTTGGTAAAAACCGAGTTATTTCAATAACCGAATACTGAGTATTTAAGTGATATCAAAAACCGATAGATAACTCGAGTGATGGTTACTTGAATTCTCAGCAGCTGTACATATAACTATTTTTGTAGTTTATATGTAAATGTTTTATTTTAAATACAAAAATATATACATTTCGTATGGGTAAATTTATATATTTAAAATAACAATACAAATCTTCGATATATAACAAGATATATAAAATATTACATAAAAAAAATGTTTTTATTTTTCGAAAATTATTTTACGATTGTCTTGCATTCCGTCAACCCAAATTTTATTTTGATCTATGGCTACGACAGTTTTTCGTTGTTTATTATAGTTGCGGCAAGAAGTCAGACGACTTACGTCATACAAAGAAATGAATAATTCATTATGGAATGAAGATATGAAATAAATTATAGTTAGGCGATACGTATGTATTAAAACTTTTACTTTTTAACTGAATTTATGTGTATACTAAATAAAAAATAAAATGTCTTCAAAAACTTAACCTTTATGAGATTGTTCTTTGATTTCCATTTTTACATACCTACATGAAACAAGAAATTTTTCTTATTAATGGCAAGTTATTGTTGCCTAAAATAATTATTCTGTCTCCGTATCAAGAAAAAAATAATAGAGCTGCAGATTTGTTAAAATAGTTTTTATTAAAATAATATGAATTATATATTTACAATGTATATATCAAGATATACGGATTTATTCATGTGCCTGATTTATAAACTATACTCGTTTTTCATTTTTAAAAATTAATTCTTTTAAAGAAAAAAGAAAAATTATTATTCATTCACAGTTTTAAAGTTAGCCTCCACCAATTTCTGTTTATCCTTATTTTTCATTCGCTGTCACTCATACAAGTATTTTTGTCCTGTATTCCATATGTATTTGCCGAAAAATGATTATTTGATGCCTAAATAAGATTACAAACTAAATTTACTTACCCGTTTGAATATTTTGTTCTGATAATATGTGTTATGAATTCGGACGAGTTGTTGTTTAAGAACCTCATAACTCAAACTTCTATGTATATTCTCATTGCCGAGATACCAAACTTGTTTTCTTTTAATTTCCTCGTTTTTTCAAGGTACTTACCACCAGAAAATGGTCGTAAGTACCTTGCTAAAAACATAAGGCATTTCGAGGTATTTCCTGGCATTTAGAGGCATTTTCTGGTATTTCTGGAATTTTGGAGGAATTTCGGTGGCATTTAGGGCATTTCGAGGGTATTTCGGAAATTTGTTGGCAAATTGAGGCAATTTATGGCATTTCGGAGGCATTTTGGTGCATTTTTCTCGAGGAAGGTATTTTGGTGTACAAAATCTGGACTGCGAAACACCCCTCGGTTCAATGCTTTGAAGTGACTAACTATCGTCAGATGTTAGTGTCTTGGCAAATATGTGTTGAATTTTTTCTATCACACGTTAATTTTAAAACGAACAAACAATACGGGGAGGCCAATTGAAAACGAAACAGAGCCATTTTCTGGAACTGCGTCAAGATTGTAGAAAAACGTTCAAACCCGTCGATTTTAGATTAAAGAGGGACATTCAAGGCTGGTATTTTTGACACCGCCATTTTCACTCTTAAGCAATATTTAAATGGCATTGGGGGTTGAGAAATATTTATTTTGGAAGCTCTTACAATTCTCTTTACAACTTTAAATATTATAATTCCGTCCAATACTTTGAAAAAATTTACATTTTAAAATTTAAATTACCTATGTTTAGTTGCTTACTTACTACTTAGTTGATCAAGTAGTGTTCAAACTGAAGACCGCCCGCTTCCACACAAGATTATAGATTTTATTTGAAACGTTCGCGCACATTCTCAAGCATTTCTGGATTGATTCGACGGCATTCGTCGACGATTCTTTGACGCAAATCTTGCAGCGACGCTGGCTGTGTTTTATAGATTTTACTTTTTAAGTAACCCCACAAAAAAAATCAAGGGACGATAAGTCCGGTGATCGTGGAGGCCACTCAATGCTGCCTTTCCTTCCAATCCAATTTCGTGAAAAACGTTGATCCAAATACTGACGGACAATTAACGGATAATGCAAATACCTTTGGCCAATCAAATTACCAGTTAGAAAAAAACGACCCAACAGCCGGTCATCGAAAATTCCAGCCCATACATTTAACTTTTCCAGTTGCTGTGTATGCACCTCGTGAAAAACTCTTAGGTTTGAATCTGACCAATAGCGGCAATTGTGACGATTTGTCGTCTCGTTCAAGAAAAAACTGCATTCATCAGAAAAACAGATATTAAAAAGGAACTGTGGATCGTTCCCTGCTCGCCCACTCATTATTTCGCAGAATTGCAAACGGCGGTCATAATCATCCTCATGACTAAACCTGGACTAAATGAATTTTGTATGGATGGAATTTATTCTTCTTAAAAAAATCTTCCAAATAGTACTAGAAAATAAATTTCAAACCCACTAATTTTACATTAGTTGTGTGTGCATGGTATTCATTTCTGTTTTTTACAATTGCGTTTTCTTTACGAAGGTAATAACAAATCGCCAAAAACCAATGTAACGCAAGAAATACTAAATTTATACTATTGGCGTACTTAACTCGAATGAGTGACATTTTTACCGTTACTAATTGTTTGTACATAAATCTATAAATGATACTGCAGGAAACAACTACTCCGCGGGCTAATGCCCCGACTGGCATTTAATTACACCTGCAGTATCTGTGTGAACAGCCAAGAACTCTTGTCGGCCACTCCACCAGACATAGACCGGTTTCGGGCTTGTTAGCCCACATCAGTGTGTCATAGGTGAGATGACCGACAATTGAACTGGCTGTTTCTTCATATGTAGGTTCACATATAAGTTTTTATACAATCAATCTACGCAGTTCCTGAAAATAACTGTGTCTCGTTTTCATCTGGCCACCCTGTATATAGTGTCTAAAAAGATCTAATATGCTTATTTAGTCACATAATTTATAATACTGCATAAATGGTGCATAAATGTGAATTTAGAGTCAACCCTGAATTCTTAGTGGATGTAACCTGCTATAGGGTAACGTTAGTAAGATTATAATCATACAAAACTAAATAGAGTATTTTTTATTGACAGGCAATAACAGTATATTTGCTTTACCACTTTTCTAAGACAAGAATTTACTGCTCTAAAAATATACAGTTTACATTTTTGTATTTTTTGGATAAGTTTCAAATCTTTAACCAATACAAGTTTTTCACAAGAGATAATATTACATAAATTATCAATAACGAGTTAAGAAACAATTGTATAATTTTAGAGTCTCACAGAATTCCTTGTGGCTAGTGAATATTTTGTAGAAAGCTTGATTTAGCTGCTGTATACGTTTTTTTTGCTTAAGTATTTTTATCTACTACTAGTAATTTTATTCTCAGTAAAAGAACAAATGTCATTTCAACGATTTCTTGATGTATATATTCGTTATTGCAATCCAACAGCATTACCAGGAATTCTAGTGATACTTTTTGTTTGTATTTGACCAAATCTGTTTTAAGTCACGTGCAATTTTCCGTTCAATGTCAACTAAAATAGTGTTATATGAAATATTGGTTGGTACGATTCAGATGTAATTTTGCATAATAATTATGAATATTTTGTTGTAGTATGCGACATTCTACTGTGTACTTCAGAAAATATTTAGCTGTTGTTTAATAAGATTATGTTCTAAAACATATGAGTTACAGTCTATGAACTGATGTGGTGATTTAATTGTTACAAAATGATTTAAAAACATCTTTGTTAGCCATATCGTAAACGAAAAAATTTGCCAGTTACAACAAATTGAAATTAAGGAATTAAGAGTACACTTCTCTGCAAAGTGAGCTTATTTAACTTTATTAGATCCGGCTAGATATAATTTACAGGAATTAATACATTAGCACCCTATACAAGGGGAACGTTTCTATAAGTAGGGGGCGTTGGAGAAGCGGGGCCAACTGTGTCCTCAGAAATCGGTAAATTGAACCAAGTTTCGATAGCAGTCCGGACTAATAAATGTTGAAGGGGATCTAAACCCTCAACTTATTCCATTGAGTAAAGAGACTTGACTAATTTAACAATTTTGCTTGATTGCTAGTTGAACAGGTAAAGACCTAGAGAAAACTTTATGTTCTGATTGTAAATATACCTACAAGTATCTATACTGGGTGCTCCGCATAACAACCCACACAAAACAGGTGCACGTATGGGGTCCCAAAATATTGCTATTTAACCAAATATACCTATATATAAAGCTGTACACAGGCGGAGTTACAGGCATTCAAAGTGGGACCAATATTTCGAAAAAAATCATTATATCTGAATTACTTTAACTTGTAATAACCAAATTTGGTGCATGATTTAGGTTTATTATTGGCCTTCTTTCACTATGAGTTCAAGTAAATTGAAGCACCACAAGGTGTTCATTGAGGGTGAGTCACCCCTAAAATTATACCACACTATTTTTCCATTGGTCGAATTTAAAAAGAATGTAATATCTCGCTCAGAATTTAGTTTAAAACATATTTTTACTCTTGTTAAATTTGAATAAACTTCATTTGATAGTGATCAATTCAAGCGGACCTGTAAATAATATGAATATAAATAAAATTAGAAGTAACTATTCATTAAGGAGGTAGGAAAGGGCGAATTTTATGTAACATTTTCCTTTACGCAGTAGAATACCTACCGACCGAACTCTGACAGTCACTGCTTTGAAAATGAAAAATTGTATATGGTTTTTAACTTACATATATTTATCTCTGGATCGCTCTTTGTGAATTAGTTTAACAATTCCAAAGGCTATCACCAAGGAGTACTAGACAAAATGATAGCATTCTTAATCGATCGAATGGACTCCGTACCGGGTCTCGTAAGTGCTGTCATTGGTCCTAGTAGCAATTCAAAGGTCCATCCTTCTCACGGACACGGAACGCGACAAAATATATCTCAGAAATCTATTACCACTGAATTTCACAATTCTGACAACCAGAAAACTTAGTTTGTTGAATTCGATAGGTATAAATACATAATTAATGTAAAAGACGAAGACGTACATACATTTAAATAACAATTAAATAACATTCAAAATTATATTCTCGACTAATATGTTTTTGACTTAATTTGAAGTCATATGACAAATACTATTGCAATTTGATTTTGAACCGTAACACCCTTAAAGTAATTACCTCCTTCTAATAAAGCACGGTATCAATACTGTCTATAATACTACAAGGAATATGGAGGCAGCCTTTCTCAAGACTAACTCTGCACCAGAATGTCAGGAATCAGTGTATATATTAAATACAAATACAGTTCACATGTTCATACTGTCATCAGTTCAAATTTAAATTTTCTAATTAATTACTCTTGATATAATAATATGCTGCACACTCTAGTATTTACTCAATGTTAAAACGTTCTATTGCAAACTAAAAGGGCCAGATGAAACAAGGCTGCACTCGTTTGACATCAAAGTAAACGCCTAAAGTTCCTATCCATTATATAAATTCTCTCTGATAGGCATCATATATTTGTGAAATGAATATCGTACACTTTTTAACGAAAATTAAAGGGAGTTTTAACCACAGTATGAAATAGAACAAAGGCAACTAACTGCCGTGCAAAATATTAAAAATAACCGTCAAAAGATTTTGTGCTGCCCTGCTATGTTGATACATTCGTTAAAATTATAATACTTATTTAGAAATTATTGTAATTAATTTGTCTATTTTCTTGAATATTTAGGTGGTATCAAATTTGACGAACGGCTAATATTGTTAAAATATAACGTCAGGTGTCGTTAGAAGCATTGTAAAATTCGTTTGTAGAAATTTTCATTTTCAAATGAAGATATGTTCTTGGTAGGTGAAATGGGAATAAAAGTGTACTCTACTTACTTTTGCAAGGTAGTAGTACATGCATATAACGCTTTTCTTAATAACGATACATTTTCCAATGACAGTTGTTACTTTCAATAGGGTTTTTAGACATTTTTTTTTAAAGATAAAGATGTCAAAGTTTGTATATAAAAAAAATATCAAATATCTCTTCCGAAAAAACTTGAAAACCATTTTGCTTCAAATAGCAGTGGCGTGAATGCGCGTAATTTAAGGCGTAAAAATGGGGCAAACATGATATGTTCCAAATTTCTTAAATATTCTACCGATTTGTTTCCATATTACAATAGAAATAAATTTAAAAATATTAACATAAAGAACACAATTTAGCAAGTTGAATTTTAATTGTCTCAGGATGAAAAAATTACTATATATTTATTTCTCTAATATTTTATATTGACAATATGATTATATAGTCAAAATACTGCAATCAACCATTTTTAATCAAAAAATATATTGCTAAAATTAAAGTGTTTGATTTCAATATATTGACTATTGTGCAAATGGAAATAATATATTTATAATTAAACATTAAAAAAATATAAAAGACTGCTCACATATTTTTTTACTGTATTGTAATGGTATTTAAACTTATATAAATCAATTTTCCTGCAATTCCTACTAATGTAGTAAGTAACTATTTGCATGTTGTATGTTCTTTAGTACCAAATATTTAGGTATGCCAACGAACATTTCCATAGACAAAGCTGTATTATCTAAAATAAAAATTAATCTAACTAAATTTACTTCAAAGATGGACATACCTATCTAGCTTAATGAATCTCTCTATAACATAAGAAACTTAAATTAACTTTTAAACATGTAGGAACCGTAAATCCAACCATAATAGGTGCGATCTGATCCATTTCTGCATTTTCAGGATTACTCTTTCAGGTCGTCTGTTTTAAGTTTATTGACTATAAAAATTATTATACAGGGTTAACTATGCCTAAGTGCAAATATTTTAATCGGGAAGATAAAAATAAGAATTAACGGAATCGTATAAAACGAATTTTTTTTGTCGAAACTACGTTGAACTTGAAAAAAATATATATTTTTACAAAATGTAGATGAGTATTTAACGATTTAATGAGAAAACGATATTGTAGCACAGGGAGGTAGCATCCACCTTACTGATATTTATCTTCAGGATTGATATTTGGAGAGATTTCAAAAATGTTGAATCATTTTCTGTTTTTCTTATTTGTTTACATTAACTTATCATTGCAAAGATTTTTGTACTTGCTGGGTACCTCTTCTTTCCTCAAACTCTTTGTGTTTAAAGCGAAGTACGTGGTCCGACGACTACGATCAGTTCGATTTCCACCGTCGGTGTCGGTAAAAATCACAACAGGTAACAAAAATACACATGCAAATATACACAAATACATAAAAACACTGCCACATGTTTACCGCAAAGGCATTGCAGAAGTTGTTCAATGTGGCTCAAAAAGGATTAGGGATAATATTTTGTCTACTCTGAAAACGTGTTTGATACCATGCTGGCACACTTGTCGCACTTCTCATAAATCAGCACCTTATCCGTCATATTGGCATGTTAGTAAATACATGAAAAATTAAATTTGCAAAGGTAACTGCTGCAAAATTAGTTCACTCAACTAATGACTGTATGAGAAATTCTGTTTTTGACAGAATCCATTAGTGTAAGGCTCAAGAGGATAAATTTTGAGAGTTCTGATGTTGCTATAAATTAAATTCTGGTAATATTAATAATAACAACAATATTACCATTAATCGACGATATTTACATAAAACAATTAGTTAAACTATAACCAGTGTTTTTTGAAGTTTGAAGAGTATGCAACTAACAATGAAAAAATTAGGGATATGGTTCAGGTTTGAAGTGATTAATTTTTAGATTTAAACGTTTTATAGTAATTAAATAAGGGAATTTATGTCGTGTGCAGATATTTCTCAATAATATGGTTGGCCCTATGCTATGTGCTGTTTGTTCGTCTAGAGTCGAAGACCCAACGGAGCTACGGAATCGAACATGATTTTATAACTAAAGTCTGCCACGGGTGCATTCCGAATTTTCTATTAATAGGTATTCCATACATTAAATTTCAGTTTTCTTAAAATAAATGTACATTTTGTGTAACACGCACTGTGTATTATGTTAATGGATAAAGATGGACCTGTAATAAGTGAAAATGTAGTTTTACCAGTGTGCAACGAAAGAACGAAGAACAAATTGAAAATACTTCAGCTAACCGGATTAACTATTATTTATCAGGTATTAGGTACTTAGGTATTACATAAAATGTTTATTCTCGTCGTGTTGTAGTTAGATATATGAATCACCTTGAAAGAGAAATAAGTCAGATGACATTTATTGTGGTTGAATTTACGGTTCTCGCATATTTAAAAGTAAATTGAAGTTTTAAATATTACAGAATGATCCATTAAGCCAGGTACACCTTTTTTGTAGTAAGTTAGATTAATTTTTATTTTAGATAATATAGCTTTATCTATGAAATTGTTCATTAGCATACCTAGATATTTGTTATCAAAGAACATACATATTAATTTATTTTATTTATTTATTTAAACAGTACACTGCCCTACATCAAGGTCCAATTACAGGGCAGGAAAAAAGAATTAAAAATAATGTTTTACAACAAAAATAAATCACAATATAACAGTATATGGACAAACAAAAACATATAACCTACTTACTAACAAATATTTATGAATTTATCTTTACATCTAGTTATAAAAATATCAAAGTTGTTATGAAAAGAATTATAATTGTCACAAATTCTAAAAAGAGGGAAACGTTTTTGAATATTTGTCCGTGGAGTTGACAAATAAAATGGTAGGTTAGTACGAGATGAAAATCTAGGTATACGAAAATTTAGTAACAACAATATAGAAGAACAATCAATTGTGCTGTGCAAATTCTTGTACAAAAAAAACCAACTGTGCAATAGTTCTACGCAATTCCATACTTTGAAATGAGAATCTAATTAATAATTCACTCTGTGGGGCAACAACCTCTGGATAAATACCATCCTCTCTGACACGTCGCAGCCTTCAGGAAACGTCTCTGAATTCTCTCCATACCTTGTATGTGAATGTTATATTGAGGAGACCAGATAACAGATGCATATTCTAATTTAGTTCTAACAAAATTAACATATTGTCACGGAATTTGCCCCACTCACTCCCAAACCGACGACTGTGGCACCGCGAATTGCCTGAGATTGCCCCGATCGCCCCTACGCGATTCTGGTAAACAAACAACATGCCGTGATCGAGATCGTTACTAGAAAATCGTGGAAACGACGAGAAGCGTTCCAGTCGTACGAGAAAAGGAATCTAGAGATACTGGAATATATCTGGAATATTCGTTGGGTCTATAAAAGAAGAATAAACGGCCGAGTTAGTTAGTCTTGTATTAGTCTTGTGTTACAGTCTGAAGTGAAGTGTTTATTTAGAGAGATCAAAGCGATTTAGATAGCGATTAATTAAATAAGTGTTTAGTTGACCTGTAATTAGTAGTGTTCAGTAGTTAATAAAGAAGTAATTTATTAACGGATTGTTTTTCTGGAAGTAAGAGAAAAGACGGATTGGGAAATCCGTGACAATTTGGTGTCGGAAGTGGATTTAACTGGAAGTTTCAAGAGCTTTCTGGAACCCTGTTCACAAAGTGGGAATTAACTGGAAGTTTGAGGAGCTTTCTGGAACCCTGTGCGTGAGTGGGTTTAAGTGGAAGTTGGAAGAACTTTCTGGAACCCTGTGCGTGGGTGGAATAAAGACCGAAGTGTGATATATCACCGCACTCGTCTTGTCGAAAGGAAGTGAACGGTGGTTTTTGCGAAGGACATTCTCGAACATTCTAGAACTTTGTACGGGAGTGAGACAAAGACCCAAGTGTGGCATATCACCGCACTCGTCGTGACTCAAGGAAGTGAACGGTGGTATTTGCGAAGGACATTCTCGAACATTCTAGAACTTTGTACGGGAGTGAGACAAAGACCCAAGTGTGGCATATCACCGCACTCGTCGTGACTCAAGGAAGTGAACGGTGGTATTTGCGAAGGACATTCTCGAACATTCTAGAACTTTGTACGGGAGTGAGACAAAGACCCAAGTGTGGCATATCACCGCACTCGTCGTGACTCAAGGAAGTGAACGGTGGTATTTGCGAAGGACATTCTCGAACATTCTAGAACTTTGTACGGGAGTGAGACAAAGACCCAAGTGTGGCATATCACCGAACTCGTCGTGACTCAAGGAAGTGAACGGTGGTATTTGCGAAGGACATTCTCGAACATTCTAGAACTTTGTACGCGAGTGAGACAAAGACCCAAGTGTGACATATCACCGCACTCGTTGTGACTCAAGGAAGTGAACGGTGGTATTCGCGAAGGACATTCTCGAACATTCTAGAACTTTGTACGGGAGTGTGACAAAGACCCAAGTGTGACATATCACCGCACTCGTCGTGACTTAAGGAAGTGAATGGTGTTATTCGCGAAAGACATTCTGGAACATTCTAGAACTTTCTACCGAAGTGAGACAAAGACCCAAGTGTGGCATATCACTGTACTCGTTTCATTGTAAGGAAGTCAACGGTGACATTTACCAACACATTCCTGGACATTCTAGAACATTCCAAAGAAAATAAGTGAATGCCTGTAACTAGAAGTCAAGTCAATATGGATGCACAACTGGCGAAACTGTTAGAAATGATGCAAACGATGCAAGAACAGGGACGTATGATGCAAGAAAAGTTGGAAGAACAAGGACAAACAATGCAAAATAAATTAGAAGAACAAGGACAAACAATGCAAAATAAATTAGAAGAACAAGGACAAACAATGCAAAAGAAATTTGAAGAACAAGGGCATAAAATTGAAGATCAGTCCCAAACGATGCAGCAGAAATTAGAAGAACAAGGGTATAAAATGAAAGATCAGATACAGGCAATACAACAGGAAATGAGAGATCAGACGAAAGAGATGCAGACAAAGTTAGAAAAATTGGAGAATACGCTAGAAGAAAAACTAGAGGAGCAGTCACATAAAGTGACACAACTAGAAGACAAATTAGAGGAGCAGTCACATAAAGTGGAAATACAAGTAGAAGAGAAACTGCTAGCACAAAAAAAGGAAATAGACGAAGAAATAAACCAGGTTAGAGAAGAGCTGCGTCATAAATTAGACAAGATAACAAAGGAGGGCGTAATCAAATCAGAAGGACCGGTTATCCGAACTCAGAAGACGAGACCCCCTGAATTCGACGGCAAGGTTTCCTGGAATGTCTATCTACGTCAGTTCGAAGCAGCAGCTGCAGCAAACGAGTGGTCTGATTATGAAAAGGCTACAGCTCTGATAGTTGCTCTACGAGGGGAAGCTCTTGACGTCTTACAAGGAGTTCCTGCTGGGCAACAGAATAACTATGACATTCTAAAACAACATATGGAAATGAGATATGGAGATAAGCACCTGCAGCAAGTGTACCAGGCACAATTAAAGAATCGTCACCAACAAAGTGAGAGAATTTACAACATTTTGAGACCGATGTTGCCAGACTGGTTCGATTGGCTTATCCAACAGCCCCGTCCGAATTCTTAGACCATCTCTCCATTCAAGTTTTTACCGACGGCCTAAGAGATTGTGAAACCCAGCAGGCACTACGACTCGCCAGACCTAAAACACTGAACGACGCTCTTTCGCATGCACTGGAATTCGAGGCAGCAAAGATGGCATCCGGTAGAAATGTTAAAGTTCGGGCCATCAGAGATAACAGCGATAGTATGGAAAATGGAGACCTAATAAAAACGCTAAAGGAGATTATTGATAAATTCAGCTCAACTACCAGACCAAAGAAAGAACAATCTGATCGCCTTCTTAAATGCTGGAACTGTGGACAGACAGGACATCTAAAGAGACAGTGTAGGGCCCCAGTCGCGGATCAGCAAAAGCGCGACTCCCAAGCGGCACCTGCACAGGAAAACTAGGGTCAGCCGGCTTGACGGGGCAAAAGCCGGCTGCGTCCTACTACCATGCCCCACGAGAAGAAATTATGTTGTCACGTCTCCAGGACTCTGACTCCTTGCTAGTAGAGGGCATTATTTTTGGTCGTATCTTCCTATGGTAATCGACACTGGAGCAGCAAGAACTATTGTACGACCGGATATTATTGGTGATTGGCGTATTAAGAACCCTGCCAAACGTTATGTCCTTACAACAGCCAATGGACAACAACTGCCAGTCAAGGGGGAATGCGAGCTTGAAGTAGAATTAGGAGACGTCAAGTTCAAACACAGAGCCCTGGTAGCAGATATATCGGACAATGTCATACTCGGACTAGACTTACTACGAGCAAAGGGGTGAACTTAGATTTGAATGCTGGTACGCTACGGATAATGGGTGAGGAAGTAGTGCTAACGACCACCACTGAGAATAACGCTGTACGAAGACTCGTTGTTAAAGAAGATGTGGTACTACCTGGTCAGACCGAAACATTGGTTGCCACTGTAATGGATGGGGAAATGTCTTGTAGTGTTGGAGTGGTGGAACCCAGTAATCCGGATCTGTTCAATAAATCTATAGTCACCGGCCGCACCCTGATTAAACCAGAGAAAACGACAATAGTACGGGTAGTTAACCTGAAAACCTTTCCACAGAAAATCACAAAGGGAACTGAAGTAGGAGTCTGTGAACCTGTTGCCATGGTCAGAACACTCAAAGAAAACAACGAAATGGAGAAGAAACCAAACAAGACCAGTCTACCGGAATGTCTAAGGGACATCGTGGATAGGGCCCAGGAAAGATTAACAGAGATGGAGGTGGAACAACTGGAAGATCTGCTAAGTGAAAATGAAGATGTGTTTGCACTTAAACCAGGCGACTTTGGGAGAACAAAGGTAGTGAAGCATCGAATCGATACTGGTTCATCATCTCCTATAAAGCAACCACCACGAGGACTTCCACTAGCCAAACGAGAGGAAGTTAACAAGATGTTAATCGAGATGCAAGATCAAGGCACCATAGAGCCATCTCAGAGTCCTTGGGCTTCTCCTGTAGTTCTGCTCAAGAAGAAAGACGGCTCCACCCGATTTTGTGTGGACTACAGAAAATTAAATGACGTCACCAAGAAAGACAGTTACCCACTACCAAGAATTGACGATACTCTGGACACCTTGGCTGGTGCGCAATGGTTTTCCACTTTGGATTTAAAGAGTGGATATTGGCAAGTCGAAGTCAGCCCAGAAGACAAGGAAAAGACAGCATTCACTACCGGAAATGGATTGTGGCAGTTCAATGTAATACCATTTGGTCTATGTAATGCCCTGCCACTTTTGAACGACTGATGGAAACTGTACTTCATGGCCTGCATTGGGAGACCTGCTTGATTTACTTGGACGACGTGGTGGTGCTGGGACGCTCTTTCCAGGAGCACCTGAAGAACGTGTCCGAAGTGTTCAAGAAGTTAAAAGCAGCGAACCTGAAGTTGAACCCGAAGAAGTGCAGTCTGTTCCAAAAGGAGGTGAGATACCTAGGCCACATTATTACTCCAAACGGTGTGAAAACAGACCCGGAGAAGACAGAGTGCATAAAGAACTGGCCGGTTCCTAAAGACAAACATCAAGTTCGAAGTTTTCTCGGCCTATGCACATACTATCGACGATTCGTCCAAGGATTCTCGGACATTGCTAAGCCCCTTCATAAACTGACAGAAGACAACATCCCGTTTGAATGGACTCCGAGATGCCAGCAAGCCTTTGAGACGCTGAAAGAGGCTCTCTGCACTACCCCGATTTTGACATACCCAATACCCGGACAGCCATTTATAGTGGACACGGACGCAAGTAACATTGGAATTGGTGGAGTTCTTTCTCAAATACAAGATGGCCAAGAGCGAGTAGTGGGCTACTTCAGCAAAGTCCTGTCAAAAGCCGAAAAGAACTACTGTGTGACTCGGAAAGAATTGCTTGCCATCGTCAAGAGTCTAGAACACTTTCATAAATACTTGTATGGCCAAGAATTCCTCCTAAGAACGGATCACGCTTCCTTAAATGGCTGCTCCAGTTTAAAAACCCTGAAGGACAGATGGCCAGGTGGCTGGAACGGCTCCAAGAATATCACTTTGTTGTTGAACATCGAGCCGGCAGGAAACATGGAAATGCAGATGCCCTTTCTAGGAGGCCCTGTCCTGTCAACTGCAAACACTGTAGTAGTCTTGAAAAGAAAGAGGTCATCTCTTCAGTTCCTTGTAAGGTGGTAGCAGCCCAACCTGAAGACAGATGGAGTTCAGCGTCGATTCGGGAAGACCAGCAAGCTGACTGTGACATCAAGCCCTTACTAGACTGGAAAGAAGCCAACAACAGACCCTCATGGGCTGAAGTCAGCAGTAAAAGCCCAACATTAAAGAGCTATTGGGCTCAATGGAATTCCTTGGTGTTGGAAGACGGTGTCCTAAAAAGAGCATGGGAGAACAATGACGGAACGGAGGTCAAGAAACAAGTACTACTCCCGAGGACTCGGGTCAAGGAAGTGCTGCAGGAAGTACATGGAGGTACTGGGGGTGGACATTTCGGTATCAATAGGACTCTACAGAAGATTAGGGAGCGTTTCTACTGGTTGAACTGTAGGACGGATGTAGAAGATTGGTGCCGAAAATGTGACGTATGTGCAGCCAGCAAGGGACCGAAGACCCGTTCCAGAGGCAAAATGCGCCAGTACATCGTAGGAGCACCGTTTGAGAGGATTGCGATTGATATCGCTGGCCCCTTTCCGAAAACCCAAAGTGGGAACCGATATCTACTAGTGGCCATGGACTACTTCAGCAAATGGCCGGAAGTATTACCCGTTCCCAATCAAGAGACCACAACCGTAGCAGAAGCGCTAGTCAACAACCTGTTCTGCAGATTTGGTGTGCCCATGGAACTACATTCAGATCAGGGCAGAAATTTCGAATCAGGTGTGTTCCGAAAGGTCTGCGAGCTTATGGGAATCCGAAAACCAGGACCACCCCACTGCATCCCCAGTCAGATGGTATGGTGGAACGCTTCAACGCCACACTAGAAACCAATCTGAGGATGTTTGTGAACGAGAACCAGACAGATTGGGACAAGCTCATTCCACTCTTCCTGTTAGCTTACCGCTCAGCTGTCCATGAAACGACTGGGAAGACTCCCGCAAGGATCATCTTTGGAAGAGAGCTTCGCCTTCCAGCAGATTTGGTATTTGGTCGTCCTGCGGAACAGCCCACAGAGCCAGACACTTATACCCATGACCTAGAACGAAGACTAGCAGCCGTACACGATCAAGTCAGATCTCGAATGCGATTAGAGAGCGATCGCATGAAGACTCGATACGACGTCCGGGCCAATACAGTCGGATTCCAACAAGGCGACCTGGTGTGGCTGTACAACCCCACGCGGAAGAAAGGAAGATCACCTAAACTACAGAACCGTTGGGAGGGCCCCTACACCGTCATTAAAATAATCAATGATGTCGTATACCGGATACAGAGGACTCCCAGGAGTAAGATGAAGGTCGTCCATCTGGAGCGTCTGTCCCCGTATAGAGGTGTATCCGATCGGGACGATCGGCCCTAAGAAGGAGGCAGTGTCACGGAATTTGCCCCACTCACTCCCAAACCGACGACTGTGGCACCGCGAATTGCCTGAGATTGCCCCGATCGCCCCTACGCGATTCTGGTAAACAAACAACATGCCGTGATCGAGATCGTTACTAGAAAATCGTGGAAACGACGAGAAGCGTTCCAGTCGTACGAGAAAAGGAATCTAGAGATACTGGAATATATCTGGAATATTCGTTGGGTCTATAAAAGAAGAATAAACGGCCGAGTTAGTTAGTCTTGTATTAGTCTTGTGTTACAGTCTGAAGTGAAGTGTTTATTTAGAGAGATCAAAGCGATTTAGATAGCGATTAATTAAATAAGTGTTTAGTTGACCTGTAATTAGTAGTGTTCAGTAGTTAATAAAGAAGTAATTTATTAACGGATTGTTTTTCTGGAAGTGAAAGAGAAAAGACGGATTGGGAAATCCGTGACAATATAATAGTTTTAATGTATCGAAATTACCAAAATCGCGTGAGAAACGCAAAACAAAGCCAAGAACTTTAAAGCGTTCTCTTGTAATGGCACTTACGTGATTTGAGAATGATAATTTACTATCAAAAATTACACCCAAATCGCGAAAACTTTCAGATCTATTTAGAACGGCGTTATCAATGCTATATTCAAACTTTACCAATTGCTGTTTAATGGAGTAGGTAACGACATTGCATTTACTAATGTTAAGCTGTACCTTATTATTATAGCACCAATTAATCATTCTGTTCAACGCATCTTGTAATGGCACACAATCATCAAAAGTATCAATTCTGTTAATATAATTTCATATCAGCAGCATATAGTAGGCAAGTAATGTTAACATCACTGACTATGTCATTAATAAAAATATTTAAGATGAGAGGTCCAAGGACAGACCCCTGTGGGACACTAGAAGTTGATGAACTCATTCGATCGTTGACCACGGTATTCCACAAAGCTTGTTCTATCTAATAAGTAAGACAAAAATAATTCTAATAAATTCGTTGAAAATCCAATGGTGTTTAGCTTGGAGAGCAATATACCTTGATCAAATCGATCGAAAGCTTTTGTAAAGTCAGTGTAAATGACATCTACTTGGGGGTTGGGTTGCGTCACACAGAATAGATTTGTCGAAGTGAATTTGCCTCTGAAAAATCCCTGTTGGTGTTCAGAAATATGCTTCGTTACATAAGAAAAAGAAAGGCTCATATAACAGATATTCACATGCCTTTGAAAAGTTATTAATAATAATTGTTATTGGCCTATAATTCTCAGTTTTATTCCTTTCTCCTTTCTTGAACACAGGGATTACTTTTGAATATTTTAATACAGTAGGAAATATAGTTAGTTTAATAGATAAATTAAACAATATTGTAATAGGTGTAGCAAATACTGAGGCACAATTATGTAATAAGAAAGCTGGAAGCTTATCCGGTCCCATGATATTTTTAGGTTTGATTTTTTTCATATGACTTCATTAATAGAAAAATTGATGTATATTAGCTTAAATACCTTTACAATACATCTCTCATGTATTATTCTAACACTTATTAATTCATTGAATTATACGTTTGGTTTGGCACTTGTCTGCTGCTTTGGGGCAAACGAGAAATTGTACAATATCTATTTAAAAAATTGTAATACTGAAGAGAGAATAACACCATATAAGATTGAATTAACACTAATAAAAGTTAATTGCTGCTGTTAATGCAGTTAACTTAGTTACAGGTGTATTTCGGCATATTGATTCTTTTTTAACTTCATTGAAGTACTCTGACATAGATAGGAGTTCTTTAAAAAAACACATGCTGTGCATTTTTCTGTGTAATTTAAATTTTCGGTTCAATTCAGAATTGCTCTATTAATGGAATATTAAATTAGGGGCATATATATCACTGGGGAAGACACTTAAATAAAATTAATTGGCAGAGCGCCTGGGAAAGGTCTTGCCTACGCATCTGGCTTCTATCGGGTTGTCGCTCTAATAACAGATATCGAGCACAAACTGCCGAGCATTAGGGCGGTTCATATAGCGTAATATGAGAACGAGATTGCCAGAAACAAGTCGGGCCACTTCATAGTGGGTCAAGCATGTCATAAGGGCCGTTCAATCCCCCCTAAATGCCTACTACACTAACTCATTTCTTGTTAGTGCCTTTCTGACCTCTAATAATTCTTCTCTTCTTCAAAATGAACTCGTAGATTTCAAGTTTCTCAATTCGATTGCAGTCATTGCCAGACAGAAGTTTTAAGCCCAACGAATGTTTTATGGCTCCAGGAAGAATTTATTCTGGCCAAATTAGACAAATAAAACCCCCAGTTCCGAGCAGTTGCCAAATGTTGAATTTAAATTTGCCAAGGGAAATGTTAAAGATGCAAAAAGTGTGTACATTAGTCGTATTGCTTAAGTTTGGCTAACGAATGTTATATACAAACTGTAGTTTAGTTCCGTAAATATATAAAAAAGCGAATTGGATTTCTCAATGGGGTTACTTTAACTCTATTCCTGCTTTCTTTGTTCTGGCAGTTTCACATAACGTACATTTAGACTACAGCAATATTGCCTGTTGCAATTTGTATGCTTTTTGTAATCACTTTAATTCTTATAGAAGTGAAAGAACTTTAGTATTTTAAAATACTGAAATCTTGAGGTTCGTACATTATTTAATAGATGTACCATTTTTTATGACTAAAATGTGTTGTTCTGTGGGTTGAATCAGCTGCGTATCGAGAATGAATAATATATTTTTGAGACCAACAACCAATATTGAATGCAGAACTGCTAACGTTACATATTTAGATGAAAGATGAGCTATTCAAGTGCTGGAAGTTGTCATATTTTTTTGTGAAACTAATAAAAATTATGTGACGTACATTTTTTTTGTTTAGATCTTGTTCGCTATACTATTTTTTTTTTGGGCTAGAATAATTCACTTAGCCTTCAGCAATAATGGAAGATTTTTATTTCGCATGCTTTATAAATTTATAATTTCATCCTTTTTTAACAGTTTGAATTTCCTAATTCAATGTAACACAAATTGTGCTAAAGGTTTTTCTCTCAAAATATATTCCTACAATTTAGGTTCTGACGAACAAACAGCCATCGTCTATGTGGTGTGCAATGGCCTTAATTGAAAATAAATCCTATAGACTTTAAATTTTTATTTATTTATTTTTGGACATACAGTAAATGATCTAGTAGTAATTATTTCGGTTTTGAAGAGAGCGATGATTAGCATTGTTACATAGGATAGATGCAGACTCTCTTATACTCGCGTTAAGAATTCAGACGTCACGGCTGACGTTACACATTTGTTTTTATTGTCAACGTAATTTTCGATATTTGTTCGCGTTAAAAACAATAATTTTTTGAAATTTAGTGCAATATATAATGCAAACTTTTACTGTACTATATAGTTTTATTACTATCAGTTGCAGTTTTTTTAAATATTTTGATGAAAATATAATGAATTATTCATTTGTTTGTCTGACGCAAGTTGTCTGAATTCTTGTCGCGAGTTTAGCAATTCCACTTTGTATCATGACAGAAAGAATTTATGTCAACGATACGCTACCCAGACTGGCCAGTAAGATAAAGAAACTTCAATCATTAAGTTTGTTTCTGCATTAGTTGGAAACGCGTTGGTTCGTAATGTTGGTCGAATATTTTTGACACTTTCAAACCATTTCCAACTGCTGCAAAAACAAACCTATTGAGAAAGGGTATAATATGCAATTAAAAACCCGTCGAGAATACACGATTAAGATATACGTTTCCTGTTATCTTCGGTGGGTGATTGGTTTAAAGCATACTGAGTGGTAAACAGCATATGACAAGTTCTAGCAGCGCATCACAGCATTTTGAAGTTGTCCACGTTCTGTAATACCCTCGTATTTTACAAATTATATATTTCTGGTATGTATTTATTATTTCTCTCTACATTCCATCTGTCCTCTAGCAAATCTATATTTTCTTATCTTCGATATAATTCACTGTTAATATTTCAATTTGTTCTCTTTTTTCGGTTTATAACCAATAGACTTCTTTTGCATGGGCATTATAATTGAAAAACTTATTAATGCCCACTCTTTTGTTATATAAAATTGAGAATTAGATATTCTCCTATTCTCCACAAGGTGAAGAAGCCAAACTTTTGGATTTTTCAGCAAACTGAGCGGAACGACTTCACTTTTTGTATGATTTATCGGACAAGATAGAGTAACTGATGTAAAAATTTAATTCTCTGCCTCTCAAGATTGAAAATTTGCATCCATAGCTTCAAGTTTGCGATTATAGTTTCGTAAACATTTTTCAATTAGCAACACAAACTCATTTCCACAGTAATAAAACCTTTCCACCAGTTTTGCAACATAACGAAAAGAATCAATAAAAACTTATCGACCTCTGTTGACCATTTTCCGATATTGGCTTATAAAACGTTAATTTCTGTTGGAAGAGTTATCCAGAAATGGTTGCAGAAAACTGTAGAAAAGGAGCATTTATTTAATATAAGGTCATTTTCTAATATCGCTGTTTTTGATTTACTCGATTGTAATTGCAACATACCTTTCTGAGATCACTGAAGACTTACCTTGCTTTTTCAGTGTTACCATATTTTTATACAATAATTAACGATTTTTGAGACCAAGGCTAGTACTGATCCCTTTCAAACTCAATTTACAATTTGCCATTACAAAAGTCTTCACCCTTTCTGCATTGTCATCGTTTTCTGAAAATGTATCTTCCACCTCTTCTATACCATCTAAAATGATTTTAGATCATCTGGATATTTGTCCCTGTATAGAGTATATCTTCCATTCACTCTTTGTATCTGTTCATATGCGACAGGAACACACACATCACCAAAGCTAGATAAAATTTGACAGTTTCTGAACATTCTGTCGGTTCATTTTTGTAAAGAACTTCAAAAATCCGACTTAGATTAGGATGCTCTGAATAATTTTTGCAACAATAACAAGTACAGTACTGAGACTACGGTAAGGTTTAATTTACCTGTAATATAAGGAAAGAGGTAGCCACACAATTCTGCTAGTTTAATTAGTTTTCTATACCTCGTATAATCTGAAGCAAAATGGTTTCATGATTACTTAGGTTGTTATCAGATGTTGTTATGTAACGACTATACTCCTCTATAGTTTTCAGATCAGTGTCATGTCTCCAGTCAAATTACAGTTGCCCATTACAGTGTTAATTAGTATCGTGCGCTATGACTTACATAAGCAATAATACTATTTATTGTACAAAGGCAACTAACTTTGGGAAATGGGTAAATAGATATCTACATATTATGCATAATTTTGTTAAAAATTAAGTATGTGTATAAATTCAGCGTGTTTTTCTACAGACTCAATATACCAAAAAGTATAAAAATGTTCTGAGAAATATCAGTGATCGTTTGAAGACATAACCTCAAACACCGCCTCATGAAAATTGCAATAGCACTATACTTCAAAAACATATGATTTATTCGTTTCACAGCAGAATGAAAAGTGGTACAACTAAATTGTTAAAAAGAATAACTAGAATTTCAGACTTTCATGTGTATAAATGAGGTGTTGTGTCAGGTAATGTTTATATCTCAATTGTTTCTGAAATTACTAGTGCATTGGTATATTGTATATTAGTTATAAAGATTTTTCATGATAATTTCACCTCAATATGCTTTTTAACAAACTATCATTTTTATTTTCCGAACTCAGTTGAAATTCATTTTGAAACCAATATGTTTCTTGAAATATCAAGAAGTCTAACTTACAACGTTACCATTATAGAGATATAAGGAAATAACAGAATTTGTGTAATTGTGTTTGTAGGTTACCGGAAATGTTAGAATCCAGAGGACATTGCGAATTTGAAAAAGTTATATTGGAAGGCCAATGCTAAGATTGTTATTATGAAATATTAATAGATGTATTTCTATTATGGTTACTGTTTTATATACCATATAAGAACTGAATGCCTTATAAGCATCACTGAAAGAAAAATCTTGCCCAGTTAACCGCGAGATCGTTGAATTTTGGCGCCCAACGTGGGGCTTGAACCCATTACCATTAAAAACTTGTCTTAATCATGATGTTCTTATTTAAAAGCTAGTGAGAAAGGCAGACAATCAGAAATTTGAATAAACTATTTTTATGAACAAATTAATAAATTATCTTAAAAGTAAATTCATTTTTACATTTAAAAGACTATATAAAATGGATATATATTTACAAGCAAATTCTACAACACACAAAACCTTGTAATTACTTCACAAATTAGTTATTGTAATATCTTATCCTTTAAAACCGATGCAACATTTATATGGTATGAAAAAGATCACCGGATATTTGCCACAGTCTGGAAGAAAACATAACTGGGGGCACTAGACTGAGTGCATTGTTCTTCTCATACAACGATTCCGTTCGTTCACCGATAAATGGCCTTTATCGGTTCTTAAAGACAGGGTCGGCAGAACAAACAGTTTCCTCCGGCTTTAATCGATATAATGTTTCCAAACTTCAATTTACAGTTGCTCATTACGTAAATGTCCCCATAACCAATATATCTTAATTAACGTTAGAACTAAACAAATATCTTGTAAAATTAGTTTTTATATCAACTAATTACATTTAACAAGTCTATGAAATTATACTACCTTTAATTGCAATTTAAATAAAGCAAAATTCAAAGTAAGAAAATATTACCTATTGCCTACATAATTTCTATTAATATATAATGTGTGAAACGATACTTTGACATGGAATTAATAATATTCAGATAACCATAGCCATTATCAACTTACTGGGTCACCACGTCCTACATATGAAGTCACTTAGTAAAGTAACAGAAAATATATATTTACTTATAAAATCAAATAGAAAAATATGTATGTATGTATATTATTATAACAGTTATAAGGAAAACTGTAAAACATTTAGTTTTTGAATTCGAGTTAAATAAATGATTTAGATTTAGGTTAGGAAAGGTTTTCTGTTTAAAAAGAAACTGCCAATCAACAAATAATGTTTTCATGTTTGGAAGATTTCAAAATAACAAAAATTATTTTTTTTCTGGAAGTAGTTAAATGAACCTGTTGAATCATAAAATAGTATATTATTCAACGAACATATAATGATGGCTGTAATTCACGAGAGTGACGGTTACGGTACGAGCCGTAGGTGCGTGTTGGAAATCAACCGAGTGAATTACAGCTATTATATCCAAGTAGAATAATATACTTTGTCCACGACTATTAACATTATTTTAGCAAACTTTTTACTGAAAAGATTATACAATACTTTGACATTTATAACATGGTATGACAAAATAAAATTCACAACTGTCAAAACATCTTACTTTCAGGTTTGATATCATTCATTTGGTGAATGTAAAGAAGCAATTAAAACTTTATTTAGTAAGTAGTAGTTCTACCATCATTCGGAAAAATGTTAATATTGCCGTAACTAGTATAGTGAGTAGTGTTTGGCTTTTACAGAAGAGGAGTAGGTTCAATTGCTAAATCGACAGAATTCCTGTTTTGTTAGTTTATTCCCGATACTGTCAAATTGAAGAATTTAAATTTGTAGGCAGAAGTCTGGATAATCATTAATCACAAGTGAATATTGAAGTTGAACGTAAATTTCATTACGAATATGTCAGCAGTTAGAAATAAATCGCCAAATTCGTTTTAAAGAGCCATTATAATAGCAAAAGATTATACACTGTTTATTATCACATAATACTCATTAAATGCATTGCCTCGCACTACACAATAGACTCGAAATTATATCCCTTGTCTAATCTCAAATTTACAGTTTTATTAATAGTGCCAAAATATTGCGCACACAAGTGTTGTATGTAAAATATGTCTTAAATTGAATTCGTAATCTACTACACATTTTCGGGTTGTTATGCTGTTGTCTAGCTAACTGTCGGCCACACATATCCATCCTCAGCTTTACCTGACAAACCTGAATCTGCCCTTGTGGTTCTCGGATTAGGCTCTGAAGAGACAGACAAGATTCCGACAATATATGGACAGTTCCTATAAATGTTTTGCTGCTCTTCACTATCGTCATCTTCAGTGGTGACTGTAAAGAACAACTGAGGGACCTCTCTCATTATAAATTTCATTTAAATAGCTGGCTCTTATAAATATAATTTTATAAAAAAAAAATCAAAAAGGGCATTTCGGAAATGATTTAAAAATACACTTCTGCACGGCACTGGAAACTAATTCACTGTAACCTGATAAGGCGACTGGACAAAAAATGGAAATACATGCTCAAGGAAAGAAATAAATTACATTTTATAACACAACATTATTAATGTATTTAATTTGTGGTTCTAATTAATAGAATAATATTCCACAAACTAACACTGGTCCGTTTTGAACTCGTAAGTTATTGGCAGCAATTATGATACGTTTTCATAAATCATCAATAATAGTATGAATCCACTTCAATTTTAAGTATATCCACAAAAAGAAGTCCAAATGATTTAAAGTCAGGAGATCGTGGCGGCCATGGCACCAGTCGTCCTCGTGCAATCCCTTGGTATTAATGCTTGGAGACGCTGTACATGGTACTGATATAATTCAGCCTCATATATGATAAGCCACACTGTTGCAATACGCCGTGGAAGTCCTGGATCTTCATCTCTTCCATGATTCGGTTTGAAATTTCTCTCGCGTTGCACTACACTTACACTCACTGCACAGCGCAGTAAAAGTAACTGCATTTGGCACATGTTTACAGGGAGATTGTTCTGCTAAACCATTTTCACATAATCATAAATTAAAACGATATCCATCAACTCCGAGTTGCTACTATACACGTAAGCCATTTTTGACACTTGACAAACTAATGTAAAGACTGGCGTCACATAAACTTTAGTGCCTACTAAAAGTAATCGGATTTCAACATTCGGAATCGCTTGTCTACAGACTACAGTAACGCAGCGATGTAAAGATTGAAAATACTACAACTTCAACTTTTACTTGGAAATTATAAGGATTTAAAATTTTTTTTTACGATATTGACTTCATTTTTCATGACGCATCTATTTCCAAATTCTTTTAGATATGTTCTGAATCACCCTGTACATATTTTCTTCAGTGCAATTTTTTTTATGAAGCAAGTTTAAAATGATGTTAAATACGCAATATTTCATTATTCTGATAATGACTGTTAATTTATTTATATGTGTAACTGCATTGTTTGCAAAACTAAATTGATAATTAAAAAATATGCCTTTATATTTTTGACCCATAAAACTAAATTTCACTGCTTATCTGCGCTTCTGCATACAATTTATTATAACAGCGCTAATTTTCCAGGGCCATAAATGAATGTATAGCAGTAAAATTAAATTTATTTCTGTAATTTAATGTGAGGGCAAAGTTTAGCTAATTGTAAGAACAATATTATTCCCCTGCTAATTTAATTCAAATTTCTAATGTACCTCCAAGCTTAAGCAGAAGGGAGAATTTGCTGGCAATCTTGGTATTGTAACTTCATGAAAAAATAAAAGGGATAAGGAGCTACTTCATTTAAATTTTTTGGTATATAATTAAAAGCCTTCCGCTTGAACCAGAGGAGTTTTTAAATTTAAAAACAAAACTTTTCGGTAACTTGTTCAGAAAGGAAATCACAAATCATCCGTGGTTTTATCTTGATAGAAATTGACAATGGGCATAAAAAATAATTATAATACAACTTTCCACTAAGTTAATTAAAGGTAAATAATTTTAATAAAAGGGTACGTATTAATTATGGTCTACTGCATACGGCCGAAATGAATATGTAAAACTCGGTTAGTTAGTGGGTATGGATGGTTTTCAGTAGGCAACAGAACTGACAAAAGAAAATATTGCGACATGTCTATTAATGAAATTTATTAACTTAAAATATGCAGTTTTATCATCCCAGATTTTAGTTACAGAGTTAAATTAACAACATGATATCTAATATCTATAAATTATACTGCAGGAAACAACTACTCCGCGGGCTAATGCCCCGACCGGCATTGAATTATACCTGCAGTATCTGTGTGAAACAGCCAAGAACCCTTGTCGGTCGCCCGGGGCGAGAGGTCTGCGGTTAAGTACCTACGATATTGTAGGTCGCTTTCTGCAAGTCGAGCCGCTTAGGCCGAGCAGGAAGTAGCAGACCAGTTACATCTCACCTGCACTCGATTTATATGTGAAACTACATATGAAGGAACAGCCAGTTCAATTGTCGGTCATCTCACCTATGGCATACTGATGAGGGCTAACAAGCCCGAAACTGGTCTATGTCTGGTGGAGTGACCGACAAGGGTTCTTGGCTGTTTCACACAGATATTGCAGGTATAATTTAATGCCGGTCGGGGCATTAGCCCGCGGAGTAGTTGTTTCCTGCAGTATCATTTATAGATTTAATGGCGCATCGCCCGGGGCGAGAGGTCTGCGGTTAAGTACCTACGATATTGTAGGTCGCTTTCTGCAAGTCGAGCCGCTTAAGCCGAGCAGGAAGTAGCAGACCAGTTACATCTCATGATATCTAATAATTTTGGTTTATGTAGGGTTAACTACGACTAAGTACAAATAATATTTGTCCGTGACTGTCCTATAAACTGTTCATTATACATACATATTTTTCCTAAATAATAGTAATGTCCATCATTTACTAGTGAATAATGAAATCATTATTCACTGATTTTAAAGAATCAGGACGGAACTAACAAAAAAAAATTCTCTGGAAATGAACCTGAATCTGTGTGAAAGCCAAAACACTACCCACCATACCAGTTACGGCAATTTAATATTGCCTTACAATAAACATATAAACTTGCAATATTAAGTGTACGACAAATGTCAAATTTGAAAGTAAGGTGTTTTGACAGTTTTTAGTTGTATGTTATTTAATGTTTTCGTGAATTACAGCCATCATTATATTCTGCTCGTTGAATAACATACTAATTATGAAGATAGAGAAAAATAAGAATTAACTGACCTGAATTCCAAAATTAATTACAAAATTTTGTTTCTAAACCATTATTAAACCATTATTTATTGTCGTCTATCGTTGTGTATAAATGTATCACGTATTTAAAGAAAAATTGTATTTTCAAAATGTAAATGATTACGTATTTGATTAAAAAAACATGCAGAATATAGTTTATAAGACACTTACGCATCATAGGTTTGCTACAGGCTATGCGTATATTCGCGATTCGTGATATGCGAGAACTTCGCGAATAGTGTGTGGGGTCTTGTTCGTTCAAAATCCATTCAGAAAAACCCTATGTTCTATGCACAAATCCCTCACAAACCGCGCATCACAAATCGCGAATTCACGCATAGTCTGTAGCAAGCAATCATTATCGTTATTAATTATATAATGGAATTAGCAAGTCTTTAATCCACGATAAAAAATGGACTATCGATGCGCAGCCGAGAGTTATGTTTTTTTGAGAGAATTGAAAGCTGGTTAAAATCCCGAATGTAATTCAACGTTCAATTCGATAACTGATCAAAAAAGGGGCACATGAGATGGAGCAATTACAAAAGAGGTGCTTCTATCATATTTTGTCAATGCGGAGAAACGGTTGGCTGCCTCTTCGATGTGGACAAAATATTCCATGCTAAAATCAATGTTGAAACTGCACAAAGGTATTGATATTACGAAGCATGGTAAACTTGCTTCATATTTGAAAGTAAAATTAAGAAATCATAAACCAAAGAAGGCAAAGATACTGGACAGAAACCAATTCGAAGAATATTTACAAGTTAAGATAGAAAATACACAACTTTAATATTTCAATTTATAGATTGAGCATTTTATTTTTAAAAGTGGCTGCATTTCTTGGGCTCCCTGATCCAGAAAGTTTTACCGGACATCGAATGAGGCGTTCATTGGCAACATTAATGGTCAATGCGTGGTTGAAAATCGACTACGGTAGCGGAAAGTTATATTGAAGATTGACTGTCCGGCAAGATGGCATTTGCCATCCAGGTCCTACCTGACGAAGATGTGGACCCCTCCAGTCCTACAGAACCTCCTTATCGAGTGAATTTAAATAATTCCGGTCAAAATGACAAGATTGTTCTTGAGATAAATTTTAATGTTAATGTTAATAATTCTAAACAAAATGCTATAAAATCGAAACGTGGTATTATGAATTCTAATCCACTAGTGTGTTGAAAGGCCTTTAATGCACGGAAAACAGACCTATTAACCTTCTTTCGTCCTTTTTACAAGCAATGCTGCAAAAGATAGCCACAAAGGCGATTTTCGACGCTATCTTTAATGGCGGTTATTATAGACACTGATGTTCTGAGAGGAAAGCAATTTCTGCTTCTTTTGTAACATGGAGTTAAAATTCCGAAATACATTTTTTATTCTATTTTAGTCCTTCCTAAGCACTTGGTTAAAATGTGTATACTTAGTGATACTTAACCTACAAAAATAGTTTTATCTACTCCTATTAATTTATATATTAATTATTCAACAGCTTTTGAGCAATTAATAGTATCAATGAACAAATAGCGTGAGTTTTTATAGTGAGTTATTATAACTCACGCTGGGCTTCTACAATGATAATTCGGTATGTAAATAGTGTACGCAGTAAATTCTTGGAAATTTTTAAGCCGATAAATATGTTCCATTGATGTAAAATGGAAAGAATTTTTAACAAGTGGAAAGGAATGAATAATTAAAAGATTTTAAAATTATTAAATTGCCAACGCCTGTCAGTAGGCGGAACTGTCAATTATTATCATTGAGGAGACTAATGTCATTTGATATTTTAACAAAATAATTTTGACGTTTTCAAATCAATTTCTCATAATAGTCCTAAAAAAGATGTTATAGTCGTAGATAAAGTATAGCATTCTACTTGCGGTAATTTTCATAACTCACGCAGATGAAGCTGTAATTCATCAAGTGACTGCATTACCGCTCGTTAAATAATATACTATCAATTGCGGTACTTTAAACACAAACCTAAATATTTCTAACAAACAATATTGTAAACTTATCGAAAAAAAACATAGAGCAATTTCAGGTAATTAAAGAAAAAATGTGCATATATCTATAAAATGTCACAAACAACTTATTTTCCAAACAATAGTACTGCCAATATTTATGCAGCTTTTTACACCAAAACGGTAATTGCCGTTTCAAGCGAGAAATTATCCCTATCCTGAAAGTTATGAATTGAAATTTGGTAGAAGCTTGAACGATTTATGTGTTTTTTGATTGTCTAGATCTCCTAATCAATTCCCGCACATTTAGGGGTAGTAACAGATTTATGACCATTTTATGCATGTGCAGGTGAAATTGGCATGAGCGTGTCCTGGGTTCATTTAACTGCCTGTCCGACGGTACGATATGTAATAATACGATTATTTCACTCATTCGTCATTATGCCCTGCTCTAATAATCAAATCATTCATATATGGGTTTGGTAACTAATCAACCCTGATTTGGATCGGTGTAATTTATCTCAGATTTTATCCTATCCTACTGAAATATAAACGCAATAAGGGCTATATTAACGGAAATTATGATAAATGGGCGATGATTAAAGTCAGTTTGAGTCAACATCCTGAAGGATTTTACATAAATTACCGTTGCATGTTATAGTAAAAATACCCAGGTGCATGATATCTATAACTGGATTTAAGAAAAACTATTCAACCCAAAGTTATATGAGGGATAATTATAACACCAAAAAGAATAGCAATTTAATTTATTTAGAAATACTCTTTTGTAATTCTGTTAACTGGACAATTTATTTACTTATTTATTTATTTACACAAACTCAATAGAAAAAAATTCCAGTTACAAGGTCGGGAAAAACAATAAAAAACAACACAAAATAAATTAAATATGAGACAAATTGACCTAACAAATAAAAGCACGTTTGACATTTCTAGTTGAACAATGAAAAATATCAGGTTTATCCTGGATTAAGTTGTAATTATTACACATATTGTTAATGGGTGAGTATTTTAATACATTTATACGAGACTTTTTAACTTCAAATGTAACATGGAAATGAGTTGATGTGTAGGGAATTCGAAAGTTAATCATTTGTAAGATATTAGGGCAGTTCTCTTTATTATTTAATAATTTATATAAAAACCGAACCTCGTGCATATTTCTACGATTTTGAAGTGAATTATAAGAAAAGCGATGGAGCAAGTAATTGTGATCAATCCCAATTGCTGGATAGACTCTGTCTAACTGATAGTACAAATATTTTAAAAAGTTTCTGTGGATGTTTTCTAAGGAATTTATGTGAGAGGTGTAGTATGGAGACCACCCTGCGCTTGCGTGTTCCAATTTAGTCCTGACAAATGTATTATACAAACTTTGCAAAGTACAAGGGTTACGAAAATTCCTGGAGTTTCTAAGGATGAAACCCAGTGACTTGCTGAAGTAGTAATACTGTTGATATGTGGGATAAAACTTAATTTACTGTCAAATTGAACACCTAGGTCTTTGAAACCGTTAGCACGGTCCAAAATATTGTTGTTCAGCATATATTCGTAATGTTCCTGCTCATGCTTACGCGTATAAACAATATTACATTCTCCAACATTTATGGATAAGCCCTTGTTATAACACCACGTAGAGACTTTATTCAAATCTGATCGCAATCCTTAACAATCGCTAATAAAATCAATTCTGTTGTATCATTTCAAATCCTCAGCGTATAACAAGCTATGGCACTGGAGATCGGAAACCAGATTATTTATAAATAAAATAAAAAATAGTGGCCCCAGAACTGAACCTTGTGAAACACCAGATGTAGGTGTAAATTGATACGATTTAAAACCTTGGTAATACACAAATTGTGATCTACTATGTAAATATGACTCGAAAAATATTACAAGTGATGAAGGTAATTCGAAACTTTCCAATTTGCTCAACAAAATGCCATGATGCAAAGTGTCAATTGCTTTACTAAAATCGATGTATATTAACATCGGCCTGACTGCCTCCATCAAGTACCTCGCTTAAAAATTGTGATATAAATAAAATATTGGTGGTTGTTGACTTCCCAGATACAAAATCATGTTGATTAAGACATATTTTATTTTTGGTAACATTGTAAATGCAATCAATGCTTATGGTTGTGATAATATATCAGTTTAATGCTAAAATACTGTTGCCCTTTTATTTGCCCTTATACAATACAATGTCAATACAATAAACTTTGTATAGAACAGAATTACTTTCCACAGAACTGTAAAATTGCAATAGGTAAACCCTTGCCTAAAAATAACAGCCCTTTCACTTTTTCTGACTTAAAAATAATTAGTATTTTACCTGATCTATCAAAGATTTTTGAAAGAATTTTGTATAGGCAAATTTATAATTTTGTCAATATGAATGACATTCTCTTCGATTTTCAATATGGTTTTCGTAAAGGATTTAGTACTTCAACTGCGTTAATTACAGTGATTAATGATATCATCGAAGCCTATGACAAAAGACTAGTTAGTGTTTTGGTGCTATTAGACTTCTCCAAGGCTTTTGACACCGTTAATCACACTTTACTGATCTCTAGACTAAAGTATTATGGCTTTACATATGAATCTCTTACGAATAGTAAGTGTAGATGTAGTTAAAGAGAAGTGGATGAGTTCAATGAAAGTAGAGAGAGCTTCATTGATTTGAAACTATAGCAGAAAGGAACAATTTTTAACCAATATAATTTATGATTTTTTTTAGAAAATTAACATCGCATCTACACACTTTAAAAGAACTTAATTATATGGGTGAATACTTTTACGGCGATTTCCTATGTGAGTGGATTCTTGAAAACGTTTAAAGTATAATTTATTTATCAGTTCGTACATCGCGTAGTGCTTTAAATGTCAATCAGTTTTTGGGGTAAATTTGGTATTCAAATTTCGTTATGATAAAATTTGATTCTCTACAACTCTGTACTTAGTAAACAAGGCCCGTAAAGGAAGACTATCGATTTTTCATTACTAGTTGTCATTTCCTTGAAAGGCCAATCGAGATAAAAATTCATTACCATCGACGCCATGAACCCTCTGTCTGTCAACCGCTTTCCGCTTTATGTGGGCGTAGAATTTAATAAAATTTGAAACCCATTGAGACGATTTAATGTACAATAATGGTCTATATACATTCCACTGAAAATCGGAATTTCGTGTCAAACGACTGATGAAATGCAACTCTCGAAATACACACACAAACACACACACAGACAGTGGACGAATAAGCTATTTTAAATTTCCGGAGCAACTGTTGAATTTTTCGTTTATTGTCAGGCAAAATATTTGCTTCATTTTGTTTACAAATGATTTTTTCAGTCTCGCCTGGGATAGCTACACGTGTTCAATTTAAAGGCTTTTGAAAGAGAACGTTAGAAGTGGTAACAAAATATGGGGACAAATGTATTCATTTCTCTCAAGTTGCGTGAAAAGATGAACGAGTATACAAAAACGCAACTTCAAGAGCTTAATTCTTTAATGGAAGGTTATATATCAGACAGTTTCGCAACGTACAATTATATTTTTGATATTTCCTCAGACATAATCGGTAATTATTTAGTAATCTTAAACAAGTAATTATACATAAATGATTTATGCATTCTTTTCATAAAATTAATGGACAACTACTTATGCAATAGTTATTTACAAAGATGTAAATATTTATATTACAATACGAGATGTTAAAGTTGATAAAACATCAGTGGTCAGTGGTTGCGTGGTTTAAGGCGTCAGTACTTGAATCGAGGTGACTAGATCGCTGTGGGTTCGACCCCCGCAGCCGGAAACCGTATATGTATAAGCTATATTCGTGGAGAGATTGGCACCCTCTCTGAGGGTATGGTAGAGTGGAAGAATGTTGGCTTGGGTCAATGTAAGAGATATATACCAGTTGACATTTGACTACCCCCCTAATTAATGAGGTTTTCCAGGTTTCCCTCAATTCTGCACTGAACGGTGGTTAGGGCATACCAACGTAAGTCGTTCCTGGGCGCAAATGCGACCTGCTTAATAATAATATACCGCCTCCTCTCCCGTACAAGTCTTCGACTTCTGGGCTAATCCTCGTGGTAAAACGAAAAAAATATAAAATGACGCGACGCTGGTATATTTTCTATGAACAGAAAAAAATACCTGCTATTAAGATTACGCATCAAGTTTTCTTATAAGACCTTTTGCATGGTTATTGTTAAAACTTTGTCAAACAAACCCATAATATAAAAGCACCTTCAAAATGAGTGTTTCTGATGGAAGTTTACCATTTCATACTTATAGAAGCAGCGACAGACGGAGCGATCTCAAGTCTAGTTCCGACAAAATCCTAGGCGCGATATGAGTTGAAGTACCAAAAGTCTGAAGATTGGTGGAAAACTAACAAGGTAAAGGAGGTGTCTGAGTAAAATCATTTGGGTTTATTTTTGCGGAAAGAATCTACACTGTAGGCTTACTTCTCAATATTGAGAACTATTATTTCAGTTAAGAAATATCAAGATATAAGCAGATTTTCTCAACTAATCGTATTTTTATAAAGGAAGATGTATATAAGTTTATCTAAGTACTGCAGATGATGAGACATATTTACTCATGAATGTTGCTTTGATAATCGGCATTTTTGGAGCCTGCCGTGCGAGAATTTCTTATAATAGAAGGAAATGTGGCAAGTATCAACTGTTTAAATATTTTTCGAAAATATGCTGAACTTCGTCCTCCTAAGGCAAGTTGCAGGCGGTTTTTCTGTATTCTACGGACAAGAAAAATGTACCACCTCCAGTCTGCCGGAGTTAATATTTTTGGAAGCATTTTAAAAATTATTGCAGCAAAGCTTGGATTGAGGAATTCCGAAGAAAACAGTAAACATTGTTTTAGAAGCTACCATCGTGGTTGATGGCAGTACAGATATGCACTAATGCTGTAATATATGTCCTTACTATTTATAAAACTGTACAATTTATATTACTTAATGAAAGTAGATAAAGTTATTGAACCTATATCAAATTTTAATATTCTCAAATAAATGTACAGTAATATCCAACAGCGAATAATTATAATTTAATAGGGTTGCTCGAATAAGAGCATCTGATTTTATAAAATCAGGCCGACCACCGTCGAACATTTATATCAGCTCCAGTACTGCTGAGTAAAGTTGCAGAGGTTTCCTTAAAGTAGCGGCCGGTAAAGTCTTCAGAGGTTTTCAGTCCAACGTATTTGGCGGTCAGCTTTGAAATTTCACCAATTTTTTGAAATTTAACAACTTGACCAAGTACAATTGCCGTTTTTATACTTTAAACAACTTGCTGTTTGTGGTGTTGGTCGGCCGAACAGCTATATTATATTTCCTATACAGAGAAATATAATCAAGGTTCACAAGTGTGGAATTACGTTACAATTAGCCCTGAATTTGCATCTTCAACATCATCCACAGATACTTTGTAATTTGATCCCTCCGTTGCTCTAGATACCTACATCCTAAAATAAATGAAAGTCGAATCATTAATTTACCTTCTGTTCTGTTTTCTACGTTTTTAAATAATTAAAACACACTTGTACTTAAAATACTATTTTTCAGTAAAGCCGAAAACATACTATACAGTTTCAATGATAAGCAGTGGTTCTTATACTAATTAATATACATAAAAACGGATGTAAAAAACTATGTAAAGTACAGAGTGGTGTATATTTTCAACATATACAGGGTGTTTCAAAACAAAGGCAAAACATTTCAGGGGGTGATTCCTTGTTGAAAATAAAAGGTAGTTTGTTATATAAACGTTGGGTCACAAGTCAACCATTAGGGAGATATCGCGTTGCAAAGATGGCGGAAAAAAGAGTGTTTTTATTGTTTTTCTCGGAAACGAAAAGCGTGGGAATGGTAAAATTTTGTGGATGTGTCACCATCATCAATAGACACTTGTAATAAAATTTACTGTTAATTTTCTCAAAAATATAAGAGATAAAAAAGTTTCTAAATGAATCGGCTTAACGTAATTTATTTTTTTCTACGTCGTTAAGTTTTTTGAAAGTATAGTTAAAAAAAGCTGAAGGGGGTAGTTTATTTCAACCCTTTCCAATTATTTTCAAAAAGTGAAAAAATATGTCACAAGTGTCTTTTGATGATGGTAACACTTCCACAAAATTTTACCAGTCCCACGCTTTTCGTTTCCGAGAAAAACCATAAAACTACTCTTTTTTCCGCCATGTTTGCAACGCGATATCTCCCTAATGGTTGACTTGTGACCCATCGTTTGTATAACAAACTACCTTTTATTTTCAACAAGGAATCACCCCCTGAAATTTTTCGCCTTTGTTTTGAAACACCCTGTATAACACCTTCCACAGTAAATAGTCAACATCTGGGGCATTCTCTAGGAAATAACTGATTTCCTGTCTACTAATCACTCGAGACTTTTTCAGGTGGTACCCAAGTGACTGCTTCTTAAGAAACGGAACAATATTTTGATACTTTCTTACGTCAATATTTTGGTTAACATTGATCATGCATTTCAGCCCTCAATATGTATTCCAGATGAAGAATTTAACACAGCGAATTTCTCTTGCAGGCAAACCAGTAAAATGTTTTCGAAAGTACCTCCTACTTTCTTCTCCTCCACAACTGTGTGTCTTCAGTTTTTCTATTTTTGTGGAATTTAACTGGCTGCAGCACAAATTGCCGCTTCTTTTAACTCAGGTGGTGGGGTCAAGTTTCGTTTAAGGAAAATCAGATCTAAAAAAAAACAAATAACACATAGCATTCAGAGGCCTCTCTGAACACAGAAATATTAAAATTTTCTCGCGAAAATGCGTCATTTTCATTATAAAGGAAATTTTGTGGACTTTACAAAATGGTAAATCAGTTAATCAAAAATATTTTTTGCTGTGAATTATAGACATTTTTCTTAACACAGAAACATCAAAATTTTCTTGCGGAAATGCGTCATTTTCATTACCTATATGGAAAAAATGTAGAAATTCTCACAAACATATGGCAAAAGCATTCAAATAAAATAAAAATTTGAAAACTATCTGACAATTCAGTTTACTTGACCTCATAGCAATGAAATATAGTTAACATTCATAATTTTATTAAAGATTAGGGGTTTGTAAATAAATACATGCTATTTAAAAAGTGGCAAAATGCAAAATTTTTTTACCTGTTTGTGCGCTAGAAATAAAACGTACCTAATATTATTTGAGAAGTTCAAACACCAATTGATATATTGAAATTTTGAATATTGCATAGTTTTAGACGTAGGTAACCTAAAAAAATCTTATATTATTCCCACTTGTTAGCTACTGACTGAGTAGCTACCTATTAAAATTTTAAAAATTTTATACAGGATGCCCCATAATGATGTGCGTTCTTTTGGAGGGTGTGTTCCTTGGGTCATTGTAGGGGGGTTCATTCTATAAAATTTTTCGATTTCAGCCCTCCCTTTCTAACGAAATAAACAACAGAGGTTGGTGATTAGCACCCTTTTAGACATTTGGTAAAAAAACAAATCGTACTCAACAATGTTACTTAATTAGTAGCTAAATGTATTCACCGATTTTCAGATTTATAAGTTTAACCGTTTTTGAAAAAAAAATTAAAAGAGAAATTTTTTCAATTGTTTAGAAGCCTTTATTTTGTCAGGGAGGGCTCAAATCAAAGAATTATATAGAAAGAACCCCCCTACAATGACTCAAGGGATACACGCTCTAAAGAAGCGCACATCATTATGAGACACCTTGTATATAGGTTCAGTTACAAAATTCCCGTTTACTATATTTTTAAAACCATTTTTAATGATTTATAATAGTTATTTATGCAACAAGTACGAAAAGTAAGTGTTTATTGCACGCGACGTGAAATTGTCCAACGTGGCCGTCAGGCCGAGTAGGACAACCCGTCGAGTGCAATGAGCACATTTTGTACGAATGTTCATGCAAAAACCAAAATATGTTATTTAGATGACACTAAGTCTAGGAAAATGTGACATCGATTTGAACGTTTATGTTTGTCATGATGACAAAACGCTATTGTAGAGTGACAGATGAATGCAATAAACACTTTATTGCACTAGTGCAATAAAGAACCACTTTTTCCACTAAATATAGTTCAATTTTTTTTGCATGAACGTAGAAAAATAGATATTAAAAGAAATAAATGCTAAAATATCTTTTTAAATGAAAATTACAATACTGTAATTAAATTATGGCATTAATACGCCTGCACTAATACATTTCACATCAGAACAGGATAAGTATAAATTTATTTAAGAATTGTAATTTAGTTTTATATTTATACGAATGGAATGATAATAGTATTTCGTGTTATATACTAAAGAGCAGGAAATGAACTTGTACGCCCGTAGTAACTGTAAATTCAGACATATACTCTACTTTTTACGGTTCTACCTTTAACAATAATGTATACGTTAAATTACGATTTGTGGAAGTTTGTTGTAGTACTCTTGTCGTAAAAATGTTAATGTATTTTTCTATTCCACTTCACAAAAGCCGGCGTAGAAATAAATTATAATAAATGAGTACGGTTTTTATACAAAGCAGCAGTGTTTTAATAAAAATATATTTTTTTATTTTATGTTTATGGATAGAGGAGTAAAACAAAATTATTCATACCTATATGAGAAGCTAACTTTATTTACTGAAGTAATAAAGAATGTGCTAACTATTCTTTAGTTAGAAAAATTAATTTCAAATACACTGAAAGAAATCTATACTAATATCGAGATTAATACATTTTCTTACTCAAGTACAGTAATACTTCATTGACTTGTATAATAAGATTATATATTCTTCATTTAAGAATAAAAATTACTTGAAATCAATAAAATTACTATACTCATATGAGATAAAGGCTATGTTTATTTAAATAATTGTTTTATTTAGTTAATATGAGTTACTTGAACCAACAATTGTTTTTCTCAAAATAAAGTTATATTTTCTCTATTTGAAGTTTTAATTGAGTTGAAAGAATTACTGCAAATAGTTGAAATAATATTGAATAAAGTAAATAATAATAAAGTACACGATTAGTATTTCAGTATCCTTGCTATATTGTATTTCTTTCTAGAGTAGTTACTACTCTACTCACCTTGTAATAAATTATTAATTACTACTCCCTTAGAAGTGTTTAATTATTTATATGAGGAAAGAAAAACATATAGCAAAATGTCAGTCATTCATTATCGGCACACCATATATATTTGCCTCTTTTGAGTTTCATTTTAAATTTTACTGTATGACATTTATTACAAAATATTAATAATTTAATTCGTGCAAATCTCTAAACTACTAGTAAATCTTATCAAAACTAAAAATTAAACTATTTTTCTAAATTTACTAACAAAAAAAGGCATTAAAAGGTTAAATTTACACAGACTTGATTAATATATTATATTTTTCTTTATTAAAATTTCTATTATATATGTATGATACCAAATATAATATAACTTATTATGAATTTGTTTGTTTATTTGACATGAACTCTATCTCATTTCAAGAGGATTCCTTATATCCCATCAGCTACTTGATATAGAAATTTTGAATACGTCATAGTTTTAGCCGCAACCTAAAAGATTATATACAGGGTGGGTGATTCTTAACTTATAAGTTATCATTTGAAATTTTTGGTTTATAAAAATTAAGAGGTAAACAAGGCAGGACAATACACTTGGTATTTGTACGAGGACCATCCGGAAAGTGGTACCCGTTTGTACAATAAAGGCACAGGAGTAAATATTAACAAATATAAATATTTTTATTGAAAAGAGCATAGTTTACACTAATGCCGCCGTAATTTCTGTGAAACATTAAAGAAATTACGGCGGGCAATACAAAATCGACGGCGAGGTCTATTGTCTACAGGCGTCATTCTCCTTCATGACAATGCCAGGCTTCATGCAGCTGCGATAACACAACAATTTTTGCAGCAATTCAAGTGGGAAACCTTCGACCATCCACCATATAGCCCGGACTTGGCCCCTCGGATTTTCATTTCTTTACAAAGCTTACCAGCCAGCGATGACGGGCTTAAACGAGGCGTGACTACGTATCTCAATACGCTGGCGGCGGAGGACTATGACGCTGGAATACAAAAACTCGTCAGACGTTATGACAAATGCCTAAATTTGTTTGGAAATTATGTGGAGAAGTAGTGTAAAGTATGCTATTTCCAATAAAAATGTTTATATTTGTTAATATTTACTCCTGTGTCTTTATGGCCCTCGTAGTAGTACTTTGTTATCAGTTGTTGTCCTATTCAAGTTTATTTTCACGCGATGATAAAAGTATAGCGCATAATTTCTCAAATGAGGATCTTATGAATATAATATTGGCATACTATGGATATGATACTGGCATACGGGGAATCCCATAAAAACTAATTAGCTGCAGCTCATAGTTATACCTAAAGGTTTCTCCAATGATTTCATTCGAGACGTGAAGCTTTTTGGCGTGTGGTTCAGCGAGGCAATTTGCTGTTGAGGCCAGGGAAATATGGGTGACCTTTAGACCTAGACAAATTGTGAATCTCGAGGAAGAGATTATTAGTGTCGTCTAGAAGCCTGGCAAAAGCACTATAACAATTGCAGAACAATTTACGGTAGATAGGATAGGATCACAATCCATAGTTTGGCGAGTTTAAGATACAACTTACTTCCAAAGGGATCTTCATCAGCAGCACTTAAACTAAAACTTTTCTAAACATTTAGATTTTCAGTAAATGTGTGGGCTGGAATTGTAAACGGAGTACTTAATGGCCCTTTCATTCTGAAAAATCGGTTAACTGGTGCTCCTTTTGCGTTTTGCGTTTTGGTGTTACTCGAAAAAGTTAATCTCAACGTTAGACAGCATATGTGGTTTCTTCACGATGGTCTCTACCATATTTTGCGCGACGAGTGTGATATTTGGTTCGAGTGAATCCCGAACTATGAATAGGTCCAAGTGGTCTAATTGGGTGGTCCCTCAATGGCCTAACCTAAATTCGACTACAGCCTGGTCTGGGTTGTGCGTGTAGGGACTTATGGATTCAGAGAGTTCAACTGTGTATTGAAAATCACGGAAATAACATCGAACAGTTATTATGATCAATTTTAAGGTATTTCCGTTCTTTATATTCTTTTGAAATACATTGGTATTTCTGTAACTGAAAGAAATTTTTTATTATTCGTACCACTACTAGTACTATAGCTACCAGATAAGAAAAATATATTCCGATCTTGTTTGACTATAATAATATATTTGTTGTATTCAAACAAGAATTTTCTTTTCTTGTTTGCACTGGAAGTGTTCTCAAACATTAGATATATGAAAGAAATGGAATGAATTAAAATTCATGCAAACACATAAAGATTAATAACTTTCAATACAGTTAACAAGACAAGTGTATAATACTTCTTTGAAATAAAGTCAATTAAAAGTTTTATCCAAATAGGAAACATTAGAGAAGAGAAAAGAATGTGTCCTCATTGTATGATAAACAAATTATGGGATATTGAACTAAGTAGGTATTATTACACGGACTTGAAAGGTAGTAAAACTAAGGTAATGGCTTTTCCTTACCATAATAAATTAATATTAATAAATTATTATATTCCTGTGGTTTTTATATAAATAAATGATCTCTCGTTATACAAATTTTAGTTACGTTCGTTTGAGAAAACAGAAGAGTGCTTGAAAAAGAATCGTCCGTACGGCTTTTGTTCATTCATAACTATGAACGTACTTGTTGCCTATTTGAACTTTTGCATCCTTCAATTTAGGGCTTGTTTTTACAGAGATTTTGGTAAGGATTCTTTTTATGAGAACTGGTGATTAGTACTTTTTCCTGCTTGGCTAGGATCCAACAGCCGAGTTCCGGTGCACTGACTACCTTTAAAAGGAAAGGATATATTATGATTTTGGCTAAGTGATATCTTACTTAGCAGAATAACAAATGGAACAATATACAGGCCGGCCAAATGAAAATGAAACAGAGCCATTTTCAGGAACTGCGTCAAAATTGTAGAAAAACGCTCAGACCCGTCGAGATTAAAGGGGGGCATTTTTTGCTGGTATTTTTGATTCCGCCACTATCACCTTCTAAGCACCCCAAAATATTTAAATGGCATTGGGGGTTGAGTATTTTTTATTTTGAAAGCTCTTACAATTCTCCTTAGAACAGATTTTAAATTTTATAATTCCGCAAATACCTTGAAAAAAAATACATTTTAAAATTTAAATTATATTTAGTTACTTACTCCTTAGTTGATTAAATGTTTAAACTGATAACCACCCACTTCCATACAAGAATAAAGATTGTGTTCGAATAGTTAGCGCACATTCTGAAGCATTTCAGAAGTTATTCGACGGCATTTGTCGACGATTCTTTGACGCAAATCTTGCAGCGACACTGTCTGTGTTATATAGATTTTACTTTTTAGGTATCCCCACAAAAAAATCAAGGGGCGATAAATCCGGTGATCGTGGAGGCCACTCAATGCTGCCTCTTCTCCCAATCCAATTCCGTGGAAAACGTTGGTCTAAATACTGACGGGCAATTAACGCACCGTCCTGTTGAAAAATCAAATGAACTTCATCACGCTCAACCATCATACAACATTTTCAATAATATTAGTCAAGGCAGGGTCAATAGCGTCTTCCAGTCATTGCAAATACATTTGGCCAGTCAAATTATCAGGTAGAAAAAACAACCCACCAGCCGGTCACCGAAAATTCGAGCCCATACATTTAATTTTCCCAGAAGATGTGTATTCATCTCGTGAAAAACTCTTGGGTTTGAATCTGACCAATAATGGCAATTATAATGATTTACCGTCCCGTTTAAGAAAAAACTACATTCAGCAGAAAAACAGATGTTAAAAAGGAACTGCCGATCGTTCTGTGCTCGTTCACTTATTATTTCGCAAAATTGCAAACGGCGGTCATAATCATCCTCATGAAGTTCCTGGACTAAATGTATTTTATATGGATGGAATTTATTCTTCTTCAAAATGATTTGTATGCTAGTTCGATTGATCCCAAACACAGATGCCAGCTGCCTCGTACTTTATGTAGGATCAGGATGAACTTATTCCAAAACTGCAACTTCACTAGTTTCATTAACTATAGGTTTGTCAATTTCTTGTTTTTTATTGGCTACGTTCCCTGTCTCTTGAAATTTTTTTTCTAGCTCTAGAACATACTTCCTCCTGACATGTAGACCTTGATATTTCATCATTAGTTCATTAAATAGCTGAACTGTTCTATTCGCACATTTATTTTTCATAAAGTAAAGCGAACTGATATCTACTTTTACCGCAATGAAATAAACCATAGTGCTTAATTTTTAAAAACATAGTTAAAAAAACTACCAACCAACGCTTCCAAATAATACTAGAAAATAAATTTGGAATCCACTAATTTTACGTTCGTTGTGTGTGTATAGTATTCATTTCTGTTTTTTAAAATTGTGTTTTTTTTACGAAAGTGATAACAAATCGCCAAAAACTAATGTAACGCAAAAGATACTAAATTTTACCATTGGCGTACTTAACTCGAGTGAGTGACATTTTTACCGTTACTAATTGTAGATAAGTTGGAACTCTAAAATCAACATTCTTATTAAATGTTGGGTGGAGTTATAAAATTTAAAGTCTGTTGTAAAAAAAATGTAAGAGCTTTCAAAATAAATATTACTCAACTCCCAATGTCATTTACATATTTTGGGGTGATGCTAACCCTTGCTTGGTGGTGAAAGTTGCGGAGTCAAAAATACCAGCAAAGACCGTCCCCCTTTAATCTAAAATCAACGGGTCTGAGGTTTTTCTACAGTCTTGACGCAGTTCCTGAAAATGGCGCCGTTTCTTTTTTATCTGGCCACCCTGTTTAGGAACGGTTAACCACTCAGTGACTTTTATCAGTGGCGTTAAACAAACCTTGTCAATTGGATATATTTTGTTTAATTTGTTGTAACAACGAGGGCGAATCAAATATAAACCGAGTTTTTATTTTAGCACTCGCTAAGTATGTGACGCAATATCTTGATATAAATAAGGTGGACCAAATATCAGAAACCACACTGTCTTACAATTTGTAAAAGGCTTATGGAGGGCTATCAAGCAGAGGAAGATGATTATCTAAGTTGCATTGTCATCTACGATGAGATGTGAGTACATCATTGCACCCCAGAACCAAAATAAACAAGCATGAAATTTAACCAATCTGGAGAAGCACCACTTTGAAGAGCTAACAGTCATCTTTCTATAGAAAACATTCTTGCCTTTATTTTTTTGTATGCCAAGATGTACTGCTCGTTGATTTCCTTCACGAATGGCGCACGCTGCGTGCTACTGCAGCTCCTATTTAACTACAATCTTGACACAATCTACTTCAAGATTTGATAAAATATCAGTGGTGTCAAAGAAGAAAGTTATTTGACGTCATAGAAAAATACATGAATCATGCATTCCCAAATAAAGCTTTTGTACTTGTTATAGTTTTTTCGTATAATGTTTCGTATGTCTTATGTTATAACCATTATATAAATGCAATTTAGCAGTAGATTATTGGCGAAAATCTTATAAGTCAATATATTTTGCACTAATTTACACTTATTTTAATGGAAAGCAGTCAGACAAACATAATCGTTCCATAATACAAAAAGTTAAATATCACATAGGCAAAGTTTTATTTGTCATAAAACTGAATCTATATCATGAAATGATGCTTACTTAAACGTAAACGTAAACATACATGGATTAAAATTAAAACTAGTGATATAGATGCGAGTTAAGAACTACCTGTATATAAGGACGAGATAAATTGTATAGTTTGATATTATTTGTAGCATTTTTTCATATATTTTCAGGTATTAACAATATTGTGCGAAACTAACTACTCAGTGGACAAAAGCCCCAACCTGCGTTGAATTACACCCACAATATCTACCCATATATTCCTTATTATTAGCTTTTGTAACATTTTTTTACTGTTTAAGAAAGGTATTTTAAGCTAATATGTATCAAATCTCCTACAATTCCTACCAATGAAGTCTTATGCATGCTCTCTGATACCAAACATCTAGGTATGCTAATGAACACCCACAGACAAAACTCTATTCAATAATTATCTAAAATGTATTCTATTTACTAACCTGATATACTCTATAATTATATGGAGTGGGAACTGAAATTCAACCACAATAGATGAGATCTGATCTATTTCTGCATTTTTTTGGATTGCTTCATAAGGTGGCCTCCTTTAACTTGAGTCAAATATCTAACTATAAAAATTATTATACCAATAAATTAAAATTATTTGAAATTAGTTAGATATTTGACTCAAGTTAAAGGAGGCCACCTGATGAAGCAATCCAAAACAATGCAGAAATAGATCAGATCTCATCTATTGTGGTTGAATTTCGAGTTCCCACTCCATATAATTATAGAGTATATCAGGTTAGTAAATAGAATACATTTTTTAGATAATTATTGAATAGAGTTTTGTCTGTGGGTGTTCATTAGCATACCTAGATGTTTGGTATCAGAGAGCATGCATATGACTTCATTGGTAGGAATTGTAGGAGATTTGATACATATTAGCTTAAAATACCTTTCTTAAACAGTAAAAAAATATTTGTAGCAGTTATTAAGGATTTTGAACCTCACTGTCTATTAAATTATAATATTTACTGAGAAACCAGACAAAACTATTTTTGCACAATATAGAGAATTAATTAGTTTTTAAATACCCTTATTGGTAACTACATACCCAATTCCAATGGGCACATTTAATAACATAAAAATTTATAATTACAGAAATCTGAATAGATGTAGGGTGCAAAAGATCGTCCAATATAAACCTCAGTCTAAAAATTGATTTTAATTATGATTGCAGTATGATGTATTTTATGGATTGAAATTGCAAAATAAACCCTTAAATAAATGAATAAAATGCGTTTTACTAATCAATACTCCATTAGTCTGTCGATATTAATTATTGAAAGCATAGAGCCAGTCCGCTTGTGCATATATGGTTATTTACATTTATACATCACTTGTAATATATTATATTTCTTAATCATGAGCAATTGTTAATGGAGAATTAGTAATGAATATTTACCGATCAAGTCAAATCCAGCTCTAGATATTTCCTTGTCAGCAATTTTACTTCAAATATCTTTACATTTATTAGTTGCTAATATCACCAAACATTAATTTCTGCATAGTAATATATGTATTTAATATAATATTAGTACCTACTATTCGTTTTTATCTTGACCATAAGTAGTCGGTATATAAGAATATCTCATAAAATGTTCTATTGATATAAGTTTTAAAATTTCTAACACAATTTATCTCCACTACAGCAAGTGATATTGATGGTTTATGATTTTAAACGTAATTCTTCGTAAGTCAAGAATAAAGATATAATGTTAATACATATGAATTATGAATGCTATACTTTATTATAAATTGAGAAACCTCAGTCATGGCATCCAGTAAAATATAGCAACCCATTTCCTGTCAGCCTCGGATAAATACAATATCCTTCAATCCTTAAGCTCCACGAAAACGTAATGCAACTGCAGAGATCGATATTTCAGAGTAATTGGATATTTTATTTCTACTGGAATAAATCGGAAAAGTATTATGGAAAGTTAAGCTTAGTTAAAACACAGTATAGGGCGACATTACAAAGTTTATATATTGTATTTTAATTAAAAAATGTTTGATAAATAGTTTAAAATAAATTAAACTAAATCTAATAGTAAAATATATTTCTCAACAATAGCAGTAGCAGAAAGGATAGGTTACAAAAATGAATGGGAAAATATATTATACCTATATTAAAATGGATGCATGTTGTGACTAACTATTTTCTTTAAGGTCGTAATATTTTTCGCTGCAAAGCGATTAAATTTGTGCTGGAGTAAAAGTAATATCAAAAATAAAATTCTTAATGTTTTATATTCATTACTGCTATTTAAATTTTCCTAACATAAAATAATAATTTTTAAAAGGCATTTGTATTATTTTGCTAGTCTAACCTCACATTTTAACGATTATTTTCTTATAGCTGTAGGTACATAAAAGTGAACAATTTTAAATGTAATACTAAGTTTATGTTATACATAATCGGATCGGTCAGTGGTCGCGCGGTTTAAGGCGTTGGTACTTGAATCGAGGTGACTAGACGGAGTTGGTTCGAGCCCAGCTGCCGGTAGACCGTATATAAGCTATATTCGTGGAGAGGATTGTCACCCTCTCTGCGAGTATGGTAGGGTGTGTGAGAGATTGATGCCGGTTGATATTTGACTACCCCCCTAATTAATGAGGTTTTCCAGGTTTTCCTCATTCCTGCACTGAATGGTGGTTAGGGCCTACCAAAGTAAGTCGTTCCTGGGCGCAAATGCTTAATGGCTTCTTTAATTGATATACAGTGCTTCCAAGTAAGAAGTTAAATATTGAATTTCTGTCATAATTTCTAATCCATTACAGGCCATTACCTTGGCAACCTCGACATTTGAGTAGAAATTAATGCAAGTTTAACAATTTAAATTGGATTTAGACGTACTTCATTATACAGGTACGGTAAAATTTTATTTTAGAATCCATACAGTTTAACGAAATCAGCACCTTCGATTAATTCCTACGAACATAAACTGCATAATTATTTGCACTCGACCTATATGTAAACTTATATTTATATCTATGTTGTTATTTATTTTTATTTTTTTGCTTTGCTATATTATTTCTTGGTTAAACTTTATGCCAATAGTTGTATTCATAATCATGGTTTGATTTAATTTTGTAACTTGGTGAAATAAGTTTCGGATTCCACCACAATTTCTAAAATCCTCTAAACACCTCCATTGCACACGAAACATGTTGGAAATAATAATAGTTATTATTATTATATTATTATTATAAGGCTGAAAACTTATTTTGCGAATCGCTTTGTGAATTGTCTCACTTTTGTAGGTATTTTTTTTCGCTAATTTACTCCGTCGGTCACTAAAACATGTTTCATAAAATTTTCATCGTTGTTATAATGAAATAAATATTGTAATAAAAATGACCCCCGTGTATACCCGACGGAGAAAATAATCTTTAAAAAATTCAAAAGTGGGAAAATTCACAAGCGATTTACAAAATAAATTTTCAGCAATTTTCAATAAATTATGGATAGATAGATTGTTATGGTACTATTAATTATGAGATCTTTAATTTTATCCAACATATTAATAAAACATTATTATTGTCTATTTTAGATACTGATAGTCTAGTCTTACAAAGCCTATTTAATGGATATCAAAAATCAAATAAAAACCAGTCCTTACAAATTCTGGTCTTTGTTTTACAATATCTGTTCCCTTCACATTGTCTTATAATAATGAATATTTTACTAATCTTTCTGACATAGTGAACTCGTTTGCAAACTTTTTTTCTGTCATTTTCTGTTAATAATAGTAATATAATTGTGTCAGATCACTTTACTTCAGACAATATTTCGTCATTGATATTAACTGATAACCGCAGTAGGCGGTTGCTATGTTGATGTTTTTCGGTTGTCTTATCAAACAAATCGCTATTAGGTCTATAAATGATACTGCAGGAAACAACTACTCCGCGGGCTAATGCCCCGACCGGCATTGAATTATACCTGCAGTATCTGTGTGAAACAGCCAAGAACCCTTGTCGGCCACTCCACCAGACATAGACCGGTTTCGGGCTTGTTAGCCCTCATCAGTATGCCATAGGTGAGATGACCGACAATTGAACTGGCTGTTCCTTCATATGTAGTTTCACATATAAATCGAGTGCAGGTGAGATGTAACTGGTCTGCTACTTCCTGCTCGGCCTAAGCGGCTCGACTTGCAGAAAGCGACCTACAATATCGTAGGTACTTAACCGCAGACCTCTCGCCCCGGGCGATGCGCCATTAAATCTATAAATGATACTGCAGGAAACAACTACTCCGCGGGCTAATGCCCCGACCGGCATTGAATTATACCTGCAGTATCTGTGAGCAGGAAGTAGCAGACCAGTTACATCTCACCTGCACTCGATTTATATGTGAAACTACATATGAAGGAACAGCCAGTTCAATTGTCGGTCATCTCACCTATGGCATACTGATGAGGGCTAACAAGCCCGAAACTGGTCTATGTCTGGTGGAGTGGCCGACAAGGGTTCTTGGCTGTTTCACACAGATATTGCAGGTATAATTCAATGCCGGTCGGGGCATTAGCCCGCGGAGTAGTTGTTTCCTGCAGTATCATTTATAGATTTAATGGCGCATCGCCCGGGGCAGAGGTCTGCGGTTAAGTACCTACGATATTGTAGGTCGCTTTTTGCAAGTCGAGCCGCTTAGGCCGAGCAGGAAGTAGCAGACCAGTTACATCTCAAATCGCTATTATGTCTATAATTGACAGTTTTTGCAAATATTTCTAATCTAAGATATTCCTATAACTGTTGACTATCCTGCCGGATGCATATTCCGTCAGTTTATTCGCTAATTGTACGGAAGAGTCAGTTATGTTTACAAATAATTTCAAAAATTGTCAAGACTGATTTGTTTGACAAGACCCCAGAGAAATATATCGCGTACTGCGGTTATCAGTAACCGGTGACGGTGATGTTTAGAGTAAGGAAAACTGTTTTTATTTTCTTCCGCGCAAACTGTTGGTTGTATGAAAAAATTACAAGAGGGTAAAAAGTAGTATAATTATATGTAGTATTCGTATCGGTCAGTGGTCGCGCGGTTTAAGGCGTCAGTACTTGAATCGAGGTGACTGGATCGCTGTGGGTTCGACCTCCGCAGCCGGTAGACCGTATATAAGCTGTATTCGTGAAGAGATTGGACCCTCTCTGCGGGTATGGTAGGGTGAAAGAACGTTGGCTTGGGTCAATGTGAGAGATTGATACCGGTTGACATTTGACTACCCCCCTAATTAATGAGGTTTTCCAGGTTTCCCTCATTCCTGCACTGAATGGTGGTTAGGGCCTACCAACGTAAGTCGTTCCTGGGCGCAAATGCGGCCTGCTTAATAATAATATGTCGCCCCCTCTCTCGCACAAGTCTTCGACTTCTGGGCTAATCTTCGTGATTAGAATGATGGGTAGAGATATTATTATTATATTATTATTATTTAAAAAAAGTATTGTTGAAATCGGCTATTGCAGGAAAAAGTTCTGAGAGAAATAAATCTAGGGGTTGCTTATTACCGCCCTCTAGAAACATGAGCCAAGGAATCGACACCACCTCAAAATAGCTTTTGCCTAGCTGATAATGTGTACCAAAATTGAAATCTCTAAGTGTAGCCGTTTTTAAGAAAAAAATAAACAAAACACTATTTTCCGCCATTTTGAGACTCGAATATCTCAACAGGAAGGACCTAAATTGAAAAATTTCATATGAAGATCCCCTCCTGAAATGGCTTGTGGAATACACTGGTAAAATATTTGACCATCATTCTGGAGCACCCTGTATACTCACATTTGTGCGCTCTGAATTTGAATACGCTTCGGTTATTTGGTCTCCTATATATAGCAATCATCTGACTGCAATAGAAAAAGTATAACGCAAATTTATGAAGTCTTCAATTTTGATGATTGATGGAGAATATGCCCCTAGAGGAATTGTTAATGAGATTTTGTTGCAGCGTTCTAATCTGTACAGTCTTACAGTGCGTAGAGCAGTTTGTTCAATACTATTCCTATTCTAGGTCATACTTTTAATTACATTAAATCTGAGAGATTCTTTCATAAATGTTTCTTAGAGTACTTATGTTTAATTAAAAAAACCAACATGTACCTGTACCTCGCACAAACGCTATGATCTCGTCACCATTATACCAAATGATTAAACACTATCATAATGTCGAGGATTTGCTTGATATATTTTTGTTTGTTCTATTCAGTAAATCAAAAACATTTATCCTTAGATGTAATTTTAATGTATATTTTTATAGAAATGTTTGTCGTACAATTGGCATTTTGTTGTATGAATATTTTATTGATACGTCTGAGTTTTTTTTGCTTTTTTCCTGTTATGTCTCTATATACTCGTAGATATTTGGTTTTTAATAAGTTTTCTTTTTAATTTTATATTTTTTTAATGTTTTGTTTTAAGTTGTAATCGTTACTGATTTTGTTATCTACATCTACTGTATTGTGTCCTCATCCCGTAACCGGGTTAGTTCCGTGGGACGTTCTAATTAAAATAAATAAATAAATAATAAAGTTGAGTTATCAGTGATCATGTATTTAATCAGTTCGACAGGTTACCTTATGACAGTAACAAATTTAACTAAAACCATTACTAAATTTGTGAGTTGTTTGTGTTGTAAAATGTTTTAGAGTAGACCATATATTTCACTGTTATCTAAGTTCGCCTATTTGGCAGCTGACGTAACTGATAAGAAAGGTCGCTACCAAGATAGTAAAGGGTTTAGTAATTCATAATGGCCTAAGTATTGATTACTAAACATATACAGAAACTTTTTCTTTCAAACAAACTGAAACGCACCTGGAATGCATAAAATTAAATTATTAGATTTAGAAAATTACTTCATCTGGTTTCTTGCTACCAAATACCGCAATAATAATAAATTCATACATTCAGCTCGCGATGGATGCAAAGAAATAGCGGGATTTAGAACGAACCACGCGATTCAAGCTCACATTTTGTGTTCCAGTTTGTGGAGCAGTAAAACCTGGATTCGTGAAGTTTTTCGCCACAGAGGCGAATTACAAAACGCAGCGAGTCACGCAAATTCCGAAGGGGATCAAAACGCTTTCATAAAAACAGTGACTAATGTTTATATGTGTTAAAATACAGCGCAGTCGTTAAACAGCCAACATCGCTATAAGTTAAAATATATAAGAACTGAGAAATACGATATTATTGGAAATATTATGTTACTCATATATCTATCGGAGTTAAGAAATGTTTAAGACATATTGTTGCAATCAGTTTATATTAATTTCATTACGATAAAGGTCACATCTTCCTGTCTTAGAATTTCCTATTGCTCTTCACTTTCTATATAAAAAAATACTAGTTCAGAAGATAAAGAGTAGTAAGTGTTAGTATCACTGTAAATATTTCAGAATAAGCAGACATACTATGTTCATGAAGTTACTTCTTAGGCAATGTAGTAAAAATTGCCAATGATAATTTCAAATCTCCATACACCGCCGAAAATTTGAATCAATAACTCAGTAAATTTAGATAAACATATCATAAGTCTTCATTTTATTCTTCAATTCATCTGTTTCAACATTCAACCGGTATACACATAGAGCAGCCATATTAGATATCCTTTCACAGGTACCTTCTTATTACTACTAAAGAGGCTTTTTCTTGTGTTATAAGTCACTTTCTGCTATTTGTCCTCTGTCTTTCCAGAATTGTTGATTCGAACCGGATGGTCATCAACCTGTGTCAAATTATTTTTTATCTTTATATCGATTCCACTACCTTCCAAGTTCAAAATAAAAAAAAACTTAATTAAGACGTCAGTACTTATGTCATTTTTCCTAAGACCTCCAGTTCAAACTCTGCAGCCGGACGATCTATATCAATCGTAGGAACTTGTAGAAGGCAGCATTTCCGGTAAGTTGGATAGTCCATATTGATATTAGTTGTCTCTTATCATTTGTTTGTGTTTAATGTAGTTTATAGGACAAATAATATATTACTGTCTCATAAAACTAAGTTAGTATTCTGGATAAAATATAGTTTGATTGTCTAATCTCAGTGGATGTCTAGGCACAGTAGTACTGATAGAAGCTTATCACTTGGCACATTTTAACAATCCAAAAGAACAAAAATTTGTATGTATGTCACTTAATGGCTTCTATATCTGAAAAATTAAATATTTTGACGTTTTGTCTACATTTTTACAGTCTGCTTCACAGTTATTTTATAGAAATTAATAGATTGAAGATATTTAGTATACGGTAATCACAATATTAATTTATTTCTGTCCGATCTACAACAACAGACCTTACAGGTATCAATCAATTGATCACTAAGTCCTTGGTAAGGGTAGTCAAATAGATGTTACTTATTAATATTTCGAAATAATTTAGGAGATTTGATTATAGACATAAATTCTCTAACTTTGAATTTATATTAGATCTTAAGTTTTTGAAATTCTATGTAAGTAACATATTTTTTATCACATTTATAAATCAAAATACTACGTGACTTTTGACGCTGATCACTGATGGTGTATGAAAGTCATGGTAATTTCTCTTCGGTTAGTGCCAGTGCGTACATGCATGATTAAAATGGTGCTTCCTTTTGCTTTACGTCGCTTCTTCTTCTCCGTGGGCGATCAGTTTTAGTCCTCTGGTTGACATTTTGTTTCATGTGCGCTGGTCATTAATGTTCCTGTGCATGGTTTGAAGTCACTGATCTATAACTTTCCAACCCTTACACTTTACAGATGATCTGCAAATAGCAGAGAGTTACGACGATGTTGAGATGGATAAATTTCGTACATCAATTTTATTATGGTATTGGAAAAACACAGTTCACTTACTTTTGTAGATATTCTTGGTAATACCAGATGGCACATTAAGAGACAATGTTTATAGAAGGTTTACTCATACTGAAACAAGTTATCATCAACTCAACAGCTTAGTGCACAAATCATTTGTGAATTAAAACACTTGGAAGAACTACATTATCTGCGATTCACTCTTAGAGGAAATACCAACAGAAGCATTGATCAAGCCATTAGGAAGACTCCTAACATCAAGGAAAAGGAGGAACAACTGGCAACCATATATTCTATATAAAAGGATATACTCACAAGATAGTTCACCTCTTAAGAGAAAACGGTCTAAAGCAGATCGATAAAGTCAGAACAGGTTTTTTCCAATACTAACTACAGGAGTAATTTGCTTCAAGGCTCTGGTGTAGAAAGAGCTGAGCAAAGCAAGAGCCTAGAAATACTTGCAGTTTGGAAATGGTTCCTTCGAAAAAATTACAAGTTAGTAACTTCAAACTTTGCAATGGAGCATCATGAAAGAGTGCACACAAAGGATATAAATTTGGATCAGGAAACCTGTTTAGAATTACTTCTGAGGAAGAGAGCGATATGTCTCTTGAAACCTAAACCGATGGTGCTACCAACTCGAAAATTGTTCAACCATGTTATTGTTTTATTAATTTCCTCTGTTTTATAGATTACACATATATTTTTTTTTCTATTTAGTTTCAATTATTTTTTATGAACTTGTTAGCGGTGTTTTGAACATTGATTTCAATTAATGACTAATATTAATTTAAATCTGTATGTATTTTTTAATCCTATAATTCGATTTTGTTTAAGGCAATTATACGAGGTGAGTTAAAATTCTAAGGTCTAAAGGTGTTTCGGAGCTGGGAGCAGATAGACACCTGCAGTTTAGTTTAAAATACGTACCTCGTTGTGAGTGCGTTGCAGAGAACGCAGCACTGTACGACCCACATACCGCGGTGGCGGCAAGACGGAGAAATGTTGATGTTTTCGATACAAGAATAGCGAGTAACCATCCATTTTTTCCACTTGCGGTTTTGTGAAAAATAATAATTACTTGCTATTGTTGCAACAAAAATATCACCATTTTAAGTGTCAACAACACTTCTCACTCTTGCTGCCACCGCTAAAGGCTCTATGTGCCGTACAATTTTGCCGTCTCTGTCACGCATTGACAACGAGTTCACACGTATTTTAAATCAAACCGCAGGTGTCAATCTGCGCCCAGTTTCGAAATAAAAAAACCGGAGACCTTAGAACTTGAACTCACCTTGTATTATTTAAAAAATAAATATGCCATTCATACTGTTATGTTAATATTATATTATGTCCAATAATCAAAACGAGAACCGTAAAATGCCTACTGATTCTTCGCTAAACGTATTCCCTGTATTATGGCCATTTCTACTTGTTTGGAAACGCTGTCTAATACCTAACCCTTTTATCGCAACCGTCTAAGAGATTTTACCCTTGCTCCCCTTTAACTGCGCCACGTCATTCAGCTTGGCTCACGGTCCTTTGTGGCCCCTTTTATATTGATCGGATTTCCACACTGCCTTTGCTACATTGTCGTCTCTTTATTTATTTTTCCTAATTGGCTCCATCCTGTTTAAATCACCCAAAGTAAGTCTATTGAATTTTAAAATTTCCTTTTATTTTATTATACAATTTCTTTCCTTTCCTATTATCATAAGACTGGCGACTGTGGGATTTTGAGGCAAATAAATCCTCTATCGCTTTTAATTAAGACATTGATGAAATTAAATCTTTCTAAAAGGTTGAAATCTTCAAATGCATAATTAATACTCCAGAAACGTTATGTTTGAATTTTAATACGCACCGTTTCTAACCATTTTTAGTATTTTCAAGAAATCATTTTCTATAGTAGCTTTCCATTAAAATTTAATATCATTAGGAAGAGCTTTGATTACCCGCTCGCTGTTTATTTTCGAAGTTAACTGATCACTTAGTTCCGGATTTAAGAATACAGAACAAAACTTTTTAATGGGCAAATATTGCTAAACTGAAGTAAACAAGACATAAACATGACTTTATTTCCATACATTCAATGTCTCATTTAATTCATTTGTTATTTAAATTGTAATGATCAGTAATCTGATAGTCGGTCAGTGGTCGCGCGGTTTAAGGCGTTAGTACTTGAATCGAGGTGACTAGACGGAGTTGGTTCGAGCCCAGCTGCCGGTAGACCGTATATAAGCTATATTCGTGGAGAGGATTGGCACCCTCTCTGTGGGTATGGTAGGGTGGAATAATGTTAGCTTGGATTAATGAGTTTTTCCAGGTTTTCCTCATTCCTGCACTGAATAGTGGTTAGGGCCTATCAACGTCAGTCGTTCCTGGGCGCAAATGCGGCCTGCTTAATAATAATATGCCGCCCCCTCTCCCGCACAAGTCTCCGACTTCTGGGCTAATCCCTGTGATTAGAATGAGGGGTCGAGATATTATTATAATCTAATTGCAGTATAAATGTTGACATTGAGAGTAGTATGGGAAAAATTTATGTGAAGTTTATCACAATCTATTTCGTTTAATAACGAATATTTGGATTACCCCGTGCTAAAAAAATGTGACTGAAAATGAGATATGTCTAATACACCTCTCTTAGTGCGTATACATAAAAAATACCTTATAACAATTAAGTCACTGTGTTCTTCCATATTGTGCAAATAACCGGCAACATTTTAAATACATAAGATTTCACTTCATATACCTAATATGAATGATAAAAATAAGTTACTTGTATATGTGTTGTGAAAATATTTGAATTATATTCATATACTTTTCCATAGAATCCAGTGGCCTACTCAGTTTTTTTCTGGAGGTACTTAATATTTTTCGAGTTATAAATCAATAAAACTATATATTTTTAAAGGAATATACGCCACCGGCTACCAAATTGTTAAACAGATATATTAGTAGTTAAAAATGGGTAATTCCCTCTGTAGATCAGAAACTCTATGAAAATTATATTAACATAATCAATTGTTTCTAAAAAAGTAGCACATTATTGCTATATAACACCGTTTTGAGCTGTCTTGATTTCCAAATATCCGAAATACCCAACTGTTTAAAATGGCACACTGTATATACAGGGTGACTCATTAAGAATGGGCAATCTCTGAACTGGATATACTACACACCAAAATATGGTGATTGAGCCAAATATGCCTTATCCGAATGTTGCTGGTTTAAAAAATGCAGGGTGTTCAATGCTAGAATTTTATTTTGAAATATCTCAAAACCTTTGAAACCTGTCAAAGTATTAAAAAAAAATTGTCACAATTATGTTTTTTGGCACGGCAAAACAATTTTGAACTAATTTTGACGTCACTAGTAGAGGGCGCCACTTATGGCACAGGATGTTTCTTTTAAATGGCAGAACTTTTTTGCTGTTTAGTATATCCATCTGTTTATTGAAACAATCAATTCTCCTATCTGTTGTATCTAAAAAAGATATACCTTGTTGAAGCCGTTAGGAGCTCGAAATAATGAATTTTGAAATATTCAGTGCACCGATTGAAAACTGTTATCGTTTCAGGTAAAGTGCCTTTTGTACTGAAAATACGGCAACATTTTACTTGAGAAAGTTGTTCAGAACGGTAAATAATTATGGGGACGTACAAATTTTCAAGAAGATCGGCCAGCTTTGATAAAATCTTTGTGCTTTATTGAAAAATGGTATGCCGTGCCAAAAAACATAATTGTTCGATTTTTTTTTAATACTCCGACAGGTTTCAAAGTTATTGAGATATTTCAAAATAAAATTCTAGCATTGAACACCCTGTATTTTTTAAACCAGCAACATTCGAATAAAGCATATTTGGCTGAATCGCCATATTTTGGTGTGTAGTATCTCCAGTTCAGAGATTGCCCATTCTTAATGAATCACCCCGTATAAATAATTTCCATAAAAATTTGCAAACGTTGACAGAAGTGTTTAAAAGTTGTTGTAGCACTAGCTTGCACTCTGTAGAAATTTTCGTAAAAAAACTAGACACGTAATCATCTAACAAAAATAAATCTAAATACCTACTATTTATACAATGAGAGACAAAAATCTTGATATAGTTCCGTAACACATCAAGAACTTTTAATCATTAAATTTACAGCATCAGCTGTAAAATGTGTCGCACGCACTAAGAAATACTATAAAGACAGTTTTCCTGCTGCCTAAAGGCCTCCAGACTCTTTTCCTGCCTTCGCAGAGGTGCTAAAGGGTATTATGTTTTATAGAAACGCGCTCACTAGAAGAACAGTTTCAAGGCATTTGCCCTTCCATGTGCAGCTGTGCTAGCGATATATTCCTTGTTAAGAGAGTGCACACCAGTGGCGGATGTTCGCTCACTGAATCATACGTACCTAATTTACATAAATATAATTATTAACTGATATCTTAAGAAATATACCACATTAAAATATTTACTCTATACAGTTATTATATTATTTGGTAAATCATTGAACACGACGCCATACACTAGAGTCTCAGAGGGTAAAGTTGGAGCATATGGTAAATATAGCAATTTGTTCTTAGAAAGATAAATAATTTTTATATTCAAATTATGGAAACTAGTAACAAATTTGGCTTTCACGTAAAATTTGTGGTCACTATATTTTGTCAACAATATTTTTCTATATGACTATATAGGAAAGCACTTTTTATAGCAGTAGTTACAAATTTTGACATAGATATTTAGTACAGCCATCATGAATTAATTGCATGACATATAATATCATGGTAATTTATTACTGCAGAGCTCACACTCAAATAATTTTCCATTATCATCGCTCTTCACATCCATTTCAACATTGCAGGCGAATTTTTATCAGCCAGTGTTTTATAAGGCAGCACTTGGAAACGGTTTGAAACTATCAGAAATATCCGTCCAACTGCTTCTTGCGTTAGACTCATTGGTAACTCGTTCCCAACTTTACTGATCGAATATTTCTGATACTTTCAAACCGTCTCCAACTGTTGCAGCAACAAGCTTATAGTCTGTTGAATTAAATTTATAAATTCAAGAAAATCAACCCAAATGTTCTTGCTTTTATTTCATTAGATGTGGAACAAAATTTATGTTTGTTACTTTTGAATAGGAAACTTCTTACTATTATTTTCATTATGCTTCAAAATCTGTGCTGTAATTATTCATCATTCCATATGAATTTCCTGCCATCCTATTTTTCGTGGATATTTAGCATATTCAACTAAAAATCTAAGTAATTAGTTAAATGTACCATCTATTCTATGAACATACCTAATTGGCAAGAATAATAACTACAATTTGGTGAAAATATTAATATTTTAATTTAGGATATGTAAGTAATACAGTCTGAACCACCGAAATCTTGCCACGTAGGTTATCTTGGTAGTGGTACTCTGTGATACATATAGATATTATTTTAAACCATTTCCAATTATCTTCAATCATCTTTTTAATGCCATTTAGTTTTTAGTTTTGGATGAGCAGTTTTCGAGAAATTAAAGATAAAATGAGATGATCAAATTTATTTACCACCAATTTCAATATTTTAGATATTCAAAATGCCCACCACCAACCTGAATCCACTAGTACAAAAATTTCTCAAAATGTTCTCTAATATTATGGAGAATTTGTGGAATAATAAGTTTACTCTTCCCAACGCGTTTCCCCAAGTCTTGTAATGATTCAGGATACGTGGCATAAATAAATCGATATATGGAGAAATATCACATGTCCACAAAACACATGAGGAACTGGAAAAAAAACATTTTACTAATATTTAGAATTTATTTTGCTTCATTTCAACCATTAAAAATTATAGTGGCAATGAGACATTTCTAATATAACGAAACACTGATTTTATTTTAAAAATAAACATTATTTTTAAACAATGGACATATGACTTTTCTGCATAGTCTAAGGTGAAACTGTAATAATAATTTTTATTTAAACAAGGTTATATTTTAGAAATGTTCCAAAAAAATCTTAACATTTAATCAGTACCGTAGCAGTTAACCTAAGAAATATTGAATTGTAATATTCTTAATAAGCTTGTTCTAAAATTTTGCATATGTTTGTGTATGTTCCATTTTCATTGAAATGATGGTAATTTTTCTCAATAAATAGGTGAATAGCAAGTGCCCCATCAACTTGATAATTTGTTTGGTTGGTGCGCGAATGCGCACTATAAATCCTGCGTTTAAATTCAGCTCGGTGAGGTGGATTCCATCTAACCAATCAGAAATCACAATACTTTAAACAAACCACTAAGAGTGCATCAGTGGATTCCACCACAACAAACTACTGCATTTTTGAAATAAGCTGATTCATATTTCGGAAAAATAACATTTGGAAAATTATTTATTATATAGATCATTGTCATATCATTTCTCCGAATAAATTTCCAGTAAAAAAAATCAGCTTATGCGATCTCCAAAAATGTGTGCCTCAACTTTGAGTGTTTCTAGATGCTGCTGGTTCTTTCACATTATGCGATGCCTGTAACAATTTTTCAGAAATGAATTAAAAGGATATGCTCTATTGAATGTAAAGTCATTTAAAGACAAGAAGTTATGCCACACAGCCTGAACAAAACTTACCTCATAAATGCTCCATAATGTTAAAGGACATTTTGAGGCTTATTATTGTGGGCAACATAAAATAAAATAAAAGTAGTTAAAGTGAATTTGATGATATTAACATTTTACAAAGAACTGAGAGAGAGAAAATAACCACTTTCCATTTAAATTTTAAGGATGAAAGCTTGGAGTTAAACATTTGGGGATTGAGTACATTCACACATTTAGAACAATTGTTGACGGGTCTAAATCAAATATTCAATACACAGGCTAAAATATTTAAGAACTTTTAAATTGAGAAATTCAATGTGAAAAGAAAAATACAAACAAATTGACAAATATATACATTATTTTACCTTTTCTTCACCATTGGGTTTACCCTATATACAGGCTGTCTTATGGTGACGGCCCATTAGAATATTTCAGAAACTACTTCGATTTCACTTTTGAAAATTTAGACTATAGATTTAGGTGGTTTCTGGGGGTGCTTTCTTTGAATAAAATATACCACTCTTGTAGCACTTTCGATGATATATTTTCGCATATTTGGATCCTACGCGTAATTTATGGAGAACTTTTATCAAGCTCATTTATCTCTAATGGCCTTCGAGGTATTTCAATTCTATACAAAAAGTTTCTTTTCGATAACCTAATTTAGGATTGCCTATTTTTACATCGTATAAGCTGAAGTATTGATATTTAAAACAGAGATAAGGGAATACCTCTTGTTACAGATGTGTTAAAAACGGTTTAATTTTACACAATGTGGTGCATATTTATTGTCGAATTTGCTTAACTCCGAACTGCCAAAACTTGGTTATTCGAAATGAAACGCCCTGTATATTTAATCAGAAACTGTTTTAGAATATTACCCTCTATCTATCCATATTACCATATTCCCTATCTTAATTTTTCCATTATTGACATGTTTTGTGATAGCCTTGATCATGTACTTACCACAAACAAAGGTGATAGTAATTAAAATGATGCAATTTCTTGCACGGATGGCATTGAAATTGCTACTTAAAAACAACTAATGTCTTAAAGTCATCATTTCCTTTGTTGGATAGCCTGTAGATTGGAAAAATTTTGCCCAAAATCATTCCATATTGTTCTTATTACTTTACCAATCTCTAAATTTTTAAAAAATTTCGCCCCCGGGTGGGCTCGAACCACCAACCTTTCGGTTAACAGCCGAACGCGCTAGCCAATTGCGCCACGGAGGCACTTGTTGGAGTGCGTCATGAGCTGGAAGATATAATATATATGTATTACTACATCAAAAAATCAGTTTGTAACTGATTTTTTTAAAGATTATGTATAAATGTAGCGAGTAATAAATTTGGTTATGTTTGTTAGATAACTATAAATTATACTTATTTAAAAAATCATTTGAACATACCAACACAAGTTAAACCTATAAATTATGTTTATCTAGTTATAAGTATGTAAAAATAACGTATTAAAAAAATATATTCTTATAAATATGATAATACAATATCTCATCGCGACTGATAACTTTTATCGATACATGTTTGTGTATTTGTCAATCTCTTAAAATGTTAATAACATAAATACTAAAAGTAGATATACAATTTAAGTAGAAAAATTTTATTTGGTCTGGTTTGTTACGTCACGCACCCCATGAAGGACTTGGATAACATTACATATAAAGCGGGATATAAACAGTACAGTTTAAACAGAGTGTCCGGAGTATGAGTGCATTAATTTTGTCATATGATAAGTTGTATTAAACAAAACATATTTGCCTTAACAATTTCTTTTCTTCTGACCAACGGTAATAAAATTACGACAGCAAACAGGTCTTGAATATGTGACCACGTCGCTCACATACTATATTAGGATTGTATTTGTACATAAGAATGGCAAATAGATACACTTAAAAATAGGTACTTACCGTGAATGGTATTCTTACAGCTCTTTTCACAACACAGAATAATAATTGGACGGTGTTTGCAACAACCCGTTAACCCGCAATTTGTTTACATTGAACTTTTTTATTTTAAAACATTTATAATGGTGTCTTCTACAGTTTTTCTAACAGTTCTACCTGGATTTATATGTAACCGAAAAAAATAAATAAGACACTTTTATCAAAAAGTGTATTTTCTAAAGCTATTCAATACATTTTATTAATTTGTGCTAAACAACAAGGATGTGGCTTAACCATTTGTTGCAGAGCACCGTCCAATTACAAGTGTAAAAAATGAATTGTGTTACTTGCAAGAAGCGTTTAGCATACAAACGTCTTGTAGTCAGAGTTTTGCCTAGATTTGCCGTAAATTAACATGCGATGCAGCTGGTTATGGTAACAATAAATTTTCGCATTTTTGTTTATGTACACTTACAAAAAAACAAAGAAAAACTAGACAAAAATGAATCGCACTAGCTATACGCACCATTATGACCAACATTACTTTTAGGTTATCACCAGCAGCCTGACAATGCAACGTTTTCGAACAGTACGTTACAGTTTTAAAGAGTTTCACTGAAACTTCAATTGATTACTTCACTAATACTGATGCAAAAATCAATTCATGAACAGATTATATTGCAGGCGCTTTTACTTAACCTTAATTTTACCTTAGTTTGTAATTTCGTAATATAGTTTTGCATATTATTGCAGTTGTATTTTTATTTTTGAAATGTATTTGTAGACAAAATATTTGTTTAAAACATTTTTTTTTCATAAGAGTTTTTTATTGCTTTTGGTCAGATATATAAGCCCTTAAATTTACGGCACTCATATTCCGGACACCCTGTATAGGGTGTAACTTTGAATAAACTACCATAAGTATGTTTTTTTTCAAATTCATGGACTAAATGAAATAAATTAGAAAACATAGAATCAGAACAGTAGGTAATATTTTCAAATGGAACATACGCCAAATAATATTTCTTAAGCAATACATATTCCTTTGAATGCTTAAAAGCTTATATTAAAGTCTACTGCATAATGTGTGAATTAGAAGGTGAAAATAAGTTGAAAAATTACAATTAATTTAATATAATGTTAAAAAGTTATATATTTACTATTTAAATGATAAACAAATTATTATTCAAAACTACAATATTTAAAATTTAATAAAATCGCAATACCATTCAATGACTTATTTTTTAGTTATTCAGATATTTACAAATTGTCTTAAATTGCAATTGACATAGTAATATATCCAGTTAGTAAAGTAAAATAACAGTGCTGGTTAATTACTTTCGTGAGAGGATAACTTGATTTAAAAATAAATAAATAATTATCTAATTATTTTTTTGGTAGAAAAAAATGTCCAGATACATATACTCGTATAATAGTGTTTACATGGTTGAATTCACCGTTTTCGCTCTTTTTGGTGATATCAAAACCAAATATAGCGGCCATAAGAAAATCAAAAGTTACCTATGAAAACTTGGTCGTGGATTTTCCATCTCCATTGGAAAGCTCATGTCGAGCAATACAGGTGTCATTTATTGTTATAGGTTTTTCAGGTTTAATTCAATGCTGGTCGGGGCATTAGCCTGTAAAGTTGTTGTTTCCTAAAATTTCTATTTTGTAAATATTGCACTCGCTCATAGCGATATAGATCGAAAGATTTAAAATGGTACCTACTACAGTATGGAATTTTGTAAAAGGAAACTGTTCAATAAAATATTTGCTTCCAAATTAATATACGTAAACCGTATATTAAGCTTTATTTTTTGTTCATTTGAAAAATTTCGCCCCCGGGTGGACTCGAACCACCAACCTTTCGGTTAACAGCCGAACGCGCTAGCCGATTGCGCCACGGAGGCATAATAATATGCAAGATTTTCAAATGGGACGTTGGATATGCTGGTAAAAAAATATTACGTCAGGTATTATTAGATAAAATTCATAAATGTCTAATAATATGTTTGCGTCAAATAATATTTCTTAAGCAACGCATATTTCTTTAAATAGGTACTTAGAAACTTATGTAAGTATTAATAATGTGATTATATTACTACATATTACTAAGCTATTTTGAAAATTAATACACTCGACGACCTAATTGGAAAAATATATTAATAATTTGAAAATAATATTGAAAGTTTAGCTGATAGAGTGATAAATCACTCAACGTCGTATTTTCAATGTCTCCAGTGGTAATTGCAAACTGCCGTATAACATTTGTTTTTGAAGGTGGGATATCAACACGAAAATGGCTTCCTTCGTCTATAACATTTTCAACTGGAAGAAATGTTAAACCTGCTTTTCTGCATGCTCCTGCCATTCCAATTATCATTGCAACCTTAGCCATTAAGTATTCTTTGTCATCAGCTTCCACTAAAAATTTGGCAAAATCTTCTTTAATAAAAACTTTTGACTTTTTAGCACTGTACCCGTCCGCTTGCCTTTTAATATATGCTACCAAATTTGTATATTTTTTAATATCAATATTCCTTTTCAGATTTAGTTCAGACCTTAACATTGAGTAAAGTGTCCATAATGTGGAAACTTTTAGATCTTTCTTACCCTCAAAATATGCAAGTAAAACTTTCTCATTAACATGTTTAATTTTCTTCTCATCACACCACGTAACAAATTTTTCGTATGCCAAATCATAAACTGCTGCCTCTTCAATATCGCTTGGTAGCTCTTCAGAACTTGAATCTCTCATTTTTTTAAAATAAAACTAAAAATATATCAATCTCGCTAAAAACATTCCGTCTAGACTTTTTTACAAAATGTCAAACTGACAACTAACATGAAGTAACAGCAACAAACTAAATTTATGTTTTCCAAATTTTTGTCAATTATATTAAATTTAATTTTTTTATTACTTTCTTCAAAATTAGAAAAAATCTTGTATGCAATACGTTACGAAATGCAAAAATCTCACGCGTTACACAAAATTAGGCATTTCGTAACTGATGGCATAAATAGCTAATTAAGCAATGCATATTCCTCTGAATACTTAAAAATTTATATTAATAAAGTGATCATATTAATTTACTATGCATTCTAGGTAAGTATTTTTAAAAACTGTCCAATAACTTGAATCATGCAACAATTTGAGTAATTATAATGAGTAACAATTGTTTTTGTGTGGTCTGAATTTATTGATCTTGTACGAGTAATAACCAAGATATAAAAGCCAATGTAAATCGACCAATTCGAGAAATCATATGTATATTGGAAACCAATGAAGTTAGTCAGGAATTAGTTAAAAATTAAATTCCAAAAAGCACGTGGGATCTAAGTACAAGTTTATTCTATCTATGAATCATTTCCTACATATCCACCCAAATGCCCATCCTGGATATTTCAATGCTATTCCAATTTTATAATAAGTATTTTTATTGCACAAAAGAAATTTCAGGAAACAACTAGGTACTCTACGGACTAGTGCCTCGATCAACATTGAATTACACCTGAAAAACCTATAGCAAACAGCTAAATTCACTCGTCAGCAGCGCTACGAGATATACCGGTTTCGAGTTTATTAGGCAATCATTAGTAAGCTATATGTGAGGCAACAAACGACGAACCCTGGCTATTCGTGAATGTCTCAACCGATAGATACAAACAACCTATATCGCTACCGTCGATTAAGATATTTGCAAAGAATTTCAGGATACAATTGCAAGCAAGCAAGCATTGAATTAACACCTGGAAAACCTGTAACAAACACTTTTGCGAAAATCAGTACAGGAATCTCAGAAACGGTAATATATACAGGGAGTTATATGATTAGACATTGTTTACAAATTATATATTTTTGTTTTTCTGTTATTTAAAAATTGTAACAATATGATACCGCCTGAACTGATTTATTATCATAACCACATTCAACCACAGCCGATATCATATTGACTATATAAACCATGTAAAATTCCTCAACAATCAGAGTTGGTAACAACATACGAAACTGTACGTGTATCCAGAGTAGACATCAAATAAATATATTTTTTAACCTTTGTAAAAAGTGTTATTTAATTGGCGCAGTCGGTAGGATCCAGTGACAACACCCTTCAGTAAATCTGCAAGTGTCCGGGTCTCTTCCCAGAGTTTACATTGGTTCCTGAATCTACTTCAACATCCCAGAAGCGAACTTTATTGTCCAGAACTTCAACGTGGTTGGTTAACGTTGCCTTCAATTCTCACACCTAAGTTATCAGTATTTGTCCTATAAATCCACTCTCCTCCTTGAACCTTGATATTTGCATTGCGCATCATATCCATTTTCTTGGTGAATAGATAGTTAGCTAAGTAAACCAAACTAAGTAATGAAAGTAATAACAGAAAATAAAACTGTGTCCATAATAAAAAACGAAACCCTCATAGTTATAAAAAGATTAAATAAGAGTAAATTCACATATAACCCTTTTAATAATATTTCGGAAAGACAATTAAAATTCATTTATAACCCCAACGAAGAACTACCTAAATTGGTAATATCCACTACGGACTCAAACATAGTCCAAACCGTGAATATATAAACCAATGCCCCGTGCAACACCCCCGTACCAAAAAGTACCTAGTTTAAATATACAAAACGATAATATGAATCCCGTTCCAAATATAGGAACCCATCCTGGGTCATCTGTATCCGAAATAAAAGCATTCCTCGACACTATTCCTGTGTTCGACGGATCATTTATTAAACTATATAACTTCTGTCAATAATGTGACTTAATCAGATATTTGATATTCCAGAACGCCCTGATCGTATGACTTATTTGCTATCAGGCATCCGATCTAAAATTAGCGGATCAGCCGAGATAATACTTAATCAACGATTCGAATTAACTACCTGGACCGAAATAAAAACTTTATTAAATAAAAACTTTGGAGATACCCGAGATTTAGCTTGTCTTCAACAAGAACTCCTTAGTTTAAGATTGAATCATAACGAAAGTTTATTTACCTTTTCAAATCGTATTCAAAATTTCAGATCGGTTATTTCTCAAAAATTAGTTACTAATCTTTCGGCAGAGCAGCGAATTGCTTACCGAGATATGTATTCACAATTAGCCTTAAATACCTATATTACTAACCTACCTCACAACATACAACTCATGGTTCGTACCGCTAGGTTCGATAACCTAGAAGATACAATTACATTTGTTGAACGAGATCAACAATTCTTACAATACGAACGATTGGTCCAGCCGCACAAAACAAACTCCCGACCTGTACAGCCCTCGGTTTAACCTCGCCCTCAAATACCAACTTTCCAACCCCGACAAAACTTTAATAATTACAACCATCATTCACACAATTATAATTCTAATAAAAACCCCTTTCAAACAAATCAATATAGACCACAATTACCTCCAAAGAATTTCCATATGCAAAGACAAACCCAAAGGCCTTTAGCCTCAGGAACTTACCAAAACGTACAACACCAACAAACCCCTATGTCAGGAGTACAATCATTTGTTAACCAAACTCACAATACGAATATACCTCATCATAATCAAAGAAGACCATATAAACCAAATTTTAACCCTATAAAAGAACAACACCTGATAGAACAAAATGAACCTTATAACTCTGAATATACTTATCCAGATGATAACGAATACTTTGACGAACAAGACGAACCTAGTTCTCAGATAGAACAAATAACTACCAAGTTAGCAAACAACAATCAAGAGGATTTTCGGAATCTAGCCTCGGACGAAAACCTTATCTAAATTTAGAAAACAATATACAGTTAGCTGCTCAACTACCATACATTACTGTAACTTTACCACATTTTAATTGCGTAAAATTACTCATTGATACTGGAGCTTCATACTTCATGCTTAGACCAGATATTCTTGAAACATTATATCCCGAATATCTTTCGAACTGTCCCACGAAAATAAAAACCCTTACTGGACAATGCCAGATATCTCAAAAAGCCATAATACCCGCATTCAATGAATTCAATTCACAAGAAACTTTAACTTGCCTCTCTCATGATTTTCATAACTATTTTGATGGAATCATTGGTTATCAAGACATGACAAAACTTAATATTATTGTAGATCTAAACAATAATACTTTAAGTAGCCCTTCCTTTTCTATACCCTTGCTATTCAGACAAACTACCGTAACGCGAAGACGATATACTTTGAGACCTAATGAGATCCTAAATACTACAATCCCAGTAGAAATAAATAATGGACCCAATTACCCAATATTAATCCCAAACTTAAAACTGAAAAATCTCAAAATTTATGAAACTTTAACTGAAAGTATAAACGGTGAAGCCAAAGTCTCAATTCACAATAAAACACCCCATACAGAAACATTCTATTATAGTAAAGATTTTCCTTGCACCCCAGTTGATAATACCGAGATTTTTAATTATGAAATAATACCCCAACAACAGCAAACGATAAATAACTTAGATATCAGAACAGAGCATCTAGATAGCGAAGAGAAAAGTAAGTTACTATCCCTTTGTTCAAAATATAAAACCATATTTCATTTTCCAAATCAACCCTTGACTTTTACAAACCAAGTCAAACATACCATAAAAACAACGGACGAAATCCCAGTCCACACGAAAACTTACAGATACCCTCAGGTCCATCAGACCGAAGTAAGAAATCAAATAGACCAAATGCTTAGAGATAAAATCATCCAACATTCAGAATCCCCTTGGTCTAGCCCAATATGGATAGTACCTAAGAAAACAGACGCATCTCAAAAAAAAAATGGCGCCTCGTTGTTGACTATAGAAAAATTAACGAAAAAACCATTACAGACCGTTACCCGATTCCAAATATTACAGAAATCCTTGATAAATTAGGCAAATGCCAATATTTCACAACCCTCGATTTAGCATCAGGTTTCCACCAAATCGAAATGGCCCCAGAATCCATAAATAAAACGGCCTTCAATACAAATGATGGACATTACGAATATTTACGAATGCCCTTTGGTCTAAAGAACGCCCCTTCGACATTTCAAAGAGTTATGAATAACGTCTTAAAAGATTTACAATATAAAATATGCCTTGTATATATGGATGATATTATAATCTTCAGTAACTCTCTCCAAGAACACCTTTGCAACCTAAAACAAGTCTTTGAAGTCTTAAAAAAGACCAACCTAAAGATCCAAATGGATAAATCTGAATTTCTAAAAAAGGAAACTTCCTTTCTAGGCCATATAATAACAAATAATGGCATAGGACCTAACCCCGAGAAAATAAAAGCCATTATGGAATTCCCAGTACCCAAAACTCATAACGAAATAAAATCTTTTCTTGGACTCACCGGATTTTACCGAAAATTTATACAAGATTATGCAAAAATCACCAAACCCCTAACTCTGTGTTTAAAGAAAGATAAAAAAATCAACATTCAACAGACTTTACAGATGCCATAGATAGAATTAAAAATATACTCTGTAATGACCCCATTCTTAAATATCCAGACCATAAAAAATTCACACTAACAACAGATGCATCAAATGTCGCGATTGGATCAGTATTATCCCAAAATAAGCACCCCATTGCTTTTGCAAGCAGAACGCTTAATCCAGCTGAACAAAATTATTCAACTATCGAAAAAGAATTACTTGCTATTGTTTGGTCCACCAAACACTTTCGACCTTACCTTTTTGGCCGTAAATTCACCATAAATACAGATCATAAACCGCTCCAATGGTTATTTTCCCTCAATCAAGATTAGTCCGTTGGCGACTAAAACTTGAAGAATTCGATTATGAAGTAAAATATTTAAAAGGAAAAGATAACGTAGTTGCAGATTGCCTTTCTAGACCCCCTGCAGAATTCAACCCTATTGAATCTGAACCTTCTCCACCTAATCTGGATGAAGATTTAATGTCGCTAATAGGAAACGTCAGCAGACCAAACTCCCCAATAGACGTAACATTATTGGATGACATTCTACGAGACTTAGAAAAACCCGAACTATCTAACCAAACTGTCCACACAGCTGTAGAAAACCCTATTGCCGAATGTCCCATTACTGAAAAACCCGTAAACTCCTTTAAACACCAAATCCACATAGCCTTTAACAAAAATATGATAAAACCATATTGGAATAGGAAAACACAACCATTTCAAAAAATACAACACTTCATAGTATTCAATCCAAATTTAGAACCCAAAGACCTAGCTACAATACTGAAAGACTATTTAAATTCATCACAGATAAATTGCTTATACTTCTATGACAAAGAAGCAAAGCAAACCTTCAGTAGTCTAATTCCAAAATACTTTAATAATACAATGAAATTTTGCATATCGAATACTCTCACTATCAATGTAGAAAAATTAGATTCGCAAATAAAACTAATAATAAAATTCCATGAAGTTCATTCCACACATAAAGGAATAGACTCAACCTTGAAAGCCCTACAACAAAAATATTATTGGCCCAAACAGAAAGAATTAGTAGTTGACTTTATCAACAATTGTGAGGTTTGCCAACAAGCCAAATACGACAGACATCCAACGAAAATCCCTGACCAACGAACAGAAACGCCTACAAAACCTTTAGATATTATACACCTCGACTTGTTCTTCACAGAGAACCAAAGATTTTTAACTATCTTTGATACATTACAAAGACGCTACTTGCATATGTAATAATTTCATTAAGTTTATATCCCACTATGGAAAACCACGCAACAGCCCCGTAGAAAGATTCCATTCAACCCTACTAGATTCACTGAGATGTATAAAAATACAACAACCCCATTTCAATATCGAACAACTTATGGATCTCACTATCTTAGGTTACAACAACGCAATTCATTCTGTAACATCTTTTACACCATTTGAGATAATATTTGGAAACCCCAACGACTTTGAAATAAATGAACAGACTATTACTTCCAACTTTGTCGAAAGACAACAAAATTTATTTAAACAACTATTTCCAAAAATTAAACAAAAAATCGAAAATAAGAAACCTGTCGAACCAAATAAACAAAAAAATATTCAAATTTTACAAAACGTTCTTGTTAAGAACCCTGCACAACTTAGAAAACCCGAAAGATCGGTATACAAACAAATAAAGGAAAAATCAATCTACGACATATTAAAAAATATAATTCATTACAGGATGAAGATACTAGTGACGATGACGACAATATTTCTCTCAGTTTGCTATTCCCAACTAATCCCCCTAAATAACCCTATATTACCGTTCACACTAGGCCAAGCAAAAGTTAAGAGCCATGAACATACTTTTATACAAATTATTGACTTAAATACCCTGTTAAAATCTCTCGGAAAACTGTCTACATCTGCCCTGGAAAAACAAAGTTATCTGATTAATACATATAATGATATCAATGAAAAAATTAATACCATTTTATACAACCCTAAACATCGAAATAGACGAGGAGTGCTAAATTTCGTAGGAAATATATATAATGATTTATTTGGGATAATGGACAACGACGATCGAAATCTTATAAACTCAAAATTAGAAATTTTACAAAGAAATCAATATTCGTTATTAAGCCAACAAGAACAACAACTCAGTGCTTTTAAAAATATTAATTCCCAATTAAATCTTATGTTAATTCAACTTTCAAAAATATTAAATCATACAACCTCAAGTATAACAAGAATTGAATTTGATATCCAACTAGGATTTCAACTGCTATCTATCCTCAACCAATTAACTGACATTCAAAATATTATTCTCTTTGGTCACCTAGGATTGTTATCACCAAATATAATGACATCCCGTCACTTAATGGAAACTTTTGAATTATTAGAATCTATTTATTCACCAGATCATATTGTAAGAGCCCCCTTAAGCTCTTACTTTCATTTAATGAAATGCCAAACTTCTATAGATCACCACAAGATCTATATTGCCTTTAACATACCAATATTTCATCCCAACAACTACCAATACCAACTAATAATTCCTGTTCCCATCCTTAATCAAATACTGATAACAAAAACCAACAATGCTTTAATCAAAGAAAACGACATCTTAAGCACCAAAGAATGCACTAAGTTCCAACAACTTTACCTATGTGAACAACCCACTACCCAAGATGATTGCATTGTCGCTCTACTAAAAAGAAACTACTCTCCTAGTTGCTATTTTGCATTTTCAAAAGGCAACATGCTGTTCCAAAAGGACAACCAATATGTAATATATCAGGAAAACAATACCATGCTGCAAGTCCATTGCCCATCAACATCCCAATGGATCAATATTACCAAACAATCCTTTCTGCTGAAGCCAAACGAAAATTGCTTATATCATTACGAATATACCATAATTTACCAAAAAGCTACAACTAATTTACCAATTACTATACTTCCTAATATATCTATTATGACAAATCTGAATATAACAACTACAAAACGAATACGAATATACGAAACTGTACGTGTATCCAGAGTAGACATCAAATAAATAGATTTTTTAACCTTTGTAAAAAGTGTTATTTAATTAGGGTGACCTAAATTAGGAAAAAGTTAGCACATTTTAATACCTACTATGTATACTGCACTATACATCAGAAAGAAATACTAAACTAAGACATTGTGTAGAAGGATTAGAAGAATGATTCTACTTTGCTAAATGAGCTTTATTAATTAAAAACATTAATTTATTTCTAACAATTTTTTAATAACGATACTACTACTAGGCTATGTTTTTTGGTCATTTTAAAAAAAATCGCCCCCGGGTGGACTCGAACCACCAACCTTTCGGTTAACAGCCGAACGCGCTAGCCGATTGCGCCACGAAGGCACATGCACAATTTTGCAAATGCGACGTTGGGTTTGGTGATAGGTAAAAAAATATTACAGCTGGTATTATTGGACAAACTTCATAAATGATTTTTACGACAAATAATATTTCTTTACCTATCTATACATATTTCATTAAATATTTAGAAACTGAGATAAGTATTAAGTATTAATAATGTGATCATATTACTACGTGTTCTAGGTAGATATTTTTGAATATTCTCCAATAACGTCGACTACTACCTGAAACATTGGTGATTCAAAACCTTCTGGGACCGTATGTTTTTTAAAATACGGAATTAATTTCGAGTAATTACAATGAGCTATAATTTTTTCGTGTGGTCTGAGCTTATTGATTCTTTTTTGCAAGTTGTATACAGGGTATCCAGAATATGAGTGAACTAGTTTTAAGGGCTTATATATCTGACTAAAAGCAATAAAAAAACTCTTATGAAAAAAATGTCTAAACGAATAGTTTTTCTACCAATACAGTTCAAAAATAAAAATATACCTGCAATAATATGCAAAACTATGTTACGAAATTACAAACTAAGGTAGAAAAGGTTAAGTAAAAGCGCCTATAACATAACGGAATTAGTGAAGTAAACAATTGAAGTTTCCGAGAAACTCGTTAAAACTGTAACGTACTGTAAGAATGCTAATGACAACTTAAAAGTAATATTAGTCATAATGGTGCGTACAGCTAGTGCGATTAATTTTTGTCTAATTTGTTTTTGATGTTTGTGTTGTATCATATGGTTAATTTACGGCGAATCTAGGCAAAACTCTCTGACTACGAGACATTTGTACAGTAAACGGCTCTTGCAAGAAAGATAAGTCATTTTAAACACTAGTAACTATTATTCTGTGTTGTGAAAAGCTCTAAGAAAACCAATTACAGTAAGTATATATGTTTAGGTGTACCTATTTGTAATTATTGTTTATAAAACATAACATTCATAACAATCCTAATATAGTATGTTAGCGACGTTGTCACATATTCAAGACTTGTTTGTTGTCATAATTATGTTACTGTTAGAGAAACAAAATTGTTAAGTCAAATATGTTTTGTTTAGTACAACTTATCATATGGCAAAATGAAGACACTCATATTCTGAACACCTTGTATAAAAATATGAACTTTTAACTTGATACTTTGAACTTCATAAGGAATTTACAAAAGAAATATTCAAATTTAAGACGATGTAGAATTATTTTACTTTACTAAATAAGCTTATTAATTAAAAAGATTAATTTACTTCTAACAATTTTTTAATTGTTTCTTTACGAATATAATCATCTTGGTGTCTTGTAAATTTTTTTTGAATATATCTTATAATAGCTCAATATATGGAGGCCAATGTAGCTCGTTGGATTTAATAATGACTTTTTCACCTGCTCCCTATATAGCCACCCAAAATATTCGTCTTACATATTTCAATTGTTCCAATTTTTGTACACTTCGCAAAATTACTCATGAAGATATTCGGAGACCAATGAGATTTTGAACATGGTTCTTATTTTTTCCTGACTGAAAAACTAATAACGTCATTTTCCTTAAAAGAAAAAATGACCAATGAAAAGTGCAATTGGTTGTGGGTAGGTGACATATATTAACATTTTTTATCTGAATGACGTAGTTTGGCAAAAAAATACCCAATAATTACAGTGGCGGCAAAATTTGATTAAAAAAAGGAAACTACTCAATACTCAATATAGGTACGATGACTTTACTAAAAATGCTGTGTTTTTCGTTAGTATAAAAATTTCGCCCCCGGATGGGCTCGAACCACCAACCTTTCGGTTAACAGCCGAACGCGCTAGCCGTTTGCGCCACGGAGGCACGTAATGAACTGAAAAATGGCACAAAGAACGAGATATTTTTGCAGAACCCTTAGCATTTATAAAGTTTATTTAGTTATTTATCAATAAAGAAATACAAAACAGACAAAGTAGCCTAAAAAAGTGTTTCACCTACTATCATTTAAGAGAAAAATAAGACTACGTTATATTAGAAGAAATAGTTTGCAAATTTATAAGAAAAGAATTCATAACATGCTTTTTGAAAATACGTACCTATAGTAATATTAAAAATATCCACATTAGGAATATTTTTATTAAAAAACACATTCTATTAATTGGAGAATTCTGTCCAGATTGGGTTTTACAAAAATTTATTGAAAATGGTTGATATGCTCTAAAACTATAGGGAGGCACATAAAAGTTGATATTAAATAAAAGTAAGGGCGAGTCTATATAGGTACAATACGTCACTCGGCAATTCTTTAAAGAAATTATATTAAATTCCTTTTTGATATCAACTGAGATACTTCCACACTTCTATTAAAAACATTTGAACACTTTATTTAATTATAACTTTTAATTTTATTAAATTAATCTGAGAATCATGTGAATGCTACGAGGTGTGATCAAAATGTAACGGGAATTTTGTAATATCTCGGGTTGCATTAGTTCGATACTCCAGATATTTTCATCATTGTGTTGGCAAACATGTCAGAATAGATATCTATACTTTATCGGCTATATCGGATATTTAGTCTGTTGTCACCTGTCACAAAGGATACATATCGTGCGGCCGGTAGAGCGTAGGTCAGTTATATTTGTGGAGAGGATTGGCGTCCTGTAAATGCGGGTATGGTAAGGTAAGGAAGAACGTTGGTTTGGGTCGAGGTGAGAGATTGATACCATTAGGCGTTTGACCATCTCCCTAATTAATGAGGTTTCGTTCCTGCAGTGAATGGTGGTTAGGAGCTACCAACGTAAGTCGTCCCTGGGCGCAAATTCGGTCTGCTTAATAATAATATATGCCGCTCATATCCCACACAAGACTACTGACCTCTTGGCTAATCCTCGTGATTAAAATGGGGAGTACAGATATTATAATATTATTATGTGTTTTGGTCCGATATGTCCTTTGTTTACTATTTGTTTTTAAGTAAATTTAAAACTCGAAGAACATACATTACACACTGGTTTCATATTCCGATAGTTGAAAATAATAATTTTACAACATTTACTTATTTTAATTAAGTATATAGTTACATAATAGATTAGTCTTTCATACTAAATATTATAGTAGTAAAAATTTCTTATAACCCACAATCATAATAAATCATTTCAATTTAAAGTATATTTTCATTGCAGCTCAATATAATTCTGGAAATCACATTTTTCAAGAAATGTCTGATGAGTCTATTAGTTTGTCTATTATGTTTCCAGTATAATGGATACTAAATATTAAAGTGTAACATGTTTATTTTCAAATATGTGCATAACATTGGCTGGCAAAGTTTCTAAAATCTTAATTTTAACTTAAAGGAAAATATTAGACAAAATTCATTTGTGTTGGTTTCTACAGATGTAAATAATAGTACATTATAGTATAAGGGAGAGAAATGCGTTACAATGCACCGAGGACAAAATAGCATCTCTCCCGAATGGTAAGTATAAACTATTTTTTCCACGGTCTCATTAACTTAAAAACACATATTTTGTCATTATGAAGTAAATAGCACCAGAATTATTGTATTCGGATTTGAGCATTTATTTAGTAGTCGTTGAGTTATTGTCATAACTACAAAATAAACAAACAAAAAGAATTGTCAAATTAAGGTGCTAGTTTGGTTCAGTTTAAAGTTTGTTTAGTGCACAATGAATAATTATTGTGAGTCGGAAGAGATTGTGGAGGCTGCAAATATTGTAATAAGCAATTTGCTGCCTGCGAGGTCAAGATCTTTATACGATATGGCCTACAATCGGCTCAAAAAGTGGTGCGCCGAGAAAAATGTTCAAGTATACAGCGAGAATGTTTTGTTGGCATACTTCAGTGAAAATGCAAAGAATTACAAGTCTTCCACATTATGGGAGCAATATTCTATGGTTAAGTCATGCTTGATAATTTACGACAACATAGATATAAGCAAATTTCCCAAGCTGATCACATTTTTGAAAAGAACCGGTGACGGATATCAAGCGAAAAAATCGCAAATATTGACAAAAGGTGAAATCGACCGTTTTCTATCAAGTGCAGATGACAAAGAATTCTTAATTATTAAGGTAAGATTACTTTTGTTGTTAGGTATTTCAATTATTAAGTATTTTGATTTTTTATAGGTTGGATTAATTCTGGGGATTGCCGGAGTCAATTTAACTGTAGATGATATTGAGGATGTAGGCTCTTCCTTGATAGTAAAAATTCCAAACACTAAGACAAAGATTCCACGAACCTTTCTGGTTACCAATGTGGGAAATATGTTTGAATTGTTTGGAAAATACCTGTCCCTTCGTCCTCCCCACGTCAAACATAAGCGCCTTTTTTTGTACTACAAAGCAGGAAAATGTAGCTCGCAGCCAGTTGGCAAGAATACCATGGGAAAAATTCCCAGTATAGTAGCTTCGTAATTGACGCTGCACCTGATGCTGCATGTTATACTGGTCACTGCTTACGAAGATCTTTAGCGACATTACTGGCAGATGCTGGTGTGGATATCACGACAATAAAGCGTCATGCTGGTTGAAAATCAACGACAGTCGCTGAGGGTTATGTCGAGAACTCCATTGAAAATAAGACCAAAATTGCTAATCAGGTTTTAGTAGGTACCACTACTAGCACAATCACAAAAACTGTAAATGTAAGTGAAAGTAATATTCCTTCTAATATTAATTTTGAAAATTGTACAAATGTAACATTTAATTTAAATGTCAATAAATAATTTCAATGTTATCTTTTTTTTTGCATGAAAAACGTTCTCCATAATGTAAACTCCCTTGGGAGCATTATACTCCCTTGGGAATAATCGACTACTTCTGTTTCAATTTTAATGTCATAGAAACTGATTTCTACTTCCGACCGTGGAAAAAACATGATAACATCAGTATTAAAAGTTAAAAAATCACAGTGGGCAATATTAAGGCTGAAACTTTAAAGTTAATAAGCCAGTGCTTCCTGACACCTTTAATTTTTATTCTTAACCGATGTATGGAGATTGGTCATTGACCAACAGTTTTCAAGAAATCTGTTGTTGTGTTTAATTATAAAAACGGAAATATAGACGATGGAGATAACTATCAACCTATATCTCTTATAACAAACTGTCATTTCTTATATGTAGGTTATCAATCTTTAAATATTAAAAGATACTTGGATAATTTTATTTCTAAGAGCATAGTAGCTGTATTATACACTGTAATATAATTATTATTTAATGATATCAGTTGTAAAACAAAAATAGTAACATAGCAACAGATAAACGTTTATTTTTACGCAAAATTACATTGATAAACCATTCTTCAAAACAAATTAGAAGTATAGTTTTCCCTCTTGCTTTAGCTTTCAGAGTCGTTCTATAATAAACATGTCAGATTTAAGCCAGTCTAAACAATCAAAAGCAGTGGCGCATCTAGACGAAAAGTAAAGAAATGTTGTCAAAACAAACAAACTATCTCAAAATTTAAATAGTTCCTACTTTTATCTCACCCGTTTCACTAAAATATTTTAGTGTCTTCATATATTATTTACCATTATGACATGGCTCTGTTATGGTTAATTCTTTATAGAATCATAATTTCCAAAGTTTTATAGAATTAGATCAATATGTAATTTACCGCTGTTATTAATTATTTTATAAGCGGCAGCCATTTTGATACAACACTGAATATCACTGTTGTTATAACTATAAAAATATCATAAATTTAGCTGGTTTCCTAATACTGAATAGTCAAAACGAAGACAATAATTATGTTATGATGATTATAAAGCTTTTGGCGCTAGTTTTAACGTAAAACAGCTTTCAAAACGTCTTCAAAAAGCCTTCTTTATTTTTATTATGGTAATGTTCGAAATAATCACTTAACAAGCGGCGCATGTAAAAATTACTAGATATGGGCCATACAAATCACAATAAAAAATTTTCCGCAATAACTGCTTTCACAAAGTGCAGTAAAATGCGTAAAATAATATTGAGTAATAATACACCAGATACTATTCAAGTTGAATACATTGTGACTAATGTACAGTTAATAATTTACTTTTATTGATGGATTTTATGCTATAGAAATATTATTGCTACTAAAGATACCAAAATAGAGCTCTTATAAAATTGTTATTTAGTGGATTTGTTGCTATTATTTTTTATATGGTGCCAATTTTGGTTGTATAGTTGCTGTATAAACATTCTTACAATGTTTTTGTGACTGCTGTTTTCTTTTTATAGTTATATCTTATTGAATTATATTATTAATCTTATATTTATATCTATGAATTTTATATTTATTTACTTTATTTGTATCTTTGTATTATTTATGCAAATTTTGTTTTCTTTTGTTTTATTTGTTATTATGTATCTTTTCATGCAAATAAACATTATTATTATCTTTCTAAATACTGTACGTGCATACTTGACATTATAGGCATTTCTTTATACAAACATAGCAAAGATATAAATTTTATATAGAGGCAAATCAGCTAATCAAATTTAATATATTTCTACAAAATTACTGTCTGACGTACTTATCTACATGAAACATCCTGCGAGGGTGAACTGCAATTCGTTAACATCCAGAATGAAGCATTGGACCCTTTGCTACATTGGGGGATTCTTTGGAAAGCAATTCATACTCTAAACCAGGCCCAGGAAAATGACAAATTGGACATTGAGAAAATCCATACAAATCCCCTAATATCTAACGCCATTCTACATCAAAATCTAAGTGTGGAAGCTTCCCTGGCTCTCTGACCGGATTTCAGTCGATAATAGCAACTCTTAAAAAGTTTCAGAACACGATTAAATGTTACGTTACCGAAAGGATATTACAAAATGTTGTATTGCATTATCGTACCAATATACAGATTGTCTCAAATATTACAGGCATCCTTGGAAGGGGTGATTGTACAGTTAAAATAATTAGATTTACCCAAATATACCTATATCTAAAAGTTTCCGAGATACAGGGTGTCACAGATTTTCAAATTATTGTAGTCAATGTAGACTGTGTCTGGGAACACGTCACATAAACAAACAAACTTTATTCTCACTCTTGATTATACAAGAAATATCCTTCAAACAAATTTCACAACTACTGTCAGCACTTTACTTTGACGTTTGTCAATCGCCTTCGACTGCTCAATATAAACTGACTGTGTCAGCGAAACCGATCCGGCTGTATAGGTTTTTTAGGGTTCTAGAAGTTTTCGGCCGTCTCGAGAATCAAATAGAATGTGACCGAGAATATTCCAGAAAACGTCAAAATAAAGGCACACAAAAATTATAAATTCTAACATAAACAGATATAATTAACAAACTAAAGAGGTAAATGAGCTTCAATTATAAATTCTAACATAATTAACAATCTAAAAAGGTAGGTGAGCTTCCGTAACATTATTAATATGTTTTTTATTTACTTGAAAATCCTTCGTAATAAAATAACAATAATTCTAGGTTATAACGGAATATCATGGGTCTAATTATTCAGTGTGTTTAAATATTCCCATTGTCACCAGTGGCGTAGCAACCCTGTGCCACTCTTCTATTGGTAATAATGGTACGCTACTGCCTTAATTATATAGAACAACGTAAGGTACTCTAAATTTTGATTATTTTGAACAAATTATTACTAAAAATTACTAAAATATTTTCATACATTTACCAGCTTATCACAACTCGCTATGTTTAGACATTTTTACATATTAAAGTTAATTGACCCATTTATTATTCAAATTTAAAGCCATAAAGAAATCATAAACCATTTAGAAATGCACATTCCATGCAACTGCAGTATCTATTTAAATATTTATAATTAAAGTTTCCAAATTGTAAAATGTAGCCAAAGTTGATACTATCGAATAAAAATAATAATAATTAATAATAAAAGGTTACTAATTAATAAATTATTAGAACCATTTCTATTATCTTCCAATTTCTTGGTCAATTTGTTGAAGCCGGAAAATCATCCTTAAAATACGTCGAGTTTAAAATTCTAATAAAATTTGACAAGAGTGCCTTGACCTATTCCTAGCCCCGCTGTAAATCTAGGATTGAGCATTTTATTGCATTAACCATTCACAAAATCTAGTTCGCAATAATGTACATGGTGCAGGTATAATTGAGCTTCGTGTATAATACGCCACACTGCTGACTGGGACATTCCTTGTGTTGAGCGATTTGTCTATCGGGAAATCGTCTGTGTATACTAGAGAAGCTGCTAAAGCATATTCTCTTACTTCACCATCAATTAAAACGATATCCATCAACTTCGAGTTTCTATACACGTAAGCCATTTTTGACACTTGAAAAACTAATGCAAACACTATCGAAAAAATGTTAATACTAAAATTGGTTCAAGTATTCCGAATCTGCATTTCGATGATGCTAGAGACTACAGTAGCCCAGCGATGTAATTGTTGAAAATACTACAACTTTAGTAATTTGTTTCCCGGAGCTGTAAAGATAATTTTTTTAATATTGGCTTTCATTGACGCGTCTGTTGCGAATCACCCTGTATATTACCGCCTGTAAAAATTATGACAGTGAAAACTCTAACACCCTGTATAAATACACGTTTCAACACGTGATAGTGGCTAATATGATTAATCGATACGTAACTACATTACCTAACCTCAAGTGCCTTTAATACTCTTGAATTAGGTTTGCACTTCACAGGAAAACTCATTCATTGATGTGCATATTCTACGACTTGCAACGAACTTGTATGTTATTTGAAGTTATCTTAATCCCGCTGCATCTCAGTTGTGCAGTTATATCTACACTTTGCAGGGAATGAATAAAATATTGCATTAAAGCCGTCTTTGAAATTTAAAAGGAATGGTAGGTACATGTATAAATTACTGTGCTCCACCATATTTTAATTTATGTACCACCATAATCAAAGTGAATTTCAATATGCCTTCGTATTTTTTTACTAGAATGAGAATATAAGTGCTTATTTCAATTCGGACAAAAAAGATTTAATGCTGGTCTTAATATTTTTTATAGACTTGAGACGTAAGACTTTTCACTTCAAAATATTACGATTTAAGCCAAATTACCATACAAAATACAGGGTCTCAAAGCTGGAATTTAAAAATCGATATTGTGTAATAATTACACTGTGATTGACTGTATCAACTTAAAAATAGGGGAATAGATGTTTTTGGATATGAGAAATCATAATCTGTTGACTATTTCAACGTAATCTCTAGAGGGCGCCACATTCGCCATATTTGTGACGTAAATGTGAGCGTAACTTTTTTTGCCCTAAAGGTACGGATTCGCTGGTGTGACTGCGGCTGCGACTGTAACTGCGACTCGTCGCCGATCAATAGACAGTCTGAATGTTCTCATCAACTCCAGCATTTAGACTGCCTATTGGTCGGCAACGAGTCGCAGTCGCAGTCGCAGTCGCAGTCGCACCAGCGAATCCGTACCTTAACGTTATCACGTTTTTTATTAAAAAATATTATACCTACATTGTTTTTGATCTATCATTGATCTATGATGAAATAGCTTTTCAACAATCAGATGCATAGTTCATGCACAATATTCTAACGTAGTAGTACGCGCCAGAATTTCCAAATTGGATATATTGAAGGTAGATCGACAAGCAAAATGCTACGGATGGTATTTTTCAACATGCAACGTTTTTAAAATGTAAGTTATACTGATTCTTGCAGCTCCATATAGTCATCCTGAATAAGTTTGTGGATAATCCGCAATGTGAACAAATTTTTCGTTTTTTTTCTCCTAAACAGATTTTTTAAATTGTTGATTCTTCCTAAATATTCTTGCTGCCCAGCACGTCCATTGAAATTTAATTGTCAACAAATTACAGACATCTCTCGTATCTGTCAGTGGTCGCGCGGTTTAAGGCGTCAGTACTTGAATCGAGGTGACTGGATCGCTGTGGGTTCGATCCCCGCAGCCGGTAGACCGTATATAAGCTATATTCGTGGAGAGATTGGCACCCTCTCTGCGGGTATGGTAGGGTGGAAGAATGTTGGCTTGGGTCAATGTGAGAGATTGATACCGGTTGACATTTGACTACCCCCCTAATTAATGAGGTTTACCAGGTTTCCCTCATTCCTGCACTGAATGGTGGTTAGGGCCTACCAATGTAAGTCGTTCCTGGGCGCAAATGCGGCCTGCTTAATAATAATATGCCGCCCCCTCTCCCGCACAAGTCTTCGACTTCTGGGCTAATTCTCGTGATTAGAATGAGGGGTAGGGATATTATTATTATTATTATTATTATTATTATTATTATTATTATTATTATTATTATTATTATTATTATTATTATTATTATTATTATTATTATTATTATTATTATTATTATTATTATTATTATTATTATTATTATTATTATTATTATTATTATCTGAATATGAAAAATTATTGTTCAGAATTTTTCAATTTTATAAACTAATTGATTTTAACCAAAATTGGATAGATATCTTACATTTAGAAATACTCATTAATCTTAAAATAAATTTTGTCTAATAATTGTTAAAATTTAACTTACTTATTGTTGCTTACTGTGTTAAAATATTGTACAACAAACTATGGAGCTGATTCTTGAACTGCTATTATCTCTTAAAACTAATGACAAGTATACTCCTTTTTCTCAAAAACAATGTAGGTTTAAGATTTTTTTAATGTAAAATACTCTTTATTCAAGCCGATAAATGTAACCGTTTAGCAGGAAATTGCTGTCAACGTTTTATTAAACATCAAATTTTTAATTATTATCTCTGTAATTAATCAAGTTACCATACTTTAAATAAATGTCATTAGTAATTTTGGTATTACAAAATGTAACACAAATTTCTTGAAGCAGAGAGATATAAGTGTGATAATATCATGTAATACCATCTTTTGTAAAACCAGCTTCTTCAGTAAATAAAATATTACTAATAAATGCGTTATCCTCATCATATTTTTCCACAATGTTATTAGAGAGCCGTAAACGGCACGATGGATCTTCATGATAAAGTGCTTGTACCTGTTGCACATAAAAGGGATGAAGAAGTTGCTCGTGGAGAACTTTCTAAGCTAAATAATGTGCAATACTTTCCTAAGCAGCAATTCTTGTACTTATAGACGAATTTATTTCTACTAAATCTAGCACTCTTTCTTCTCTTTCTGCAATTCTAGTGGTTTTTAGTTTTCCTGTGTCATAATTATCATTTTTAAAAAAACCTTGCTGCCTCAGGCGTCTATGAATGTTAACGAATGTTTGGGCATCTTATATTAGGATACGTGTCTATATAATTTCGACGAGCTTCTTCTGCATTACCATTTACTTGTCTATAACAAAAATGCATGTCATGATATTCAATACCTACTTGAGCATTGCTGATTTCTCAAATTATTATGGTGAAAAATCAAACTTATACTCACTTTAAACAATTTCCGTTATTTTGTAGCACCAAAATTACTAATGACATTTATTTGAAGCAAGGCATCTTGTTTAATTATAGAAGGTATTATTAAAAATGCAATGTTTTATAAAGAGTACCTACATATTTTTTCTGATATTATTTCTCTTATCAATAATGTTTAAATTTCTGTAATGTCTAGCAAGAAAATAAAGTTATGAATAAAACTAATTCTGAATTTAAAGTAAAGTACCCTCTAGCGGCTCATAATAAAACTTTTCTTTGACTGATACAATAGAGCTTGATCTACTTTATTTAGTGGATGTGCCAAATGAGTTAATAATCGAATTTGAATTAAGTAATAAGAAAAAAGAAAAGAAAATGGAACTTTGACAAGCTGTAACTTGCAAATAATTGACAATTCGAAAAAAAATATTACATACTGCTATTATTTTAATCCGTAAAATCACCATTCGTTGTTTCCTGACGGACTTTCAGAACACCTTGTACATTTTCCTGTTACCAGCGGTACAAGACATAATAACACAAATAATTTGTCTGCTCTTTTTATTTGCAAAAATATATTAAATAATGGAAAATGTTATTTGATCTATAATACATATTTTTTCGCAATTATTGTTTTATATTCATATGATGTGTATTTAATTTCTAAAGTTCATGCAAAAATGCAACTGTAGTTAACTGTCCCATTAATTTGAAATGTCTCAACTAGTAGTAAAAAGAAATAAAGACATTATTTTCGTTGGAAAACAGTACTTACAACTTTTGCTGAATGATACGCCCCCATTACATGAAAAAGTCTCTGGAAAACTTTTAGAATTATGTGATCCCAACACCAACAAAACTCGACCACTAGCTGGACAAAATCAAGAAGTTTATTGTCTTAGCAAGTTAAATCTTGTGACCAAATTTTTATTTGTGATACAATAAAAGGTTTTGTTTCTTAAACAGCATCCAAACAGGATTGTACCTCACTAAAGTTAATAGAAAGAAGAACTTCGAAAAGTCGAGTATGACATTTATTTAACTAAATATTTATATTGTATAAGATGTAACTGAAATGCTCTACCAAGTTGTTAATAGCATTTAATTAAAAATTATAGGAAGCAGTTGGATGTTATCACATAAATATAATTTTATTTAATTCATAAGTTATAAAATTTTATACTATGCGCTATGTTCGATAGAAATTATGCTGACTCTTTTGTCTTCTGGGTGTGTATAGGCTTTAAGCCCCTAATTATAAAAAATATGGAATTCACAAGGCAATACTGTAGGTCCATATTTTTTACGTCATCCAGTCTAATATTGTCATGATGCTTAATAACACCACATGGAAGCTTTTCTAAGAAAACTTGATAAAACTTATTTGCACTGGTATTTGTTTTAGGCCCTTTAAACTATATCAGCAAGGTTAATCGTTAGAAAATAGCATCGCAATATCATTGGTGGTGGTAAAATTGATTGTTATTGGATGATTCAAAATGATAACACAAAGTTTTGTCTCCAGCAATTATTGACAAGAGAGTGCCAGTATCGGCTATATATACTCCATCCTAAAACACTGTACTAACAAAATCAGCGAAAAAATCACCGGAAGCTGTGTAGAGCACCTGTTTATGAAACCACCCCCGACAGGAGTGTCTTTTGGTTTTTTTAAGATGGTCAGCTCATTTTTGGCACACCAGACCATGCGCATCGTGTTCTATGCGGAAAATTACATGTACGTCTATGTATGATTTTTAATATTGGTAATTAAAAATGAAAAATATTTATAAATTTTCATTTTTACTAATATTAATTTTTTTGAAGGATGATGACAATTTCACCACCTCCAAACTCCTCTCAAACTTTGCACGAGAAAAAAAACGGTATTTTTATTTTTTCCCATTTGGGGGTAGTTTGCTTACTCCCACCCTCGCCCTAGGGGTTGCAATCAGTGCTAACTCATTTAGCACACATTTCCATACTGGTCTTGATACACAAGATCGACGAAAAAAATCGAAAACTGTCCAAAGCCCTATTTTCATAAAACTATCTCTCTAAGAGGAGTATTTTAAAACATTTTGAGGGTGTTCCGCTCATTTTTGACATTCCGGACCATGCGCTTCATGTTCTACGCAAAAAAAAATTACTTAGGAAGTACCAACATATTACTGCTCGCAAAGTGGCCACCCTCCTCGTATTTTGACTGTATCTACTATAACAACCGTGAGTTTATAAAAAAATTTTAACCCTAACTTAGTCCTAACTTAGCCTTAATCTTTACTCTAAGAAGTTAAATGTATATATTTCCATGTGTATGTTTATAAAAGTCGTAACTTAGTCTTAGTCCTAAGGAGGTCTTAAAACCTGACCTTGAAAGTTCCTATCTTTTAACTTCTTAGGACTAAGACCAAAAGTCGCATGCGCGAAAGTGCTCCATTTCCTTCTACATACCTTCTACGGCGTCAGTGATTGGCCGAGGCGTGTAGAGACAAAGTAAAGCTTAAGACTAAATATTTATAAACAGTGTCAAAATCCTAGGATTAAGACTAAGATTAAGGCTAAATTAAGACTAAGTTAGGATTAAGGCTTACGGTGAGCGCTCGATCCAAAGGGATATAGTTTTCGCTCAGTAACTCCTCAACGAAAAATGATAAAAATATGCGGTTTTTAGACTACAAATACTATTTTACGTCGGCGCTGTGTTTTGAAATTTTGAAAATATGCAAAATTCATTTTAAAAAAATTTATTTTACACTTTTTCAAAATTTCAAAACACAGCGCCGACGTAAAATAATATTTGAAGTCTATTAAAAAAACCGCATATTTTTATCATTATCCGTTAAGGAGTTACTGAGCGAAAACTATGGGTTTGTTCCAACACAGCAAGAATCGATTCCGAACCGTCCAGAATTAGTCAGTCAGTTTAGTTGTTAATGTACTCTCGGCGAATGCGACGTAAGACGGTGTTGGTCAAACATTTCTCACGGTACTGAACAGTTCACGACGGTTTTTGGAACAGATGTTATATATCGTTTGATAGAGCGCTCACCGTAAGCCTTAAGATGTTTTTATAAACTCATCATAATTCAAGTTGGCTCTGATAATTTGGAGGTAAAGCGCAGCGTAGCGACAAACTTAACCTTATCTGTCAACGCCCTATATGGTCGCTGTCAGTAACTTTATTTACTTCCATATTTCGTCAATCTTGCTTCTTTTTCTAAAGTAGGGCTCTATAATAAACACTCTTTGAGAAAACACTGTTTTAAAAACGAAATTGTGGAAACTGACAGCGCGTTGACAGATGATGTTAAGTTGGTCGCTACGCTACGTCATACGTCCAAATTTTCAGGGCCAACTTGACTATGTTTTTATTTGAACGCTCATTATTTTTGGTCAACAAGAGACAGGAAAGCCACTGTGAACAAATTTTGCTGTAATCTAATAGAACACTATAAACAGATTCTACACTCAAAATTTCAACATTTTCTTATAGAAATTCTATAATCAGGCCTTCCACATATACCATATTGATGCAATATACAGCGCACTTAGTCGTGGCCCATCTTTAGTTAAGTACTTCTTTTAAATTTTTCACAATTGGATACACAATACATGCATTTCCATACGTTGCTTATGTATAAATATGCAATAGTTGCACACCCTCAGCGCACAACAGCAATTGCTATTTTTAAGCGCACATTAAGGGTTTTTCAATATGCTGGAAAATTTGTAATGTTGGCCTGTTACAATACGTTTTTAGAATTGCCACAATGAAACAATATTGCATTTTGTACTAAGAAGAAATAAATGCTAATGTGGCTGTTAGATGTAATTGAGAAATATATCTGCCTCAAGACGATCCAAACATTAGTAGGTACGCGGTGTGAAACAAGATACATCTATCGGCCAGCTCAAAATGTCTGGTGGGCTACTGACGAGTGATTCTAGCTGTTTGCTATAGGTTTTCCAGGTGCAATTCAATGCTGTTCGGGGCATTAACCTGCAGTGTATTTGTTCCCTGGAATTCCATATTTGCAAAAGATCCAAACATTCTTTTTTAAAACATAACAAATTGAGAAATTAAAAATAGAGTGTAGGTTGATGTCACAGTACAGGGTGATCACGCGTAAATGTTAGATTCGTCTGTAACTTTACTATTTTAAGAGATATCGAAATTAAAACGTGCTTTCATTGACACACAAGATTTCAAGTTTTTTATAAAAAAAAATGCATATTGCATTACTGAAATATTTATATCAATTTAGTTTTTTCTTATGAAAATACGCAATGACAATATTACTATATTTTTGAGTTGTCCACTTTTTCCTGATTGGAACGATATAACGTGTAATGGATTGTCTTTTACTTTTCGCGAAATATTCATGATTAAATAATAATCCATAATTAAAGTCTTATTTGTTTATTATAAATAATGCAAAACTATATTTGAATTCATTTCATGGAGCAATTTAAAGAATAAAGTTTATACAAATTATTCAAACTTATTTTCTTGCTTTTCTACGCAAAACCTAGGTATAATGTTTTTCTAAATTATTTAAACTATTATGCATCATTTTTGGGTGTTGGTTTATCTAATCCATGGCTTCTTGTACTTTATCTTAAATTTCTAAATTAGTGGTTGGTTTACTTTTATAAACACTATTCTTTCAGAAAATTCAAACTAATTTTTTTATAACGTCTATTAATGAAGTCATATGTATTGTTGCAAGGTTACATACAATAAATATGTAAATTATAAATGAATCTAGCTAAATTTTCTAACGACAACGAGACATGCCTGGCATAATGAAATTATTAAATTCACTGTAGAACAAAATTGTACCAACATATAATCAGCCACATATATTCAATAACCTTAATAAAAAAATAAAATGTTTTTGAAAACTACTACATTATTAATATTCAGGATGTCCAGAATATGTGCCCATACTAAAGTGCCCATATCTGAGCAAAAGAAGCAAGAAGCTTTTATGAAAACGGTGACTAAGACTAATAGTTCTACAAATACATTTCAAAAATAAAAATACAGCTGCAATAGCATGCAAGACTGTGTTACGAAATTACAAACTAATTCACAACTAATGTTAAGTAAAAGCTCTGGTAATAAATCCTTAAAACTTCAATTCTAACTTCAAATTATTATAAATAGTAGTGGTAGCAGTGGGGCTAGTGCCTTTCGGTTTTTTGTACTTAATGTTTCTTTGATCTCAGCGTACATAAACAACATGGAACAATTTATAGTAACCGTGACCAGTTAATTTATACTGAATCTAGGCAAAACCTTCTGACTACGAGACGTTTGTATGGTAAACGCTTTTCACAAGCAACGACAGTAATTTTGAACACTTATAACTATTTCATATTTTATTATGTGTTGTGAAAATGGCTATAAGAAAGCACACCAAGTATGTTTATTACGTATATTTGTATTCATTATATAAAAACATTTGACTTGGTAAGTAAGCGACGTTGTCCCATATTAAAAAAAAAAACTGTTTCCTTTCAGAAAAAATTGTTAAATATGTTTTTTTTTTTGGTACAATTTATGATACAGCAAAATAAAGACACTCACATTTCGAATACCCTGTATATTTCAAAACTTACTCTCTTCATTCATTCCATTACTAATCTAATCTCTCTCCAACATTTGTTTACGATATATTGGTTGCTGTAAATTTTGTAATTATTATCGCTTATAGATCTTCGAAAACTAAAGATATTACTAGGTCTTTGTCCATTTTTCTACACACGAACAGCGCGTACAAATTATTAATTTTAATTATGATAAAAGCAGATTTGCAGAGCGCATGCGCGGATCTACGTAGGGTACCAGTAAGCTCAAAACCACCTGCATTGTGTTCGCTATAGCCTGCTTTAAACTGGTGTTTTTATATCAATTTATTTTATTATTATTATTAATTTCATAGCTTATAAGTACGTATTTGGCGCTGGTTACCAGTAAGCGGAAAACCTGTTTCCACTCTGTCTGTACTCTAACGTTTATGTGTGATCAAAGACATCAAAAATCAAGTCTTAATTTAAAGCCAAGCTAAGTGAAAGACAAACAGAAACTGCAACTCCCTTTTCTGCTAAAAAAGGATTTTTTAATATTCACTTCACACAGGATAAAAGACAATATCATTTATATAATACAACACAAAAAAATACTATAACAGTAATGGAGTTATCTTTTTTTTTAATTGTGACGTTGACATCTATATCTTGGAAAAGAAGCATCTAAGTATAAAGAGACAAATGCAATGTGACACTACTTTTACTCAAATAATATTCTGCCAACGACTCTGTTTTACAACATCCTGTATATTAATAACAAAGCATACACGCGTAACAATGGAACGATAAAACTAGAAAGTGCCACCAGGAATAATTAATTCACGCTGAGATTTGATTGTTCACCTGGGTTAATCTGCACTGCTCAAATTTTAAATTGAATTTAGCAAGGAAGCACCAGAACAAAAAGCAATTACAAAGAAAAGTCGTAAATTCAAGGGTTTTGCATACGCAAGTGTCCGAAAGGTATAAATTAACGTTGAAAAAAGCAATTTTGTATTAAGTTTGAGTCATCCAATTTGTTTTAAAAACAATCCAGGGTATGAGAAGGGTGGGAAAGGAAAGATCTAAAGAAAAACAAAGTTGTGTAACGACGCGAAAAGAATTGTGTTACTGCGTGAACAATGCGACCAAAGAAACAATAACATTTGAGCCCGGGGGAAGAAACCAATATGTACACTCACGAAACCAATATCCCACCAATGTTTGTATATGGAAATAACAACGTACTTTCTACTTTTTATATTTGCCATTAGTGGGATGATAGATTGATAAACATAATATGAAAATTGTATTTGTACATTTATTTTTATTGATGTCTAGTTCAACTACTTACTACACTTTATACTTTACAGTACTTTATATATCATTAGTAAGTATGCAGTGATGTGTGTTAATTGATACTAATAAATAATTCAAGAATTTATTAACACGGTTAATAATAACTTTGTGCATTATGGCCATAAAATGTAATGTTTACCCGTTCTTTCAATTTATGTATGTTTAATTTTAATGAAACGGCTTCGTTAATCAATAAACTGAAAAAAGTTTATGTTTTTGTCGCTTGTCAGAAGTGCTTTTGCGTACCACTATTTTCTTAATTTTTCATTGTTTGTTAAAATGTTTACCATACATGGGTATCAGGATATGTTATTAATTTATGAAGAACGTATTATTCATCTCAACATCTTCTTGATTCTAGTAGTATTGGTGAGATATAAGCGGTCTCTTTACTTCCTACTCGGCCTAAGCGGCTCGACTTACAGGAAGCGACCTACATTGCAGTAGGTACTTACCGCAGACGTCTCGCCCTGGGCGACAAACCCTTAAATATGTAAACAGATTGATGTTTTACCACTTATATCTCACCTGCACTCAGTTTATATGTGAACATACATATGAAGGAACAGCCAGTTCAATTGTCGGTCATATCACCTATGGCATACTGATGAGGGCTAACAAGCCCGAAATCGGTCTATGTCTGGTGGTGTGTCCGACAAGGATTTTTGGCTGTTCACACAGATACTTCAGGAGTAATTCAATGCCGGTCGGGAAATTAGTCCGCGGAGTAATTGTTTCCTGCAGTATCATTTACAGACTAGTAGTATTGTTGCTCATCCTGAAAATCGTGGCCCAGATCGACCGATCGATGTGAATATGGAGGACCATAACGTAGTACGCGAGGTATAGCTCCAGAAGTCGGAGTGTCTCAATGGACCGTCTACAGAACTCTACAACAACAAAAAATGTTATATCCATATTACCGACAACGCGTTCAGGCATTGTCGAAATTTCGCCACTTGGTAACATTTTTGTAGATGGTTTTTAACTACAGTTGACCTCAACCCTCGTTTAATTTAAATAATTTTGACAACTGATGAGCCACCTTTTACTTGAAATGACATTTCCAATCTTCATCATATTACTAACCGAGCAGATAAAAATCCACATACCATACAAAGATCAAATTTCCAACATCGTTTTTCGATTAATGTTTGGTGTGGGATCATAGGAGATCATCTAATAGGACCTTTTGTCTGTTCAGTTAGATTGACAGGAGAGGCATATTTGAATTTTTTGGAGAACATTTTACCAGCATTGATCGAAAATATATCTCTGGACGTAAAAAAATATGTAGTGTTTGCAAAATGGGGCTCCGGCACACACAAGTCGACAAGTAGTTATATATTTAAATCATATTTTTGAAAATCGCTGGATAAGCAGAAATGCCAGTTTGCTTCGTTGGCCAGCCCGCACACCTGAATTAAATCCACTGGATATTTATTTCGGGGTATAGTTTCAGGTAATGTGCAAAAATTGAATCCGAAAGTGTTGTGCATCTGTGGAAAATAAGAGTAGACATTTTGACCATATGTTGTAATTTATGTTATGTTAGGTATACAAATGATACTATTTAGATTTTCGGTAAGTGCGACATGAGTCTATTTAGAAGTTTTTGTTACTTATTTTACATATTCCTATTTGATAAATAAAATTGCAAAACAATTGTCTAAACTAAATTCATTAATTTTCAAAGTAGATTTTTATTTATTTATTTATTTATTCATCAATAAGAGCAAGCTGGCGCGTAAACAACCCACAAATGTGCTCAGATGGCGGACTAGTCCGTGTCTTCGCGCTGTTGTCGCATTATGATAAAATTTCTTGATATAATAACTTATTTTAAAAACGGCTTGAGTTATGCTTTTTTACTATTTAACTTTTTTTGTTCATTTATACTTACGAATATATAATATGACAGCTTTATTTGTGAATATTTTTCTAAAGATTCTTTCAGAATTTTTGACTGAAACTTAATATGCAACTCATGTAATGCAAAAATTTCACATATATCCAGAATAACTTTTGAAGGTGCATGTAAATATAAGGGAACGCCTGACTTCTTAGCCTGAAATAGCCTTAAGCTTTTATATACACAGACTCCTAAGTGAAATGCAAAAGATAGCTTACCGAAGTATCATGGAAGTGATGAAAGCCATATCTACTACAGCTTTAGAGGTTTAACTAACCCCCATTTTTTGCCCAGGAAGAAGTATTACAATAACAGTATTCATCAACTCACGAAGTGGAATGCCAACCAAACACTTGGTTGTGACGTATAGTTTTAAATAAATTACAAATAAGTTAATAAAGAGCAAAGTTCAAGTCGAGAGTCGATATAAATATTGTGAGATAAAATATAGATTCATAGTGGTATTGTCAATGGTCGCAATGGAGTATTCAGTTCATACATATAAACTCTATGCAATCAAACATTCAAAATGGATGACGTAGAGTGCAGTAATTTATATTTAATTTTTTTGTTTAAAGCATAATCATTGACTAAACAAATTCAAGACATTCACACAACAATTTTTTTGAAGAAATTGTGATTTTGTACTTTTTCAAATATATACTCATGTCTGCAGTAATTGCAATTTTTTATATTATGTTGATTTTGACATTATCAGAAAAGATGACTGAGTCTTTGGTGGCTGATGATAATTGTGATACAGAAATAAACAGGGAGTAGATGAGATTATTTTCCGCACGTCTAAAAGAGTTTGGAGTGCAAATAAAGTTTTTTAATATGGTTTTCGAACAAAGAAGCAAACTTCAGAAATTACTAAAATTGGATAGCACCACTGCAGCCTCCTACATAATGATTCGTTCCTTTAGCTGATCTGTTTCTTTTTCAAGTTCTATCGTACCCCAAAACTTTGTTTTATTTTTCACTGTAGCACTCTTAATTTTATTCGTTTATTTTTAAAAATACTCTTTTCTTAAAATAAGAATGGTGAAATGGTGTACTCTACTTTGTAAAAAGTTATCTTATAATTTGAATCATTGATATTTAAAGCTAATAAATAAATGTTTATATTTGTGTTTGACAGATATTAAGTATCAATATTTCATGAATACCTACCTATTGTACCGACTCATCTTTTTTTTGTACCTCAATTTTATTTGTTCTTTGAAACCAAAACTATATTTAAGCATCGTAGTGCATATTATTTTAGTCTGTAAAAACAATTGCAACGGCGATGGTAGTATAACTATTCATGATTCATTGCACATTAATCATTACCACTTTTTAATCATTAATTATTGTAAGTTGGAGCTCGATTGACAGCTAATAACTCTATTGTGGCTAATTTAAGCTTTTCGCATTTTAACATAAGCTCATTATGTGCGTCTTTTACTTGTTTTTCAGAATTTATAACTGCAGGATCTTTTGATAAATTTGGTTTGTCAGAAACTTGGCTAGATTCGTCAGTACCTGACTAATGGACTCGGGCTATGGATTATTTCGAAAAGATAAATCACGTACGGGTGGGAGAGTTGCTTTTTATGTTAAGGATACAATTACAAGGTGTTAAATGTTTCTGAAAATAAATTGTTGAAGTAATTGTGGATCACAACTACAATCGCGGGTAAGAAATTGTGTTTTGGAACCGTGTACAGGCCACCTTCTAATAACCTACAGTCATGTTTAGAAGAACTGGAAAATGTTATTTATAATTTACTTCCTGATTATGATTATATTTTTGTAGGTGGAAACTTTAATAAAGATATGCTAATAAATAGTAGTGGTTGTAGAACCATACAAAGACTTTTAGGTAAATATAATTTAAGTCAATTAGTAACCGAGCCAACTCGGGTTACATACAATTCTTCTACATTAATTGATTTAATTATTGTCAATGACATTAATATGATTATGGACAGTATGGTCATACACATGCGTGAAATATCTGACCATTCAATGGTGTCATGTAATATTAAATTAAAGAGAGACAAATTACCCCCTATTGTACCAACTTATAGAGATTTTTCTACCTTTTCGTATGATTTGTTGATTTAAGGGAAATAAGGTGGAACACTATATACACATTTGATACAATTAGCGATATGGTAAATTTCTTAAAAGTTAATTGCAATAAACTACTTGACAAGCATGCGCCCTATAAGACATCCAGTTTTACAAAACCTCCAGCACCTTGGTTAACAAGTAATCTTAAGAAATTATGAAACTAACTCGATATAAACAAAACCGAACTGTACAGGCATGGGAAGAATATAAAGAACTGCGTAATTTACTAAATTGATCCGTTAAGGCAGAAAAAAAGGCTTACCTAAATTATAAATTAAGAACTGACTGAAAGTTTTTGGGCTGCGCTTAAGCATTTAAATTTAAAAAAACAGAATTTGTCAATGCAGAATGAAGACCCTAATACTGTAAATGATTTTTTCATAAATTCTATACCTGACGTGCCTGTTTCATTGTATTCAGACATAGTGCAACTTTTAGATAAGTATGATCACATATATAACAATATTGACCATTTATTTGAGTTACTAGAGTCAACCCGGAACAAATCAATTCAGTTCTAAGAACATTAAAATCTAACGCTACAGGTGCAGATGGAATGAATATAAAAACTTTAGATTTATTTTTTCCGCAATTAACCGAGCATTTCACCTGTATTATTAATAAATGTCTCATTAAACGGGAGTTTCCCGATAATTAGAGAGATGTTTATGTTTATTCTATTCCTAACAACTCAAATCCCACATGTCTGTCTCATTTTAGACTCATTAGTATAATATTGCTTTTACTTTCTAAGGTGTTAGAGAAAATAGTTCGTGAGCAACTTAACTCTTATTTTAATGCAAATCAAATTATTCCATCGCATCAATCTGGCTTTAAGGCTAATCATAGCACAACTACAGCTCTTTTAGATGTCACAGACAATATACTCCGTTCAAATGACAAAAATCTTAGTACTTACTTGGTTCTTTTAGATTTGAGCAAGGCGTCAAAAGGTGTTGTGTTGTGGTACATCCTTAGATTTTAAAATTACAAATAAAGGAGTTCCTCAGAGTAGTGTGTTGGGCCCTCTATTATTTTCAATCTATACCGCAGATGATTTTTCCTGCCAAATTTCATCTTCATAGAATCTTTCGTTCACTTGACACACATAGGACCATAAGACAATTACAACTAAAACTTGAAGGTGTAGGACGTAGACGAGTCCGTCATATTTCATAGGTAGAAGATAATATCTTACACACCATAAAGGAAAATCCTTCTGTGACTTCTCGTTCAATAGCAAATCAATGAATGTTTATCATGTGTCGTATAGCGAACTCTATATTACGAGAAAACCAATTATATTTCCAACATAGCAAAATATTTTAGGACTACAACGCAACCTTAAGATTTTCCACTAAGACTAAAATTTTCACAATTTCTACTTGGTTTATAAGAAGAAGTACTTGCAGAGAATGTTTTACGCAATAGGTACTTCCAGCAGGATGGTACTTTACCAGACTTCTACAACGAAATGGGACAATTCTTGTCACTTTTATATCCAAATAAATTAATTAGACTAATTGACCAAATTTTAAATAATTGGACTTGATGCAAATGGCCCACCAGTGAAATGAACACAAGAGAACTTTTACAACTAATTAATAATTCCAATGCAAAAATTATAGATAATAACGCATTATTAATTTGTAGTACATTATGGCTGTGTAGAAATAGACTGTGCAGTTGAGGCAGGTGGAGCAATTTTGAATAGTTTCAGATCGGTTTAAGGGAAAGTTTCCGTCAATCTACGTGCGCGTATCCTTGGCTGGATAAATGACCTCAGATGAGCGGGGTCGAGAGGGACTATCTGTCTTTACCCACTTCATCGCTATAGGTCTGGACACCTCGCAGAGGTGGGTTTCTTTCTCCGGTCAGCCTGGACCGCAATCGCGGCCGATGCTGGCGGCTCTGGGAACCTCCTCCTGTCCTGGCAAGCCCTGTCGGCAAGAGCTTATCTTCTGGTGCTCTTCTGTCCTCTTCTTTCTTCGCCGACTCGTATAATCCCTGGGGGTGTCATGTTTGGCCGCGGCGCGAACGCCTCCTGCCGGGTGAGGGTTTGGGTAAATACAGATTAGCACTGTGGCTCTAGGGAGACGCTAGGACAAAGTACCTTAAAGGCCCTATCGTCCCGCCTAGGCAGGCTCCGTTATCCTAGGTAGGGTAAGGAAAAGTCAAAAGTATCTTCTTGGTCATATTCTTGATCCTGGCACTCATGAAACAGAAGAAATGTCTCAACTTACCCCGCGTCCAGGAGTTGAAACCTTGGCCGCTATTACCTGGCGGCCGTATCGGGTCGGTAGTTCACCGCCATCTGGATTAACTGATTGCTGTGGACTTCTACGCGTGCGAAGGATGCCTCCGCTGGCGCTTTCATCGTTTCCAGGGCTAGCGTGAATCTCAGATCCCGGCGAATGTCGCTGTTGCGAACGAACCAAGGGTCCCCCGTCGCGCAACGCAGGGCAACATTCTCGACGGCCTGAACTATTTTCAGATAGCAATGCGGTCTGCTTAATAATAATATGCCGCCCCCTCTCGTGCACAAGTCTTCGACTTCTGGGCTAATCCTCGTGATTAGAATGAGGGTAGAGATATTATTATTATAGTCTTGATTCACCTCACCTTGTTTCCACGGCTCAGTCGGCTATTCCTATGGAGTAACGGATAGAGTTTTGCCCTCACGAACGTGCCTTTGCAAACCACTTCGTTGACGTGTGGCTTCCAGGTCAGCTGAGATCTGGTTTCGTCGGTTCACTGGATGTTCTCGTCGTTAAACGTCACGCGGCCTCTCGATCGGCTGCGGTCTGTACCTACGAGAGAACATCATACCTTTGCTCTTCTCCGCGTTGATCCCCACCTTCCAGCGGTTACACCAGTTCTCCAGTGTGCCTAGCGCTCTCTGGAGTCGCCATGTCGCCATTTCCGGATTTAAGGATCTGGCCAAAATGGCGGTGTCATCGGCGTAGAGGCACACGTCCTGGGTACATCTGTTGTGAAGATATCGAAAAGATGCGGAGACAGCACGACTCCTTGGGGGACGCCTGCTTTCATGGGTCGATAGGTGGACAGAGCCCCGCCTAACTTCGCACGCAGCTCTCTGCCACTTAGGAAGGACTCCACCAGCTTGCCAAGGCCGACAGGGTAGCCAAAGTCGAGCATCTTTACTGTAAGCCCATCATGCCAGACCCTGTTAAAGGCCTTGACGACGTCCAAGAAGACTGCTCCAGTGGATTCTCTGGTGTTAAAACCTGCGGAAATAAGTTCTACTAACTTGAGAATCTGCTGCTCCGTCGAGTGGCCACGGCGGTACGTAAACTGCTCGTCCGGAAGGATATGCAGTTCTTCCGTGGTCTCGTGAAGTCTTGCCAGGATTACCCTCTCGGGTCAATCAAGGTGAAATGATATTTTTCATTTAGTTTTCATTTTCATTTTTATTTAGTTGAAATATAATTGGTAAGTCATTAAATATTACTATTTAGAATTAGACATATAAAGATGAAAAGTGTTTATAAATAAAACCGTGACTGTTACTAGAAATAAATATTCTATTGCCACCTTTTAGGATATAATTAACTTATACGTACGAAGCCCCTTTAAAAATTTCACAGAAGATTGCCTAATTATTTTTTAACGTCTGATGGTTTTATTATATATGAATACCTTAGGCCATCAAACTCACTACATAGGATGTTTATAGCAACAAATAAACATACATATCGTACAAGTTTAAGTATAATAGTTTATGGAATCGAAGAACTATACCTACATTTTGTTTTTTGCCCGACTGTACCTACAATCGTCTCTACGATGGCAAATATAACAGTATAAAATGTGTATTGAGGGAATATCGCTAGCTCAAAGCTCCACTTACAAGAACCGTATATCCTTAGTCTTTATATTTGAAGATACGATAGCTTGAAGTAACTCCCACAACACATTCACTATATGTAAGCTTTTAAAATACAATATATGTAAATTTCGTAATATATATTTTTGCTAAAGTGTGACGAATATTTTTTCTTTTCATAACTTAAAATTCTCTCAAAAATAAATTGTATCACATCAGAAATTTAAGCATATGACACATTCTTATATCGTGATGAAATATCTACCATAACACAATTAAAAATGATATTCTAATGCGTTATCCAGGACCTATAGCATACTTACATACCGACGCATAACATGTTTTACGGACTATCTGACAGAGCCAGAAAATTCTCAAACTGTTAACGTATTAAATATAACATACAAGGTTATTCAGTCATGGTGCCATTAATTTGAAGACCACGTAGGATAAAATGAGTATACTATGATATGCAACTTAAAAAATAAAGGCATATTTACACTGAAAAAGAATATTTTCAAACCATTATATAAACTCTCTTTTCAGACTGTCTGTCACTGACCGCTGGCGGCAGTTCAACTTGGTGTCGGCCTGGCGCGACGTTGCCAAATTTAAATATTTTCCTAATAGGAGTCTTATTGTAATATGTAATTAATGCTATAAATTATTTTCTTAAAGTATGCATTTACATAATATTACAATTCAACATAACAAATATTTAATATTGAAATTACAAAGCTCCAACGGATCAAAATAAACCATTCACATTTTATTACATAAATAGTGATATAAAATCCAATACTCACTAGGTTAAATTATTAAAAGAGGCTGACACGTTTTTTATATTTAAATAGACAGTAATAAAAAACCCTCGTGCTGTCAACAAATAACAGTCCGCGGTATATCTGTCAGAGTCTTAACCTACCGTATTTAGGTCAATAACCTTGTTTTAATGACTCAATGACAGGCGCTGCACAGCTGCAGAACTGCTAGATGATAACAGAAACAAACAGTAATTTTTTCAGTTTTATAGACACCCGGTGTAGCCAATTTTACGGAGCTTTTCAACTTGAATTACGAGATCATGATGAATTAATTTTACGTCAGAACTTGACAAAACGCTTTCTGAATACCTTAAAAATGTAACAATTTTTAAAGATACTTCAAAGAACATATAAAATGCATACATTTTAGATTGCAAACAAGATGTTTGTCATTAGAAATAAAATCTATCACTTCAGCACCGAACATGCTGTTATTATACAGGGTGTCCGGAAAAGACGTGTACAACGGAAGACCACAGACTCCTGGGTTCAAAATAAGCCGATTTAGCCCAATTTACTTATTTCCAAAATTGCTTCGTTTAGCCGCTAGAGAGCGCCAAAGTTTGCGAAAAATTTTTGTTTATTCGAATATCTCGAAAACGACTTGATCGATTTTAACCATTTTAGGCCACGCAGTTATAAGTCTAACCGACACTTATTGACCTTATTTAGAATCTTTTTCAGTCATTAGAAATATAAGAAAAATGATGTATCATGCAAATATAAGCACATATTTTTAACCTCCTGTACAATTTCTCTCAGTTTTTTTGTTAGTAGCTGACTTTATTTAGAAACTTTTTTATACTTTCAGAATTTTGAATAGATGAGTAGTTTAGGCAGAAAAAATATTTTCGTATGTCAACAATATCAGCATTCGTTCTGCAACAATGAAGTACCAGAAGTTGGCTCTGTTATTTTAAGTGTCAGTTGTGTGTCAAATCTAATCAGCTACTGAAATTAGTCTCTCGGTGTATTCTTCTTGCTCAATTACTTAGTTACTTTAGATCTTACTTTATTTGTTGTCGTTATTGTTGTGTTTGTTTATTTTTCTCATTTTCATTATTTCATCATGGATACGTATACATATTCCGAACAATTAGATATGCTTATGGTTTATGGATTTTGTCAAGGTAACGGCCGCAAAAGTGTTAGTGTCTACATTGACATATTCCCTCATCGACGAGTGCCAAATCATCAAACTTTGCCAACATCGAAAGGCGACTTCGCGAATTTGGTTCCTTCCACCAAATGAATGCGGCTCAAGGGCGTCAACGTACTACGAAAACTATAGAGGTGGAGGAACAAATCCTAGATAAGATAGAAGAGAACCCAAAAATTAGTGCAAGACGCATTGGACATGAAATAGGGACCAAACCATAGTTCATGATGTTTTGAAGGAGCAATTACTACATCCGTACCACATTCAATCGGTACATGAATTGCTACCCATTGACCCCGAAAAACGTTTAGCATTTTGTAATTTTATACAAGATCAAAGAGCCCATGATATCAACTTCAGCAAAAACATTTTATTTACAGATGAAGCATGTTTCACTAGGTCAGGCATCATTAATAACCACAACAAACACGTTTATGCTGATGAAAATCCACACTGTACTGAAATAAGACATTTTCAATATGAATTCAGAGTAAACGTGTGGGCGGGAATTATCGACAACTTTATTATTGGCCCGGTTGTGCTTCCACATCGATTGAATGGGGTCAACTATTTAAATTTTTTACAGCAAGTATTACCTAATTTGTTGGACGATTTGCCGTTATTACTTCGTCGTAACATGTGGTTTATGCACGATGGTGCACAACCTCATTTTACAATACACGTTCGTCAATATTTACATAATCTGTATCCTAACAGGTGGATCGGAAGAGGAAACGATGCTCCTATAAAATGGCCACCTCGAGCACCAGACTTAACCCCTTGCGATTTTTTTGTGGGGTGCAGTAAAAACTAAAGTATCTTCCTATGCAGTTATTAATGAAGAGGAATTGTTTAGGCGAATCCAAGACGCAGTTAACATTTTACGAGGTAATCCAAGAATCATGGAGAGGCTGCACTATAACTTCGTAAAACGGATTACTTGTTGCGTACCACAAAACGGTGGTCACTGAGCATTTATTGTAAAGTGATCATAACTTTTTTTGTTATATTTTATTATCTTGTATTTATTAAATAAAATATAAATGAGAGTTTTGGAATTTTCGTTATTTGTTGCAGAACGTTGCATTTAGATTTTTTCTTCCAAGGATTAACGCTAGGCAAAATTCATTGTTTTACGTACCACATGCTAATACTAATTTAATGTTGAAATCACCTATCTACCTTATGTGCAAGGAATTTAATGATGTCTGTAATTCAGTTGATATTTTTAATCAGTCTATTTTGTCTTTTTCTAAATCATTAAAAAGAATATTGTTTGTTTAACTTAAATATTGTTAAATAATTTTTTAGCTAGAGTTAAGCTCAGTTATTTATTGGATTATTAGTATGTTTGTTTTTGGTATTTACTAGATAGGGTTTTTGGTAAGGGAATAATTGGGGGTTGGGAATTAGTTTTGATACATATTGTTGTTTCTTAATAAATTGCTATCTATTTTGTGTATTTAACATTGTCTTGTAAATGGTATCTCACTGTTAGACAATAAAGCTATTTATTATTATTATTATCATTATAGAACGAATGCTGATATTGTTGACATATGAAAATATTTTTCTGCCTAAACTACTCATCTATTCAAAATTCTGTGAGTATAAAAAGTTTCTAAATAAAGTCAGCTACTAACAAAAAAACTGAGAGTAATTGTACAGGAGGTTAAAAATATGTGCTTATATTTGCATGATACATGATTTTTCTTACATTTCTAATTACTGCAAAAGATTCTAAATAACGTCAAAAAGTGTCGGTTAGACTTATAACTGCGTAGCCCAAAAATGGTTAAAATCGATCAAGTCGTTTTCGAGATATTCCGAATAAACAAAAATTTTTCTCAAACTTTGGCGCTCTCTAGCGGCTAAACGAAGCAATTTTGGAAATAAGTAAATTGGGCTAAATCGGCTTAATTTGAACCCAGGAGTCTGTGGTCTTCCGTTGTACACGTCTTTTCCGGACACCCTGTATGTATGTTGTCCTGAGTGGCAACGCTGTTGGACTTCAATATAGCTTCAATACTCGAACACGTCATCAAAAAAATAGTATGCATTAGCAGTATTCCTAGTTATTTGAGTTACTTACACTTCCTCTAGAAAAATGGTGGTGGGTATTTAGAAAGCATTGGACGTTATCGTCATAACGTGTCATAAGCTTGAGTAAGAAAATAATTTGGACATAAAGTGTCTCTAAGCACTAGTGTAAACGTAAATCTAATTTAGAATGACTAATACAATTTCATCAGATACATAGCGCAAAACTATAACGTTATAACGGACGGAAGGAAAAAGATTAATTAATTTGGTTTTCATTTTCGAGCTTGTGAACTCTCAGTATGCCATGGGTGAGGCAACCGACAACTCATCCTGGCTGTTTGTGTAACCTGCGTATGGGAGATGTAGAACGTGGCACATTTCTAGTGGATGCACTATGAGAACGCGGTCTAGACGCATCGCGGACAGCTCTGTGCCGAGCTAATCACGGATCTTTACAAAATCATTTGCATATGACGTTCTCTACGCGCTTGCGATTTGTTGTACTGTACTATTCAGATTCCAGATATGTTCTGTGGAAGATGTAATTTTAATAACTCATTTACTTGACGCAACTTGCTAAAATTCTCCAAAAAGTTTTCAGCGCGATCTCACCCGAGCAAGTACATTTAAAATCATTAAGCCCGCATTTCATTGAGGCTGCTCCAGCCAGGCTTGTCCGGCCTAGGCTAGTGGCTCGAACAAGTGCAAACGCCGCATTTCATTGAGGCTGGTCCAGCCAGGCTGGTCCTGGTCTACTGGTTGTACAGCGACGTAGATACTCACGTGGTATAAAAGCAGAAATCTAATTGGTCTATATAGGATCCCGCTTAGCTGGTCCCGCTTGAAAATGTAAATTATTACAAACATGGCTTGTGCCGCCTGAGCTCGAAAACAAGCTCGTCGTGTACCAGCCTGTGTGAGTGTATGACCATTTGCTATACTACATTTCAAATTTGGCTGGACCAGCCGGGCTGCACTAGCCTGGCTGGACCAGCCTCAGTGAAATGCGAGCTTTAGAAAATCCTTTACTAGACGAGAATGAAACTAGTCTGGTCCGCCTAGACCGCGATCGCATACTGTGTTTCCTCCTTTAGTCTCCGGTTGCCTCACTTACGGCATCCTGGTGATAACAAGCTCGCGTATATGTCTGATGGTGCTACTAATGAATGGCTTTATCCAATGCCGATCGGGGCAATAATCCGCATAGTAGTCGTTTCCTGAATTTTTTGCTTTTGCAAATATCGTTATCGCTCAGATCCAGCATGAAGTAATCAGTGACCACACAGTGCTACGTACTACATCTTACGTGCCTTGAAATAATTTAAAGCTTTGGAAGACTATTTCTCCATTATTATTGAGTTTCTTGAAAAAAAAAAAAAACTTAAAAAATGTCCCTCTTTCGCATCTTCGCGCTGTTACAAAAAGCGGTTCAATTGAGAAATTTGCAACAATATATTTAAATGTACTGTACCTCTTACATGTTTACCTTAGAAAATACTTATCTATTATATAGGCAGTTCTTGCTTTACTACTCCACCTGTGGCAGTCTTTAGATAAAATCTGTTATTACCCACCATGTATATGTTAACAAGAAGCTATTCTTAAGGAAAGTCAGATAAAGAGAAGAGGATTAGTGCAGCTCAGTCTTGGCTCCCCCGATGATTTACGTTTTCGTGCCCGGTAAGAAATAGTAACTATATTTTAAGCGCTTGATTAACTTACGGTAGTATCTCAACGAAACGGTTTCATAGAATAATTTAATAAAATTTAAATTTTTAAAATCTTAATATACTTGCTCTGAAAAGACATCGATACCCAAAAAATGTATTGTATTATAAACTGCATTGTTTTTTGAAGTAACTTTTATTTATTTGTTAGTAGATGCAACTACTTGAATAATTAAAGCAATAGTCTATTAACTTAACCATGAGGTCATTCTCTTAACTAAAATTTTGTATAAAATTTTGCGATAGAATTGGTGAATAAATTTTGTTGTAAAATCGACACTTGCAACAAAATGATAATCCTTTTTTATATAAGCGTAACAATTTGTTAAATATACATATAAGGTATAAACGATATACTTCAGGAAATGATCCAAATATGACATTAAGGTTTATGAATGCCTATATGCTGTAAAATGGTTCAAGGAAGTTTATTTAAAGGATTGATGGTAATAGTAGAGCAGTTATTGTTTAAATTTAGTGTTCAGCCATAAATTTATAAATGACAGGGGATCACAAAATTGTCTACGTTATGATACTTCCATGAATTTTTGCTAGCTAAAATTGAAATTAAAGTTATTTAACCCCTACACGTTAGGATTTGTCTCTACAGTCGAAAAATATATTGAAATTAATTTTCGTTCTATTAATTGAAAGAAATGTGAAAGCAGCTAAACGAAATCCACTTCACAGATTATTAGAAGATGAGAGGGTACGGAAACATACATGATCATAAACTATACGCGGTAATTTTTTTAATTGTCTGAGTTAGAACATTGGGTGGCCACTTTCTCAGCAAAATTTTCTTCAAGGTTATTAAGTTTCTGCCTGTCTGCTTTATACTCATATACTCTACACTCTTTAAGTTATATGTTTATTGGAAGGCTAGAAAATCATGAGGTTTGTCGGTACAATAATTGTCAGAGATGAACTTTCCAATCCGAATCGTCTTAGCTCATTTTAATTATGTTTTATGGTGTTGGTAGATTATTTCACCACAGGAATCACTTGTAAAGCTCATTCGGGCGAAAAAGTTGTGGAAATTAGATGTCTGAGTGAATTCTACAGTTTTTTTACTTATTTATTAGTTTCTTGATTGTAGAGAAAAATTCTCACGTGTGGGAGTTAAAGTGACTTCATATTCGATTTCAGCAAGCATAAATACATGGGAATACTGTTACTTGATCCATGGAGCAGAACTTTTTTGTGGGTTTCCACATCAGTAACAAGTTTTACTATAACAAAACCGACAATAACAGCGTATCCTTACCAAAGAATACTCACCACCAATTAGGGCGTTGAAATTGCACTTATTGCCCGAAATATTTTACTTTAAATTGCAAATTAACGCCCGGCAGTAAAAACTGTTTTTAACCACCTTCTATATTATTGACCATATTCAATACGACTGGGGGTCCTTAAAGAAGCATTTTGGGATACATGTTCATGACAAAGTTTATTCTTATTTTAATCATTATTATCCCCATTATGGTGCACTATTTTATACATTTTTATACATTTATACCAAGAAAATAGACATATATATCCTCTGCTACAGTATGATGAAATAATGATAGTAAATACGGTAATAATAACAATGCGGTAAAAAAGTACATGTACATAGGGAACAAAAAAGACAATAAAAAATTGCAGACCAAAGTTTTTACAATTCTGCTCAGATTGGCAGTATATTCAGCCAAGTGTTCTTCTGAATTTTTGTACATTATAATGCCAGTACGTGAAATTTCTGCGTTTGCCCGAGCAAAAATGACTGCTTTACATGATGCAGGACATTGTAATGATTAGATATTTATTTATTTATTTAAACAGTACACTGCCCTACAGATCAAGGTCCAATTAAAGGGCAGGAAAAAAAGAATTAAAAATAATGTTCTGCAACAAAAATAAATCACAATATAACAGTTATGGACAAACAAAAACATATAACCTACTTACTAACAAATATTTATGAGTGTATCTTTACATTTAGTTACCGAGAGTAAGTTTTTTAATTACTGATAATTTATAGTTATAAATATCAAAATTATTATGAAAAGAATTATAATTGTCACAAATTCTAAAAAGACGACGCACCTTATCGAACATGTTGAACATTACACTAGATCATCTGTTGTACAAATAATACACAAATAGGTATGAACAATTTGATACAGTGCAAAACAGACCACGTAGGCGCTCACAGTAACCCTTAAGTAATTTTTGCTCAATGATTTTATATTATTATTTAACCTTTAACAGATACTTTAATTTATTGATTAGACAAACTCTAATTACGTATACAGTGACGCGCTAATATTCGCTTTATTTATAAAACTCTAAATAAATTCTATAACCGTTCTGCAACTGGTAGTACAAGGTTCTGCGTAAATTACAGGAGACAAATGAGATTCAAAATTTTAAGTGGCTATTTAAATTCAGCAAATCTCATTTCCATAATTCTAACTGTTAGTTTTATACCACTAATTGCTGCTATAAAAAGACGAGATTTTACGTTTTGTTCGTCCTAAAGTCTGATGTTACGATTACTTAAGGATTAAAGGGATTATCTAGAGGAGGACTGAGCTGAGTTTCATCATTAAATTTATATTAACCAATTTTTATGATCACTAAGTGACAGAGTATGATAATTTCAGCTAATTAATTATTTGAAATATGTTAGTATTATTCTTCATTTACAAAAAATCCACACTAATGAAAATATTAACTTATATATCAGTCTAGCTGAAGTTTCTGTTTTTCTAAACCCTTTTACAAGGTTTAATAAGGATGTTTATAAAAAAATTCTGTTTTAAACGCTAATCACATATGAAATTTTTCACAAAACTCATAAAATTAGTTACATGAGGAAAGCCTAAAGAAATATCAACATTCTTCTGAACGCTCTGTCACGACACACTGCAGAACAGATTAGCACAAGAGAATTAGTGACTAGGTTAGGTTTTCATGTTCATGTTTATTTAGAAACGGGAGTTAATTTAGTTATTTTTGGTATTAGTTTCAATTTGTTTCAAATTGATTTGCTTATATTGGCACATTATTGCAATGTGTTTCATTTTTAAAGAATATACAATCTTGAACAAGTATTTTTTTATGAAACAAAAGAATATAATCACATTTTGGACCTCTTATTGTCTAACTTCTAATGTCTGGTTGAGAAATCTGAATATCCTTTAGTTGGTGAGGACCGTCATCACCCATTTATTTTGATTACTTTTAATAAAAGACTCGGCAGTAGTTTGTTGTGAACCAAATAAAGCTTATGATTTCAAGAAAGAAAATTTTTCTTTATTTCACGACATTAATTTGCAAATTGATTGGATTTTTCTTACTTATATTGATAATGTTGATGATATGTTCTCAATTTTTATTGTTGAATTGTATAGCTTGTGTTATGTAAGTTTAATTACCCACCCTGGTGTACAGGTGAAGTTATCAAATCTATTTGTCCAAGGCTTTTAGAAATCCTAAATTGCATAAGACTATTGAACATTACAACTCTTTTAGCCTCGGCATCGCTCTAATTTCGAATACTTTATGAACAAGGCGTGTAAACGTTTCTTAAGTGATACGGAAAAAAAATATTTCTAAGAATCGTTTACAACTTTGTTCGGAAGAAAAAAGGCATGTAGCGCATCCCATCTATTATGATCTCTTGCCACTTGGAGATTTCTAATCATATTGAAATAGTGAATATTATAATGGTGAATATTTTAACAGTGTTTTTATATAGCTTCAACCAACTGTTCAACTTCAGATTTGAAAATAAGAACAACTTGACTGTAGCTATTATTCCAATTATCAGGCAGGAAGATATTTTAACGTTTTAATAATAATGATTAGACGAGTTAAAAAATGTTTCGTCATGGAGATGAATAGCATACCAAGCTTTATGTTAAAGGATTGTGCGATTGCTCAGTTAATACGATTGTATTAACTGAACCTTTATGTATTTTAATTAACTGTATTGTATTACCATCCCTTTGGAAAGGGCACTCTTTAGTTCTATATTCAAAAAAGGCAATCAAAATAATGTAATGAATTATAGACAGATTTCGCCTTACTGCAATTTTTCAGAAATTTTCGAGCCAACATTATATTCTGGTCCTCAACAGCTTTGTTTTCCATCCAGATACAGTGTTAAAGTGTGAAAAAAAAAAATTAAATTTTTGGATCTATTTTCTGAGAAGAGCTACTTAGTTGAAACTTGTCACACCCTAATAGGTATTTAGAGACTACATTTTGCAGGTATTAAATTATTTTTAATTTATTTTCATGATCTACCTCGCAATAATTGTGCGTTGAGTTCTGACCAATTTTAACTCTAACTTAAATTACGTGTATAAGAATAAAATTAAGAAATTTTTTCGAAAACGGTGCATCTTATTAAAAATTACCAAGAGACATTTTTTGTGTAATTTTAATTGATTCAATCGACAGAGCTGTCGAAAATAAATTGTTGTTGTGCCTCTTCTTTTTCTTAAAAAACTGTGATTGGTTAGCCATATGCTGCGCTGATGGCTAAATTACAAATAATTTAATACCTGCAAAATGTAGTCTCTAAATACCTATTAGAATGTGCCAAGTTTTAACTAAGTAGCTCTTACTACTCAGAAAATAGATTCAAAAATTTGATTTTATTTTTAAACTTTAACACCCCCTATCTGGAAAACAAAGCCGTAGCGGACATGGGTTCGGTCATATAAACATGGATTTATATGAACTTTTTGTCTTAAAATCAATCATAGATTAAGCCCTTAAAATTTGTGCACATACTTAATTAACACCCAGGGCAAGCTGATGTAATATTTACTGATTCTCAGAAAGCATTTTACAGGTAGATTATCAGATTCTACTAACAAACCTACTTTAATTTGGCTTTTTTGATTATCTAATCAAGTTCTTTGAATCGTATATATCAAATAGGCAGTTCATGGTCAGATATTTAAATTTTACTTCTTACTCTTTCTCTTCTTTTAGTGTGCCACAAAGCTCTAATCTAGGGCTGCTTTTATTTTTGCTTTTCATTAACGATTCCTGAGGTTGTCACATGTGATCAACTGATTTTCACAGATGTCAAGAAAAACTTTCTATCTGATTGTTTTCATTTATTGCTTTGTTTGGACTCTATGTCGAATTGGTGTGAATATAATCCTTTGTCTTTGAGTATCTCTAAGTGTAAAGCAATGCCACTCTCGCATAAAATCAATTTTATTACTCACAATTAATCAATTCATAAATACACAATTAGCAATATTGAATCATACAAGGGTTTATTACTTTTGATAAAAATCTTACTTTCGGCGGTCCTATCAAGGATGCAGTAGATGCACTCCAATCTTATTGATTTATATTCCGTAATTCGAGAGAGTTGAAAGACGTACGTATAAGTTTTTATTGTGTTCATTTATTAGATGTAAGTGGGAGTATGGCTCTATTTTATGGTACTCTATGTATAGCGTACATCAACAAAGATTCAGAGCAAATTTTTAAAGTTTATACCTTTTTCAGAAGATAGCTTTTATCCACCTATAGGAAATGGTCATACCAATCTTTTATAATATTTAGAATGTAGAATCACTGGATGTGCGTTATAATATTGCACTATTTCGTTATCTTCAAACAAAGTTGATTGCTCTGAACTTTTAATTCAAATTTGTTTTCGGGTTTCACGTGGAAATTCCAGACAAAAGACACTAACTGTGGCATTTCAAAACTAATGCAGCAAAATCACCATTGTTTTTATTTATTTCCTGTAATTGTATCCTGTTGTAGCAAAAAATAAATAACTGAATAACAATAATATATTATTCTGAGGCTCGAAATACATTATAAATATGGCTCCCTGCGTCCCGTCACTTTTACTATATGTCATGTGTGGGTTAGAGTAGGTGTCAAATCAACGTTCACCCCGATTTCTATTTGGATGTATCATAGGAGATAAAAGATACGGTTATCGCTACCAGTTACTAAAATCACTGTTTGAAGAACACAAATTTCTTGATATTTTGGTATTTGTAGAGGAATGTATAATGCGAACATTACATAAGTCAATTTCTTTAAATACGTACGTCATATCACTATCAAATTACGTTGCAAATCACTTATTTTTATTTATTTTCTGGTTTGATATTTTTGGTGTTCAAATACTGCCTTTGCCACTATGTTAATTTTAATTTCAGTTCGTAAAGTGATGGGGATGAATTGCTTTTGCTTTATGCGCGACCAAGCTGAAACATTCGATGTATTAGATGTTACAATTGGAAAAATATACTCTTCAGGCTCACCTAAAAAGTCTTTGAATACTTTATGCAGTTGCATCAGGAACTTTTGGACGTTAGACTGATAATCTTATTATTTTATATCGCAGAACTGTTATTTATTTTTCTAGAAAAACAGTTCCATTGCACCTTGAAATAATTAGAATTATGTTTTATAAATATTGTATCTAATGCACTGATTATACCATGAATGTAATTTGTTGTGAGTTGATGACGCACATATTTTGACATTAAAGTTGAGTAAGAATAATTATTTGCTGCTGTTTCCTTAATCAATCTAAATCAATTAAGGAACTCAAGAAATTGATAGAACAAAAACATTTCTAATTAATTAAGTCTTATTTCCAGTAGTGACACGAGTATTGAATAACGTCGATCTAAATGAAGTTTAAAAGATGAAATTAATTACATTGAAGCATTAAAAGTGTATTATAAGTAAATAAGAACACAATGCGCCTAATTTCCGGGGAAGATAATAAAGCACTTTAAAATTATTCACTTCATTTCACAAACAACTTGACAACTGATTTCAAATTTACCACAAACAGATTTCTTAAGTAACGAAATAACGATTTTGTTTTCCTCTGTAAATTTGGAATAATTTAAATTTGTTTTAATGATGTAAAGCTAGGCTTTGCAAACAAAATTTCGGAGTCAGAATAACTTTTAAAACGTGTAGCATTTAGAAAACCTGCACACCAAAGGAAGAATTTTATAGCAGGCAACGGAATGGTAATACATAATAAATATTAAACAGGTCAAAGTTTTATCACATTTTATTTCTAGCCAGTTTAAATCAGTTTAACTTATTTGTGGATTCTGTAGGTATCCCCCAACAAGTTTACTAGGTGCAGCATTTGTAATATGTATCAGCTACAACTTCCGCATACATTATCACTGAATTAAAATGCGTTGGAGGTAATACTTGAAAATTATATTTTTTTAGCAAGAGTTATACTTACGAAATCGTTTGAACTAATTATTGCATTGAAGTACAGATTATGTCAAGTAATGTTTCCAATTATCTTACTAATTAAAGTTTCAATTTCTCTTACATATAATGAAATGTGAAGCTGAAAAAGAACTTTAGGTAGTTCTAAAATAGAAGAGGTTGTTTTAAGAAAATTTGAAGTGAACTTCCCGATTTATAAAATACCTACAGTATATAAAAAGTGTATTTATTTCTCAACTAAGTAATTCGATGTATGTCGTAAGAAATACATAAACTTTTGTGCCTTTTGATGGCATATAGGTACAACTCGGCCAAATGAAAACGAAACAGACATTTTCAGGAACTGCGTCAAAATTGTAGAACAACGCTCAGACCCGTCGATTTTAGATTAAAGGGGGACATTCTTTGCTAGTATTTTTGACTCCGCCACTTTTACCCCCAAGCAAGGGTAAGCAGCACCCCAAAATATTTAAATGACATTGGGGGTTGAGTAATATTTATTTTGAAAGGTCTTTACAGCAGACTTTAAATTTTATAATTCCTCCCATTACTTTGAAAAACAATGGACTTGCTATGATGTGTCTTTGTCATAAAAATTATAGAAAATAATATATATAATTTATTCTTAAAATTACTAAAATGACTATGACTAAAAAAAACTTATCTATTCCTGGGATAATGTGTTACGCTAACGAAGCAGAATTACAGATTGCTTTGCTAAATATTTTTAAGAATCTTTCAGCGATCCAGTTGACAATGCCCATGTTACTAAATACAATGATAATTTAAACTTTGACATAATCAGCCTAACCGAGATAATATCCCGGCTTTACTAATTAAAGATTGCGCTTCTGTCTTTACTCTCCCGTTAAATCTAATTTTCAATTTGATATTTCAAACTTCCTGCTTTCCCAGTGCATGGAATTTGTCAAAAACCTGTATTCAAGGTGACAGAAACGTAGTCATTAAAACATGCGGATTGCTTTAATTGCTAATTTTTGTAAAATTTTTGAAATTGTGATGTAAGTATACTATATCCAGACGTGTATCGAATTTTATTACTATACCGATCAACACGGTTTTATATCAGGGAGGTATACACTGATTAATATTCTATGCAAAACTCAGTACATAAGTGAATCCATAATATATGAATTTTTATAAAATGTATCCGAAATTAGGCGCCTTTTCTCTACTATATGATTGGAAAAGTTTAAACTCAATGACTATAATATTGATTGACACATAATATTTAGTAGATCTCCTGCATATTCGCTTATGATCTCAATTTTTTTTCACATTTATACAAAATTTCAAACTGACATTTGACGATATATGCTTTTATATAATTTTTACTGTATCGTGTTTTCCTATACCTATAATTCCAGGTAGTTCAATGAGTAATCCGTTAATCTTACTTATTTGCGATATATTTTGGTTCCAAGAACAGTGTTTCATGAGTGAAAAATAAGTAAATCATTGATGCATTAGAAGAATCCAGAATTACTTTTCACAAATTATTTAACTTTTCTTCGAAATCTTCTCCCTAAAAAATCCAAATCGGTACAGTTTTAAAAAGTCACTGCTTATCACAAATGCACGTGACCAACAGTCGCTAACAGTATTACCCATATAATTTTCTCGGTTTGATATTTCTTTAGAAAGAAAGCAAAAGTAACGTACTCGTATTTCAATCCGTTTGGAAAGGATGCGCATCACTGAAATTCAAGATATATGCAACTTCATACAGATCTGATATAAATGCATCATTCTATTCATGCCAGTTTCCTTTCATACATATCAGTGGCTACTTTTGACAATATCCGTCCGTAAGATTTATTCAAAGTTGAAGGGAAATATTTTTTAATCCTTTGACACATGGAACGTTGAACATAATGCAATAGCGTCTTGTTTATATCCTTCAATTAAAAGATCTGCTATAGACCCTAATTAAAGGGAGCGAAGAGTCATTTTTAATCTTACAAAGATTAAAGACAAACGAATTTACTAATGACAACTTCAAATGGTTGCGATGTCATATATGGTATTTTATTTAGATATATGCTATACAAGGTATGTTTAAATAAATGAATATAAATCATCACTTAGTATACAGTTAATGTCTCTATCTAAAGATGTTTACTGTTACTTTAAATGTTTTAGGGTGACAACATTGTCAAAATATATGTTGTGTCTTGTTCAGAATTCAGTGATATTAGACATCAGTTGAACTGAAGTACCTAATCAAACGTACATAAATTCGAGCAATTTTCAGATAATTCATTATTTTATAAAAAATCACCATTTCAATTCCTGCATACCTCTGATCACTTTGTTACTACAAATTTTAGTTGATAAAAAATAAAACGAATCGTTTTTAGAATTCAGAAATCAAATATTTCAACTAAATTATATGAGTAAGCATCATCTTATAAGTACTTAAGGAATAAATGGTGTTATGACGGATCGGTCAGTGGTCGCGCGGTTTAAGGCGTTAGTACTTGAATCGAGGTGACTAGACGGAGTTGGTTCGAGCCCAGCTGCCGGTAGACCGTATATAAGCTATATTCGTGGAGAGGATTGGCACCCTCTCTGTGGGTATGGTAGGGTGGAATAATGTTGGCTTGGGTCAATGTGAGAGATTGATGCCGGTTAATATTTGACCACCCCCCTAATTAATGAGGTTTTCCAGGTTTTCTCATTCCTGCACTGAATAGTGGTTAGGGCCTACCAACGTAAGTCGTTCCTGGGCGCAAATGCGGCCTGCTTAATAATAATATGCCGCCCCCTCTCACGCACAAGTCTCCGACTTCTGGGCTAATCCCTGTGATTAGAATGAGGGGTAGAGATATTATTATTATTATTATTATTATTATGACATGTTATGCACCTGTTATAATACGTTTCAGTAGTTCTGCATCGTTTTTGATCATTCGACTTCATTTGTCGCTGTTTTTGTTCGAAATTAACAATTTTAGACAAATTTAGTTGCCACCCGTTTCGTACCCTAAACATCAAAAATAAATCATGGCATGAGCCAATTGATGTGCCAGTATCATCAGAGACTTCTCTGATTGTGATTGGGCTATCGTTTACAATAATTTCTTCCAGTATTTTCACATTTTCATCAGTTGCTGATGTGCGTGGCGTTTAGGACGCTCTCCATTTTCAATGTTTCTATGGCCTTTTGGAAAGGCTTGTACCACTCGTAAACTCTTATTTGGCGTATAACAAACTCACCAAAAGCAACATTTAATATTTCTAAAACTTTATTCCATTCTTATAGCAAAATGCAAATTCTCTGGTTCATTTTTTTCAAATATATAATCGCCCATCGTACCAAAACACTTGTCGCCTTTGTGACAGGTGAGTTAAGCCTTGTCCGCATGAACGCGAAATTCGCTATAATTCGAGCGAATTATTTAATGGCGGGAAAAGTATCAACTTTCAGCGAATTTTGCCAACTGCAATATTTTCTATCATTTTAATCATACAACTGTCATGGTAGACTGTCAGAAGTTCGAGTTAAACTTACCAATCCCACATAATGATGAAAATAGTGATAATATTCCTGTTTCGCAAAATTCTCAAAAAGTGGATACCTTCCTGCCATTAGTAATTTAAATCAAAATCGCGTCTATTAAGACAAGCAAAAACATTCGATATGGTTAATATTGTTTACAGAATTTATATAATCTGAGATGTGTAGATACTATTAAATGATCTTGAAATAAATCAAGTCGTAATTATGAATAGTGCTCAAGATAGTTTGAACCTTACATATCAAAGTGTAGATTTAAAGAGATTAGAAATATTTTAATTCGAATTAGATTAATTTCTCAATTCATGGGCAAGCCTTTCTCTAATATTTGTTTGTGTATGTTTATTGTATACTTTTTGTTTAAATCATGACATTTATTTTAGATTAAATGTTGTAGTTTACATATATGTTTACATTAAAAGTATAATTAGTAACACGTAGATATTTCATAAAGAAAAGTAGTTTCTAAGTATTCGTTTTCATTAAACTACTTTGTAGTAAACTATTCCATGTCAAGTACTAAATAATTCTCGAAGCTTTTATTGTACCCAAGATTTGAATTTCAAATGGATCAGTGGCCACCATACATATGCGAAGTGTTACGTGGGGCATTTATTGTTAACGTAAAACGTGCAGTTTAAACATTCCATATGCGTTGGTCGGTTACGAGAAAATCGCATTTTCTTTCTTTTAATATCTAACTTGGCGGAGTTGAATAAAATATTATTTTTCTTTGATTTTTCTGGGTCGCAACTGCTTTATAGGCACGGCATGCGTGACGACCACGCGTCATATGTGGGATTTCAAAAGTTATAAAACCGAAAGATTTCGGGCTGATGCCTTTTCTTAGACTTTCCTTGTCAAACATTGAGAATGAAGCCATACATAACGCCCAGACGGAAAAGATGCCATGCGTACCAATGGCTAAGGATTTTAATTACGGAAATCATTTTCTACGTATGATATAAAATATTAAAAATTAGATAGAATGCATAGAATTGTGTATACCTAGATTTAAATAATATTTACAGCTAATTAGTGTTGGCTGAAACAAAAAATCTTGTAAAATTTGAAATAGTCTTCTCTTGTCTTGTCTTAGAAAACAAGATAAGTAAGAGTTTCTTTAAAGTCTTTGTCTTGCTCGATCTTGCAAGATTATATCTTGTCTTGTGAATCTCGCAAATTTCTTGTCTCACAATTTTGCAAAACTCATGCCTGATTTTTGCAAATCTCTTGCATAACATGTTCCGTTATCCCATTTTATGAAACAATTACTAAATTTGTTGAAGCGAGCGAGTGTCCTGTTGGCAAATTCTGTGATCTCAGCACGGCATTCGACGACGTTAACAATAATAGATTTTTGGATAAGATGCATTTTTATGACATAAGAAGTATGCATTTGATAGGTAAAAGGTTTTCTTTTTAAAAGAAAACAATTGTTCCACTTAAAATGTTAATTCGGGAATAACTGAAATTAGTATGGGTGTTCCGCAGTGCTCCATACTAGGCCCAGTTTTATTTTTGTGGTACAAGAATGATATTGTCTCTTTATCTGCACCAGTGGCTCTGTATGCAGGTTACATATCCATAGCGTAGTTAAATAAAAGTGATACTTTGTTAAAATCAATATGCAATAATGTTATGAGCAGTTTGAGAGTGTGGTTTCATGCGAACCGTTTTTATTTTAACATAAGCAAAACGTTTGCAATGAGGTTCCATAAGAAACAAAAAATGTGTAGCGATAAAATATTTATTCAGATGGAAAAAAATGCTAATGCCAATGAATATTTTAAGTTGTTAGGTTTATATATAGACAGAAGTCTAGCTTGGAAACCTCATTGCGATTCCATAATTTCAAATATGAACTCTATTAAATTTAATAATCTGGGAACTGTACTAAAACGTGATCAACTTAATAATCTATACAATGCAGAAGTTGTATCACGCATGCGATATGGATTATGTTTTTAGTGAAATTCTGCTAGGTCTCATTAAGTTTTTATATTACAAAAAAACATCATCAGGACAATGGCTGGCAACATATTATGCACTTTTTAATTCGAATGTAAATTATGGTCTGTTGTGCTGGGGTCACTCGTCTCACGCGGATAGGATTTTTGGACTGCAACGTAAGGTAATCAGAATTATATTGAATTTAGGATTTAGAGATGTTGTTAAGCCAGAATTTAAAAAGTTAGAAATTATGACTGTTCCTTGTTTGTACATTTTCCAGTGTCTAAAATATGTAAAACTAAATATTAATCTGTATAGCACAAATGAAGCGTTACATGCTTATGAAACTAGAAATGCTAACCACATAAGACCAAATTATTATCGATTAAATTCTAGCCGTAATGGTAAAAACTATTATGGTCCCATATTTTTTAATTTACTGCCGACAAGGGTGAAGGAATTGGATAATAATATGTTTCTAAAAGAAATTAAATGTTTTTTAATACATAATTCGTTTTATTCTATTAATGAGTTTTTAACATGTAATAATATAGAAGATTACTTCCAGGTATAGGTAACGTGTATAGCTGTATGTATAAGGTTTTTATATATGATGTTTGTATATTGATTGTACTAATTATATTGTTTTAATTAATGTTTATAACGTGATTTAAAAGTGTGATAAATAATATTGCAAGTCTGTGATAGTGTTGGCTTTAAACACAGTTTAAATGTTATGTACTTTACAGTATAAATATTTTCATTGTTGACATGTTAAATTTAAATTAGATTTATATTAATCTGACGAATGTAAAACAATGTATGTTGTTGCAGACAGAATAAAGTTCTATTCTATTCTATTCTATTCTATTCATACCTAATAGTATCTACAAGTTAAAAAATATTTTTTAGAAATTAAAACTTTAAATTTACCATCTCTTAGTTTTTGAACTTTGTGAATTCATATTCTGTAATAAAAATTATTTTATCTAAAATAAGGATTTTCACACTGTGAATATGAGGCAAAAAGATAAATTTTATATACTTCTCAACAGACTTACTATTACATACAATTCACCTAAGATGCTAGGACTTGAACTCTGTAACTTAGTACCTGTAAATATAAAAAAAATCTTCCAACTATAGCTGTCTGAAATGTATTTTTGTTTTTTCAAAACAGGTTTCTAAAACCATAATAAAGTGATGATACATAATAAAGTTATGTTTTCCATCACTAAAATGTAAAATATAGAAACACTTGAGATATATATTATATTGTCTTCCCCAGTTATTCTTAATTTCTTCTTTTATTTGTTCTCCATTGCTATTGCATTATATCAAATATTTACCCTTCGAATATTATTCATTACTGATTTTCTTACATTTCCCATGAATATATTATTTCTTGTGACTATATCTTCTGTCTTCAGCTGTTCAGATCCATATGTTTAAGTAAATAATATTCTTAGATTTATAGTAGTTTAATGTGGGAATACATTAGTTCGTAATAATTAGTTTTTGCGAAAAGTTAACGAGGGTAAACTACGAGTAGAAGCTTCCACTGCCTAAGTTGATGATATATCTCCGGTTCCTGCTTGATGATACACTTGATGCCAATAATTCCCCAATCATTACAGATGCGCATCACGGATTAATGGTTTCTAAGCTATCGGGTGAAGATGGTCTTTATTACGAATAAGGGTGAGCATACGCGGAATCGCAAATAATTTTTTAATTACGGAAAGGAAGTCAAATTTTGTTTAGAGGGATCGATGTATCGATATTTTGGTTTCTTTCCATTGTTTCTTTGCTGACGATTTAAAATTTTATAGGATAATTAATAATACGTACGACTGCCAATATTTGCAATCAGTCATTGATCTTGTCTCGGTATGGTGTTATCGCATACATATCAATATATCTAAATGTAATATTCTATCATATACTTGGAGGAAAACTATTATTTATTATAATTATCAGTTGGCTTCGACCTTAATAAATAGGTGTGATGGAGGCAAGGACTTGGGTGTTTTCTTTGACAGTGGCTTGACCTTCAAACAGCACATAAATAATATTGTATCTTCTGCATCTAAGTCACTGTAAAAATTTGAAGAATATATCGGCTTTGAAATTATTATTTCAGTCATTGGTCTGTTCGAAGTTGGAATTCTGTTCACTGATTTGGTACCCGCTATATCAAAATTATATTGATTTAATTGAATCTGTTCAAAGGCGATTTTTGAAGTATCTTTGTTATAAGGAAGATGATATCCTCAAAGAGGTATACATAATTGCTTACTGCTGCATAGATACAATTTTTATCCCTGCATACAAGATGCAAAATTTCATCAGTCTCTTTTGTATACAACTTACTTCACAACAATGCTGATTGTATTGAGTTACTGAGTATGCTTAGTTTTTATATTCCAAGAATCGGAAGTAGACATGAGCGTCTTTTACAAGTATCCATTCCACATAGCAATCTGCTTCTCAAGTCACCTATTTATGTTATGGCTGATAATATAAATTTGATTTGTAGTTCTTGCGATATTAATTTTGATACAATCTCTAAAATCAAGAATTGTTTTACAGCACATACTAATAATATATAATAGGGTTTGTTTTCTGTTATTTCTTGGATTTTGTCATAATTTTTTATGTATTTGAAGAACTCAACTCTACTTTTTTTCTATAGTGTTTAGTTTTTAAGATATGTTAGTTAGTTGTCACTTATTGTACTGTGTTCCCTGTAATTGGGTGCTACTTGCCTGTTGGAAATAATTGCCTTATTATTATTATTATTATAAATGCCTTATTATTGTTCATTAATTGTTCAGAAACAAACATTGGTGTTACTGATTAAAGAATGGCAACTTTGAGTGCAATCAATGTTAAAATATTACAAATTTCGAAAGTTTATATTATTAAATATTTCATCTTAATGAATTATCGTTTGTGTTAGAGTAATATAACCATTATATTCACATTAATTGATTTTAGAACGTACATAACCAATTACAAATGTAATAATTGCCATATGAAATTGCTGTTCAAAGAAAATATACCTCCAATGTAACTTTGTACAATATAAAACTTTAAAAGGTGTAAGATATTATCTAGTTATATGTGTTTTTTACTTTCAAAAGCAAGTAAACGATTCTTAAATATTCTTACTCAGAATAAAACTTACTTTGATTTTGTTTATAATTATTTATTTGCAGCATTTTTATAAAATTTTTTGTAGTTGACATTTTTATATACCGATATATACTTTTATATTTAATCTTTTAACTAATTAACTGCTCAAACAAAATCTCTTTAAAATAAAACAATATTTTATTTGTGTATTCAAAATATTTTCAAATGATATCTAGATGAAAATGATGCAATTAGACAAGATATACTAGTTAAGTATTAAATATTAAAAATAAATTATAACTATTGTTTTCAAAACAAATACATCTATCAGATTATATGAGTAGATGTCCGCGCATTACGCGAAAACGGCTACAATACCAGGCATAACATGTTGATAAATAATTTGACGTTTTGGTAGTCTATTTTAAATGCAATAAACTGAGATATTCCAGAACTAAGATGAATGAAATTGAAGAAGCCACTCAAAAAGCGAAAAATTGCGACCTGCTGCCAGAAAAATCAAAAGTTTTATATGAGAAAACTTAATTTGAATATATCAAATGGTGTAACATAAGAAAGAATATGGTCCTCCTGCCGTACTTCTTGAAGCTCTCTTTATTCGATGCTTAAGACCACCATTAATTTCAACCATGACGCAGATATTAGCAATTGGGTCGGTCAGTGACCGCGCGGTTTAAGGCGTCACTACTTGAATCGAGGTGACTAGATCGGTGTGGGTTCGCGCCCAGCTGCCGGTAGACCGTATATAAGCTATATTCGTGGAGAGGATTGGCACCCTCTCTGCGGGTATGGTAGGGTGGAAGAATGTTAGCTTGGGTCAATGTGAGAAATTGATACTGATTGATATTTGACTACCCGCCCTAATTAATGAGGTTTTCCAGGCTTCCCTCATTCCTGCACTGAATAGTGGTTAGGGCCTACCAACGTAAGTCGTTCCTGGGCGCAAATGCGACTTGCCTATTAATAATTTGCCGCCCCCTCTCCCGCACAAGTCTCCGACTTCTGGTCTAATCCTTGTGGTTAGAATGAGGGGTAGAGAAATTATATTATTATTATAATTAGCTCAATTTATTTGAATTGTTGAAGAGAAAATCAGAATCGGGTAGATTCAAGCCCAAAAAATGGAAGGTTTTTACCATGGAAGATAGATCGAATCTTTTCTGTATCAAGCACCCGATGAAATATATTTAATGAATAACATAAGATAAAGTGTTTCACTTTGCACAAATCTTTAATTTGAATTCATTGAAATAGGCTGCGCTAATTTTTGGTTTGGCTGGAGCACTCTAAAAGCAGGGATTCGTTCAGTTTGAAATTGATGATATTCAAAATTATGGCTGCTACTTACTCTTCGTGATACTAAGACCAAGAAAAATGGTTATGTTACTAACAATGATAGGCAATCGATTGTTTTGGATATTTAAAAAATATGCTTAATTGCGCCCATCAAATGCCGAAATTGGTTGTTTTTTCTGGCATACAAAACTGGACATTGCATAAGATAAGCTGGAAAAAATATTTTTGATGAAATTCTAAGGAATATAACTACTTATCTTATACTGCTTAATTCTGAGTTATACATTAGGCATTCATTTTGTCGTTCATCGGCAACAGTGTTGCCAAATTAGGAAATATAGGAATCCAACAATTGTGAGGCTGGACATCATCGGTAGTTGCCGAACAATATGTGGAGGATTCAATATCAGATTAAATTAGTTTAGCTGAAAAAAGCAAGCAAAATGTCCGGCGATGCTGCCAATAAATTAGCAAATGGCACCATTACCATAAATAGTATGATGAGTAGCACTCTCGCCAATATGGTTTTAAACATAAAATCAAATTGTACTACCCAACATAAACATGACTATTGTAAATATTAAATTATAAATAAAGTTTTAAATAAGGTCCTATATACCTATTGATTTTAATTTGGTCCCAATAACGTCCGTGGGCTATAAAAAGACGTTAACATCGAAGAAATTTGGTTATAATTGTTATACTATAATGTCATTGTGAATAAAAAACTATTAAGTTACAGTTAACAACTCAATATCTGGAAATTTTAAAAAATATCATAACAAATAAAGAAATGTAACACACAGATGTTCATATTATCAAATAATAACTAATAATATTAGATATAAGAATAGACATTGCCTCTAAAGAATTACATGGCAATTTGTCTTGAAGAAATACATTTAAGAATTTTCCAATATGTAGCCAATGAATTCGACAAGTTAATCACCAAATCTTGCTGCAGACATTGGTACCAATTGACACCAGACACTGCTCCACATATTTGGCCGATTCCAACGAGTTGACATAAGTGCAGTGACCTAAACATAACATTATTGATGAGCAAAACATCACACAGATATTTAGATCTTTGAATATTATTCAGCAAAAAAAACATTTAGAGGTTTCTATTTCACTTAGCTTTGGCCAAGTAGAAATAAATTTATCTAAATTGCAAAAAAATTAATTGTATAATAATTAAGTTAAAACATTCCTAAATGCTCGGCAAGCATACCTTGGCAAATGCAAAAAACAAATGAAATCTATTTATATCTGGAATAGTGAATTTTAGTGTAGTGCAACAATATATCGTTTATTTATCCAGTCATTCAGTCATTGAAAATTTAATTTGTCACTATTTCGGTGTACCTACACGTATTTTCGGAACATTTCCGACATCTTGGGTGTGAGAAATAATTACGTACATTTGCCATTTAAACTATGTCGTCACATATATTTTAAGATAAGTACTCGGTATTATTGAACTTTAGCATTCGATAAAAAATTCTGTTTTAATGCAAAAAGTTTAAAAACATTTATTAAGGCTATATATTTATTTATTTATAGAGCAGAAACATAAGCAGAAGTTAGAAGCCCAAAACAATGTTCACTAAAAATAATTAATTTAACAAGTAAACCAAATATTCTTTGGAGATTATACAATTATATCATAAACAAAAACATAAATACATACATACCAAAACCCAAATGATATGGAATTAAAAACACAGTACAAAGCTTACAGAAATAAGTTCAACTCCTTAATAACAAAAACCAAATTAAATTACTATAAAACCAAGTGTATAAAAATAAAGATGATACAAAAATGTTATGGAAAATAGTTCAAGAAATTACTAAAAGTACAACTAGTAGTAGCATTAAAGAGATCAAAATGAACTGGGAGAATCATTAACTGACATAACAGATATATCAGATGAATTTAATAACACTTTTGTAAAAATGGGGAAAACACTTGCTAGTAAAATTACAAAAAATCCAAATTACAGTCCTAGCATGCGTATAATACCCAATTCCATTGTATTGACTTGCACTGATATAAATGAGGTAAAAACGATAATTCAGAATTTAAAGAATAATAAATCGGTTGGTGCAGACAATATAAAGGCTGAAGTACTAAAAGCGATCTCACATTATATTCTAGAGCCTTTAGTATATCTAATAAACAAATGTATGGGTACTGGAATTTAGCCGTCAGCCTTTAAACAAACCACAGTCATTCCAATTTATAAAAATGGTCCAAAGAATTGTGCCACAAACTATCGTTCCATATCGTTAATAACGCATTTAAGCAAAATCTTTGAGAATGTTGTAAAGGTCGATTAGTGTCATACTTAGACAAATATAATATAATCTCAGGAAAACAATTTGGCTTCAAGTCTAAGACCTCCACAGAAGATGCAATATCCACGTTAACATCAAAAATTTATTCTGCACTTAACGAAAGCAAGCCATGCGCATGTGTATTTATAGATTTATCGAAAGCCTTTGATACTATAAGTCATGATCTATTATTGAAATCCTTGGAATGTATTGGTATTAGAGGAAATTGCCTTAAACTTTTTCAGAACTATTTATTGAACAGAAGTCAGAGTGTAAGAATAGAACATGTACTGAGCAAACCTCAAACTATTGAATATGGAGTGCCACAAGGTACTGTACTAGGCCCGATACTAATTAATATAAATGTTAATGACTTGTTTTCCCTTGCATGTAGTGGAGATGTATTGGGTTTCGCTGACGACACTGCAATTTTTATAAAAGGTGAATCTTGGGAAGAAGTAAAATTAACCATCCAAAATGATTTTAAAAAATTGAAAAATTGGTTTAATTTTAAGCTATTGACATTAAATCTTGAGAAAACTTACTTCCTCCCTTTTTCGTGTCAAAAAAGTAAACTTCCCATTTTCAAAGAAATTAAAATTAACCATGACGGATCAGAATATACAATCTCTTCACTCACACATATAAAGTACCTAGGAGTCATCATTGATTGTAATCTAAAATGGGATATACATATACATTACATAGTAAAAAAATTACAGTGTCTTTTATACAGATTTAAACACCTGAAAGATATATTACACCCTCAACAACTTATAATACTGTACAAGTCACTCGTGGAATCTCACCTAAGATATGGTATAGTAGCCTGGGGATCTTCTTTAAAGACTCATTTAGCGCCACTACAAATCCTACAAAAAAGAATTTTGAAAATTATATTTTCGAAGGATATGAAATATCCCAGTGATCTCTTGTTTTCTGAGGCTAATGTATTCGATATAAGGCAAATGTATTATTTTAGCATAAATGTAAAATATCACTTATGCAAAAGCAACTTCTTATTACCACCACATGATTATAGTACGCGGCAGAAAAATAATTACTTACTTCCTTTCATGTCAAAAACATTGAGTCAAAGATCGCATACTTTTCTTGCTCCTAAATTGTATAATACATTACCTAAAAACATAAAAGATTTAGTCACTATACACTTATTCAAAAAGGAACTAAAACAATACATACTTTCAAATCCTAGAATTATGATAACAAATTATATTGAGTCAAAACTTACCTAAAGTATTGCTCGTAATTCAGAGAATAATAAATATCATTTTACTTACCCTATACATCTGACGTCTGTAATATTTGATTGAGATATAAAGCGGTTCTGTATCTGCGTATTTAAGCTATTTTTTAAAATTACTTAGTTTTTAGTTTTATTTAGTTATTCTGTCAAATTATTTTAATTGATGTAGTTAAATAACGTAGTACCTATATCCTAATTAATTTTTCGAATGTTTACGTGATGTATAATGGGTGCTACGTCTACTATGCATATCCCATTCTGCATCTGTATATTAAGTAGTTACATGTATTTATACTTTTGTATTTACGTTTTTCTCGAAACAAGTGTTCTCACTTATCGAGTAGATTGTTTATTTAATTTCTTTATGGTCATTGTACAACAAATATTATGAATAAACATTATTATTTTTATTATTATTATTATTATTATTATTATTATTATACAGGGTGATTCATTAATAATAGGACAGAGCTTAAGGGCATGTTGCAGACCTCAAAATAGAGCGATTAAGCCAAATATGTCTTATCCGAATATTGCTCCTTTTCGATCTACAGGGTGTCAAAGTTGAAAAAATAAATCACATCTTTATTATTTTTCGAATGCATCGACCGTATTTTATGATATTTGGTATAGGGGGGTTGCTTCGGACTAGAAATTCGAATTGGTCGACGATTTTGGTGTATCTGCTAGAGGGCGCCACCAACGATGATTTGGACCCCTTTATATCGCTACGACTTTTTTGTGCTACACTGTATCTTATTTTGGACCGGAAAAATTTTCTTCCTTTTCTAGTTAAAAAGGCTGGATACATTATCTTTTCCTTTAATGTATTCAATATCGAAATTGTTTTCCTCTAAATCTAATCGAATTCTAGTTAACCTTGAAGACGGATTTTTCATAGAAAACAAATAAATTAATGGTCTGTGATCTACCCTAGCTAAAAATTTTTGACCGTATAAGTAACAACGGAAGAAAGAGGCCTCTCTTTTTGTAATGTAGCTGGTCTAATTATTGTCTTGTATATTCTCTTCTTAGCATTTCCGGAAACGTTTTTTGACCTTAACACATGTTGTAAACTACCCAGACATTTCCCTTTGTTATTCTTTCTTGTATTTCATTTTTTCCTCCCCTTTATCAGTTATTGTTACTCCTAAATAGTTAAACCTTTGCACTCTCTCAAAATGATATTCTTTTTCTTCAGGTAATATCGACAACTCCGTATTTGCTCGTTCTTCTTTCCTTTCTCTTACCATATGCTTTGTCTTATTTTCATTAATTATTAATCCCTTATCCTTGGCTGCTTTCTCTAATTTTTTCACTGCGTTTTCCATATTATTCTTTGTTCTCGCCAGTATAAGCTAATATCTGACTCGTCTGATTATACACTGTCCTTCTCGTTGGTATCTTGCTTTCTTTAACTGCTAAATCTAGAACTATATTAAATAAAATTGTTGAGAATGGATCTCCCTGTCGTAACCCTCATGTTGTTCTAATGTCTTTGGATGTTTGCCCTTCAATCAGGACCTTACAGTTTGTACTAGTTAGGGTCATTTTTACCAGTCTTATTAGCCTGTCCTTTATCCTAAGGTCCCTCATGGATTTATATAGTTTCTCTCTCTTTACCATATCATATGCCTGTTTAAAATCTACAAAAATCATGTAAAGAGGTAAATTCTGATCAATGCTGTTGTAAATTATTTGTATCAGTATAAGTACTTGGTCTGTCGTTGTTCTATTGTTCCTGATATTGTCCTACTTTTGTTTCTATTTCTCCATTTATCCTGTTCTTTATTGCTACCGCCAAAATTTTATGTACCAAATCCATAAGAGCAATTCCTCTGCAATTTTCCCAATTTGTCTGTTCTCCTTATATATATATGGGGCATATCAATGACTCTATCAATTATTGATATCATTAACGTAAATAAGGAATAATACCAAGTGAGATTCCTGAGGTACTCCAGAAGTAGCTTTAAAAGGAAGTGAGCGGAAACTGTTGATTGTTACCAGCTACGATCTATTGAAAACATATTGTGTAAGCCACCTTCGGAAACTTCCATGTTTCACCGATTATGCTTAATTGTATTAAACGCTTTGCTAAAATCGGTGTTTTTTTTATAAAGAATGAAGGAATTGCAACAGTATGGGCACTGTTATTTTCGTCAGTTAATCAGAATATTCAGAACTTCCTGTGGGTCAAGACTTATATTATTATTGTAAGATTCATTCGCGGTTTGAAAAAAAAAATAATACAAACTGACTACAAATAACACCGCCATATTTGGTGCTATTGACTACCTTCAAGTTTGTAGAAGAGCTAATGATAATAAATATACATCAGCTCTGCAGGCCTAGTAGGCCCATGGCTTGGTTCACAATTCTTTTCCATTCCTTCTTATTAGTAGATCTCTGCTTCCATTGAGTGATATTTATTCTTTCTATGTCCTTTTCCACGTCCTCTTTCCATCTTATTCTCGGTCTTCCACGTCTTTTCTCCGTCCAATACCGCTTTCTATAATTTTATATAGTTCTATGTCTCGGCATTCTCATTATATGACCCATCCATCTAAGTCTTTGGGCCTTTATTACTCCTATAATATCAGGCTCATTAAATAGGGATGCTAACTCACTATTTGTTCTTCTCTCCCATATATCATCCACCTTTTTTCCTCCAAATATCTTCCTCAAAATTTTTCTTTCCCATATCCTTAACCTATTTTGTTCTGCCATTGTCAATGTCCATATTTCACATCCAAAAATCAGTACGGGCCTTATAACCGTTTTGTATATTCTGAGCTTGAGACCCTTGATATACCTTTATTCCTTAAAATATTATTAAGAGCCCCAACGCATCGATTTCCTGCCATTAATCTGTTCATCAACTCTTCTTCAAAACTCGGTTTCCTAGTAAATGTCGTTCCTAAGTATGTAAATTTTTCAACTTCTTCAAATGTATATACTTTTCCTTCATCTGTTGTTATTCTTAGTGTTTCATTTCGTACAAATTCCTGTCAGACCATGTATTTTGTTTTAGATTGGTTAATTACTAGTCCCATGCTTTCTGCTGATCACCTATATCTTGTCAGTTTCTGTTAACTCTTTTCTTCTTCTACTTGTTAAAAGTACGATATCATCCGCAAATGCCAAACACTGATGCCGTTTGTGGTATATTAAGCCAGCTCTATTTATATTTGCTTCTCTAAATATTCTTTCTAGTATTATATTAAACAAGAGTGGTGATAATGGATCTCCTTGTCTGAGACCTTCTGCTACTTCAAATCTTTCCGATAACTTTCCGTTCACTCTGACACTATTTTCTGTTTGTGTTAACGTTAATTTTATTATATTTATTATTTTAGGATTTACATTCATCTCTCTTAGTGCTTTATATAGTTGGCTTCTTCTGACTCTATCATATGCTTGTTTAAAATCAATACAAGAGTAGATACGTTTCCTTTTGATGTTCGTAACTTTCTGCCTGTATCTCCCTTAACGCTAATGATAATAGATAATAATTATAACAACTTTGTAACTCTCACGACTTAGTTGATATATTAAAATATTTTGACACGCACTATAGTCTGCCAAACATTACTATGCATCACGTTGATTTACAAAACACAATGTATTTACGACATGTTTCATATAGCTCATGAACTAAAAATTTATACAGTCATCACACGGGGCATATGTGCACACCTTCTCTCATGTTTGTAAGCCCCTAAAGCCTTCCACTACGTAAATGCATCTTTTGAATATGCAATCTTTGTTTTAGCAGGAAAAACATAGATGATGGCAACTTCAAAGATTTATGGAAATATTTATGTAAAACATCAAAGGGTTTAAAATATATGTAAAAAGCTTTTTAATTTTAAAGTTTCAGCTAGATGTGACATAAGCTTCTCAAAGCAGTGTTTAATAAAAATAGTTGAGTAATGTTTACTGCTACTAGGCCAGTAGGCAAGATCAAATATGTTTATTTTAGCATTTTAATAACAGCCGTTGGAATAATAGTTTAATTATATTAAACTGATAACCTACATAAAGCGGTCATATTTTAATTACTATAATTGTATCTTGGACGATATGAGAGGTACATCTGTTTCTTAAGCCTAGTCTACATGTAATGTTTTGTCGTCAATCTTTCATAATCATGCCAGATTTGTTAAACAAAATATTACGTGTAGACTGCCATAGGGTTTATTTGAGAGACTTGGTCATCTATGCAGCAACATGGATTTATGAAAGGCCGGTCTATAAATACTAATCTTTGTAATTTTACACAATTTGTGTCAGACGCCTTGAATGAAAGGCAGCAAGTTGATGTAATATATACTGACATATCAAAGGCGTTTGATCAAATTAATCATGGTATTTTAATTAGCAAACTTGAATCTTATGGGTTAGCGTTACATCTTATTAATTTATTTAAATCATATTTATTGAATAGGTTCCAATATGTAAATGATATCTTACAGGTTCCAATATGTTGAGATTATGAGACATAAGTCAGAGTTGTATAATATGGCTAAAAGTGGTGTTGCGCAGAGTAGTAATTTGGGGCCGCTGTTGTTCTGTTATTTTTAATGATATCGTCGGAAACCTTGAGTGTTCTAAACTGCTTTATGCAGATGACTTAAAAATCTTTAATGTAGTAAAAATGAAACCGATTGCATTTACTTCAAAATGATCTTGATATAATTCATGAGTGGTGTCTTAATAATATGCTGAATATAAATGTTAGTAAATGTAAACTTATGACATACACTAGAAAATTAACATCATTTTCGTTCGATTATAGTATAAACGGTATTGAGATTCCAAGAGTTAGTTTCATTAAAGACCTTGGAGTGACGTTTGACCCTAAATTATCGTTTCGGCAACATTTTGATGTGGTATGCAAAAATGCGTTGAAAATGTTGGGATTTGTAATCAGAAATTCCAGAGATTTCCATGATATCGCAACAATAAAAACCTTATACAATGCTTATGTTCGTAGTAAGATGGAGTATGCTTGCATGGTGTGGGTACCTTTTTATAACGTACATGTTCAGTCTTTTGAGACAATTCAGCGCAAATTTTGTAGGTTTAATTTTTAAACAGTTTGGATACTACCCCAACAGAGATATATCTTACTCTGATTTATTACACACCACAAATATTGATAGTCTTCAAAAGCGTTGGATGACTCATCAGATAATTTATTTACATAAAATTCTTAATAATGCTATAGATGATATAAGATTCTTGTCAATGGTTTCATTTCATATACCTCGGTATTCTGTGAGAAATAACGTCACATTTGCTTACAACAGGTCAATTACAAATCAACATCTTTCTTCACCACTTATTTCGATGTGTAGGCATTACAATCATGTACAATATTGTATTGATATTTTTAATTGCACAGAAAATATGCTTAGGAATACTTTAAAGATGGTATTATAATTTTGTCATATAGGTGACTTTATTCTTATTTGGCATTTTTATATGTATTAATATTTTATTACTCTATTTTATTACTTTTGATTAATTATGTTTTAGTTTTTTTTTATTATTTTTATCTATTTACTCAATTCTAATCATTGTTTTTACATGCTTTATATAGTTGTACTAAGAACAGTTTTTAATATTGTAATTTATATCCTTTATATGGGCGTTAGCCTGTTGGATTAATAAAGATTATTATTATTATTATTATTATTATTTTTTCCAGTAAACACCTTCCCAGGCTCCGACACATTCGGAGATGTTCTGGAGAGTCAAGCAATGACTACTCTCCACTCCGTGGAGTCAGTAATCATTGCGCCCGTAAATCGTGTGTTCTGAGTAGACGTAGCGAACCAAGGACGATTGCCTTCTGCATTCTGCCGGCTAAGATCTCTGCCGAATTTCGACAAGCCGGTATGATCTTTAAGTCAGAAAGCAACGTATGTCTCATTCCACCCAGGACGCCTATAATTAGCACCACAATCTTAACAGAGTGGTCTGGATACAGCCTGCGGAGCTCGGAGAGAAGATCTCGATATTTCCTCCGTTTTTCCTCCTCTTTTAGGACGATGTTGTTCTCTGCAGGAGCCGAGAACTCAATCACAAACATCGTCCTAAGCTGGTGGTCGAGGAGGACTACATCAGGCTTATTGGCTTGGATTTGCCTGAGGGTGGGGAATGAATAGTTAAAATAAATTCGGCACTTCTCATTCCCCACAACTGATTCTATATCCCCCGGAGCATAAGGCAGCACTGGCGTCTCGTCTATCTCATACGAGTGTCGTAAATGATAATACAACACCCGTAAGGCTGAATCGTGTCTTTGGATATACGCTGTGGCCGCATATACCGGACAGGCAGAGAGGAGATGCATAAGTGTCTCCGGCGCTTGGCGGCAGGCCCTGCAGCTGGTATCAGGAACCTCGATACCCAAGACACGACTACGATAAACGAGTGTGTTAATTACACCATCTTGGCAAGCCATTATGAATCCCTCGGTCTCAGAGTTCAGCCCCGCTGACCTCAAAAAGCAAAGGTCAGCCTTTCAGATAAGCCAAGCCCCTCTAGATGACGGTAGAAGAGACCATGCATTGGCTTATCCTTATGTAGCTGCAGAAGATGACGCGTTTCTGCAGCTTTAATTAGACTTTTAACTGAGCAGGTCCGACTCGGTGACAGAGTCTGGATTTTCCCGCTCAGTATCGAACATTATTATTATTATTATTATTATTATTATTATTATTATTATTATTATTATTATTATTATTATCTCACACTCATGCGCGTTGTCGTAATTATTATAAGGTTATACATATCAACTACTAATAATTATATTTCTGTGTATATGTATGATGTGTTAATGCACTAGTATTTTATGTACATTGGTAGCGTAACTAAACCTCGATCTTAACTTTGGATAACTTTAAATTGTAATTTCAAGTTTTTTATGCTCCTAAGCATACTTATTAATTTCTATTTTACGCTTATGAGAATGCACTCTTTGGCTGCACATTAGTCATAGTAACTAATAATAAATGTTTTCTGTATTTTCAAATGTATTTTCTTCCATTTAAAAGGCATTTGCATTCGCTTATATATGGTTACATACAGGCAAAATAAAATTCAAATCATGTGGCACATCAGAGTCGCCAATAATGAAACTTGACTGACTTGATGACGACAATACACTACGCCTAGACCAGGCTTTAAGTAAACATATTAAGCAAGAAATAACATGATAAGAATAAGATATTGGAACTTGCAAGAACTGTAGCATTTGTAAATTACAATAATGAAAGTACACCATGAATACCTGGACGTTCAGACGTATGTGATCAGACATAAGAAAAAGGAAATTGAAAGTTGCATGTATCTAATGCTATCCTGTAAGACTAAAGATATTAAATAAAACCTCGGAAGGAACAAAAACACGAATAAACATATATAATAATAATCAAAATAATAAATTGCTAACAAAGTGCAATCTTTGAAAAAATATAAAATATGAGTAAAGAGCTTCTGTGGAAAGGATTAAAAGTAAAATACAAATAATAAAATCTGTGATGAAAGAACGAGATTTTCATCCATGCATTTTTGAGGTACAAAATATTTAAGTTGGGAAAAATATATACCTAAAACTATTTTTAGTAATATCACCGACACTCATTAGTTATTTATATCCAAATTAATTTCGAGAGTACTAATAAAGATTTCAATTATTCGATATAATCGTAAATCCCGAAACCTTTTATAAGATGACTGTACAATTTTTTAATTGTCGTAAATAAATTGTTTCGTATTAATCAACATAAGTAGGTACATAAATGTTTACCAAACTATAGTTGTGGCTTTTATTATCAAAATATAATAATAAGAAAGTTCACATGACTGAGTATTTTTTCCGATGAAGATCAAAATATCAAATTCAGGTGTTCCTCAAAGATCTAACTTTGGGTCGTTCCTATTTTTATTCTTTATAAATGACAATAAATGCAATACAAAATGGAAATTGTTGTATGTTTGTAGAAGACCTGATATTTTATAAGCATATCGAATATTCCATTGAGTGCATATGTCTCCAAAGTGGTATTAACCCGAAATTTGAATGGAGTGGTGTCAATGAACTAAGAAGTTTTTAAAGTTTTAATATTCAGGAATGCTGTACCAGAACTTCTACTCGCAAGAAACAAATAATATCTTATCGGTATTAAATGAACCATATTTAGTTAAGCAGAAAATATTATGTCAAAAGTTTTAAGTGTAACTTTTGATTCCATACTTTCATATAAGTGAAAATATAATTGTTTCAGCCAATAGAGGTCACAGAGTTATTAAAAAGGCTGTCTGCAATTAAAATTCTCTTCTCGATGAATTATGTCAACAATGGCACTAGTTCACTTGAAAAAAAAATTATATTACTATAGCTAACAGAGGTAGTTAACATTGTATTTTATGATATTCTATGCAGACAATTATGGATCGATTCCTAGATTAACTGAACTTTTGCACATCAAACTATATTTTGATCATTTTTTTTCTCGAAAACGGTTGAGATTAGGAATTGTGATATATATGACTTTTTTGTTTATTTGGTTTTGTTTTATTGTATATCGTAGTTAAAATTAATAAGATCTCTAACTTTCAGTATAGTAAATTCTATCGAAAATGTTCGTCGATGTCATTAATGATTATCAGAAATAGCACAGGACCCATCATAGAACCCTGTGGTTCACGTTCACGTATTAAGAACTATTGATTGTGATTTAATAACAAAATTCTTATCATTTCTATGCATTACCCTGTATTTTATATAAAGCCATCTTGTCAAAAAGTAGATTTTGGTCTACACAGTCGATTATGTTTTGTGGTGTTTGTATATTTTCTTGTTATTTGCATAATTTCTTCTTTCTTCTTATCAACTTATTTAAAAGGACGGTCGTACTACGTTGCCTTCAATGGATTTGAATCTCATAAATTTGAGGACAGTTCTGGTTTTCCTCAAGGGTCCAACTTTGGACCTCTTATATTTTTGTTATTCATCGATGATCTTACTAAAGCAATTGGATGTCCCAAACTCCTTTTTGCTGATGATATAAAAATCTATTTTAAAATTAATAACATTGATGATTGTCACTTTTTGCAGTCCCAAATAAATATTATTGAAAATTACGTTATATATCTCTAAATGTAAAGTAGTTAACTATACGCGAAAAAATCATCCTATCTTACATAACTACTCGTTAAATAATGCTATTTTAGAGAGAAAGCGTACAATAAATGATTTAGGCATTCCGTTTGATTCAAATCTGAATTATTCGCAGCATATGCAAAATATATCGAAATCGTCGTATAAAAGCTTAGGGTTTATTTTGAGGAATTGTACCTGTTTTACTAATATCGTTGCATTAACAACGCTATATATTTCACTAGGACGTTCTAAACTGGAACCAAAATCACTCTTTTCGCTTGAACCCGTAAAAAGGAAATTCTTAAAGTTTCTATCTTTTAAAAAAGATGGTATATATCCCGACCGAGGCTATAACCATGAGTTATTATTATCAGGGTTCAATATTCCGTTGTTAAAAGTTTAAACGTATTCTAAACAGCATACTCATTTTATTTCATTTATTTAACAGTAGCATTGATAGTATATTTCTACTGGAATGTCTTAATTATAGCATACCTGGTTTTAACTCTAGGCAAGTCGAAACGTTTTATTTACCGCCAGCTAGTACCAACACTCTTAAAAAGTAACAGTGTATGTTATGTCTCATATTTTTAATATTATTTCGGAGCAATGTGTCTATCAATTCTGTGAGAAAGGCTGTAGAGGAGAGGTTTCAACTATTTGAATTTAATTAGTTATTATACATTTATGTACGTATATTATTATTTTTGTGTGTATTTACTAGAATTTTATTGTTTTATTTTATTTTATTGTTTCTTTCTATATGTATTTCAATTTTTGTCCTATAAATGGAATTTTCTGTTGGGAAATAAAGTGTGATTTTGAATTTATAACTGTGTTTAAGAAGTTGCATACTTAATATTTAATCTTTTTCTTAAAATTATTAAATAATTTTTTGACATAAAATTATCCTTAGGTCTTTGTAATAGTTTTAAAATTTTAAAACTAAAAAATGAATAAAAATAACAGTTTTTAATTTTAACAGTGCAATCCAAGTAAAATATAAATTTAATTTTCAATAAATCGAAGATATTCGTCCACCAAATATAAAATCTAAAAGGCAACTGATATAAGATCCTAGAAAATTTAATTCTATCGGCGAAAGAAATATCTGCGATATTTTCTGAATATTTTTCCATAAAATTTGCTCTTGTTACAGGTGTACCTGGTCGGACACATGGCTCCTGGATCGAACGAGCGACAAAGGGGAGCTTTCCTCCCAACCCACATAGCTTATTCGGACCATCACAATAAGAGATATTTGAAAATTGTGCGCAAATATGCTGGCATTATCGTAGGCCAATTCTTCGGGCATTTACATTCGGATACGTTCAGGGTGATTTATGGGGAGAATGGTAAGTTAAAATAGAATTTAAATCTGTTTTTAAAGGAGGTAATAAATTATTAAAGAGGCGTAGGTTGATTTATGAAATGCCACATACAGCTTAATGCGTATATGTGAACGTTTGAAAAGTGGTCTATCATAATTTTGGATTGTCTCAGATGGCTCGATGCCACAGATTTATTTTTTCTATTATAATTTTATTTCTGCATACCGTGTGATTAAATGTGACCTGAAAACACTTGTGAAATTTGATAGACTGTGTAATTTCAATTACTTCTTTGTATATGGATATTTTAGGTGCATTTAAAAAAGCATATTATATTGAAATAAACATGATTTGTATGTAGCTACATAAAAAAGTAGAGAAAGTAGATTAATGCTTGTAGCATTAATTTGAGCAATAAGACAAATAAGATTAATTCAAATAAAGTAAATTAAAAATATCAATAAAATAAAATATCTATTCCATATAATAAAAATATTACGTCAGATTTATTTTACAAAAAAAAAAAAACATTAAATTAAAAAAACAATGAAAAAGAAAGAGTCAAAGAAACTATTGGATTTATCGTACAAAAGAGTAAAATCTTTACGATATAGTATATTGTGTCATAAGGGCAGCTAATAGCTAAGGGCTGCTAAAGCAATTTCTGCATCTGTGACACACAACTGTTTTTCGCCTACTAAAAAATAGGAAAATATAAAAAAAATCCTTAGTTTTATAAATACAGACAGAATGTAATAAGAAACTTAAGTAGTAAAAATGTAGAAAATTATTTATTACAATAATTAATGTTAATTATCCCTTTAGCACAATTGTGGAAGTTATACCAGAATGTATAACCATTTGGCAGTTTGGTGACTTATTTCTATGGATGAAGTTGATGGTGCATTGGAATTATCTAGAAACCGGCAATTCATTTATTTGGTCATAATTATTTAACACTTTATTTGTGTTTTTTTTCTGCGAGTATTAGGCCGGTGTTCTTGGTTTGTCAGGATTTTTTGAGAAATTTTAATCTTATTCGATAAGCAGTCGTCGGTGTATCCTTTAGTTCAAGATCACACTGCCAAGTATCTCGACCCAAATGTCAATAGAAATAATTGCTTTTAAACATGTGTTTCATGTACATCCTAATACGAATTGGCTAGGTTGGCTAATCAAAGCCGGGTCCTAGAGGCATTAATTATGCATTAAAAATATTAATTATGGAGGTGAACTACAAATTACTTTAATGCAACAAAACATATACCAATAGAAAGTCATAGTCTGCGTTTTAAGAATATATAGAGTTGTCTGTATATTTTGGGGTCTACAGTGTGACAACCCTTCGCGAAAAGTTTAAATTTTGGTTGCACGAAATAAAACGAAACGTGCAGCTATGCGGATTCAGTTGCAGATTGTCCGTTGTTTTTTATAATTATATAATGTGTTTTTTGAAAGATATACATATTTCAAGATTAATATACTAATATATTTATTATTTATAATATAACATAATATTATAGTATATGATTTATAGTTTTATGTAAAATATAAAGTTAGGGTGATTTAAATTATGAATTTAATCATGTTTTAAATCTTAAATTAAAAAAAAAAATCAAAGCAAGATACATTTGTTACATGAAAAATAAATAAATAAACTCTATTTTTAAACTAAGAGGAGTAAATAAAGAAGAAAGAAATGAAGAATATACATAGGAAAACGTAACTAGAAAATATAACTAGATCATTTTGACGGTAAATTTGAAAAAAAAAATAAAGCGAATACACAAAATGCAATACAATTCGTTGCTGAGTTATGAAAAGAACCATTTCATTTGCTTTAGAATTAACGAGGAGAGAGAATAAACACGAAATAATCAACGAAGTGGCAACGTTGATCTTAGTCAAATATAACTGACGTTTTAAATGTTAGTAGCTGACAGTATTGACGTTGACAATAAACATGAATTTATGTAAAGCTGTGTAAACTTGGCGACAAATTAACCAATAACAAGCTAGTATTTAAGCGCGAGAAATTTAAATCATTCCTCTTAGTTTAAAAATAAAGTATAGTGAACCCTGTTTAATTATAAAAAAGAGGAAACAAACGTTTTGATTCTAATAGTGCAATGAAAAATAAAAATATTTAACTAAAAAATTAAAATTCGGAATGTACCATTGTAAATATAGTGAAAACTCATGCAACTCAGGCTGAAGAAGTAGTTGCACAAAGAAATTGTTATACCTAGAGACGTGTTTTTTGATTTCTGGATCATCATTAGCTGGTGGCAGCCACCACTTTCTGTAAATACTTCAGAGAAACATGTTTAAAAGGCAGAGGAACGCGCATTAAATTTATTAGTAATTAATGGTAATAATTCCTGAATAATGAAAAACACAAAATTAAAATAGTTTACAAAAATTTACATTAAAATTTTGTGCTTATCGTGTCCCAAGGAAAAAATGTTTTTTCTTTAAATCAATTTTTTAAATAAAACACATCGTGTCCAACCCTAATAAAAAAAACAGATATTTTTGTTTAATGTCTTGAGTGCACTCACGTGTAGTGTTCCTTGGGGGCAAACAAAGAACCGAATTATATAGCATACGAAAAATTGCACCTAAGTATCTAATGTTATGAGATGCTAGAAAAATGGGTCCATATGACAAGATAATTTTTATTTTGACATTCGGGTGGGTGGTTCTGCATAAAATAGACGCCCAGAGTTCCTCCGCTTTCTCTCACTCTTTCTGTATTCCTATATTTAACCCCTATAGTTCAGTAATAGTTATTTAGAATAATAACAAATTCTTGCTTTTTTAGCAAAAAATAGGATTGTTAGTATTTTCTGCTTGTGTTGGTATATTGCAATAATAAGTACTGTATTAGTATATAGAAATAGATAAATATATTTTCTTTTAATAATAATAATAATGGTATAATTTCTTGTCAGTGTATTTTTACGACTAACGTGTCTGTTCTGACCCTTGTTATATCATATTGTCGGCGAGTCAGTTCTCGAGTAGATACTGCCCATGCACCCAAAATTTAAACTTTTCCTAGAAGGTTGTCTCACTTTAGACCTGGAAATATGCAGACAACTCTATATATTCTCAAAACGCAGACTATGAGCTTTCTATTGGTATATATTTTGTTTCAATAAACAGCCGGTGAAGTTGTACGCCAACTATATAAACATTAATGTTTAAGCAACCAATGTTGAGAACCTCCTGAGGAGTGACATACATTTATACTTATCAGATTGTCAATTTCCAAATGGTACATTATTTATTTCATTAAAAATAATTTGTAGTTCATCTCCATAACTAATACCTTTAATGCATAATTAATGCCTCTAGCATCCGGCTTTGATTAGCCAACCTAGCCAATTCCTGTTAGGATGTATATGAAACACATGTTTAAATGCAATTATTTTTATTAACATTTGGGTGATGGTACTTTGCAGTGGGGTCTTGCACTACTTCTGCAACTGCAAAAGAACGCCAAGCTCCATGCTTTTTAAGTGTTACCACATCACTCCCAGAGTTAGCTAAAAGCGTTGCAGAGCTACGACGGAAGCAATGTCCTGCGTATGTAGTAGGTTCAGGCAGTTTAAGAAAAGTGGCTATTTTTCCTGGAATTTTGCTGAATGTGTTTTCCGCCAATCGGTTGTACTGTACGTTTATTATTCTTATAATAAATTTAAAGACGATTATGAGGAGTGTGGGTACTTGTTGTATATTGTAAGTAGATTCAATCCATCAATTGTTTTGTGTGTGAATGTAAACGTCCTTGTAATATTATATTTTGTTTCTGGAATTGTAATAATCAATATATCTCCTCTATTATCTATATAGTCAAGCTTCATATTTAACAATTAATTTCGGCGACAAGCTCCGTATAACCCCATCATAAGAGAAATCTTGTCTTTAACGTTAATAAAAAAACAAAATTAGTTTATCTTATTTTATTTGTTTATCTTTATCATAAGAAATTCAGAATCATCTGCTTGCATTGTTATTGAGCCAAAGTTTTGGACTTTTTGGGCAAGTAACTTATAGAATTCCATTTAAAAAATGCTGAAACTTCATAAAAATTTTCAAAATTAATCTTTTCCTTGACTTTAAAAGTGATTTTCAACATTGAAAATTCAGACCATAATGTACATGCATTTACAGTCTTTGAACTTTCCCATAATAGATAAACAAGTAACACATTCTGTTAGGTTTTTACTCTTTTTCCAGTTCTTAAACAACTTATAGTACTTTTCGTACTGTTGTCTTAACTTTGTAAATAACAAATATAGAAAAACATTGCTAGCTTCTTCTTGCAAGTCTGGTGGAGTATTCCTAACTTCTTCATCACTGTCTGAATTACTATTCAATTTCACAAATCGATGTAGCTAGACCGCTGTGGGTTCTAACTCCGCTGCAGGTATGGTAGAGTGGAAGAATGTTGGCTTGGATCAATGTGAGATATTGATACCGGTCGACATTTGACTATCCCCCTAATTAATGCGGTTTTACAGGTTTCCCTCACTCCTGCACTAAATAGTGGTTAGGACCTTCTTACGTTATTATTATATTATTAATTAATAAAATACTTTGACACATCTGTTGTTACAACAAAATTTTAGACCTGTCTTACCCAGTTTCTACAAACTAACACAAATGTTTCTGCTTCTTGCCCGTTTTGAACTCGTAAGTTATTGGCAGCAGCTCGTTTATACGTTTGTGTAAATTATCAATAGGAGGTACTCACTTTGGTGCGATACACTTAATTTTTTAAATATCCCCAAAAAAAGAAGTACAAATGATTTGAAGTGAGAAGATCGTCCAATCCCTTATTAATGCTTGGTCACGCTGTATATAGTACAGATATAATTGAGCCTCGTGTATGATATGTCACACTGCTGCAATACACCATGGACGTCCTGGACTTTCATCTCTTCCACAAATCGGTTTCAAATTTCCCTCGTGTTGCGCTACACTTGCACTCACTGCACACCGAGGTAAAACTAGCTGCATTTGGTACATGTTTATCGGGAAATAGTTCAGCTAAAGCCACATCACATCACCATAAATTAATACGATATCCACCAACTTCGAGTTGCTGTATACGTAAGCCATTTTTGATACTTGAAAACTAATGTAAGACTCGCTTCACAAAAAAGGTTATCTACAAAAAATTATCGGATTTCAATATGCGGAATCGTCTGGATAGAGACTACAGTAGCCCAGCGATGTAAAGGTTGGAAATACTACAAATTGAATAATTGTTTACTTGAAAACTAGGTATAAAGATTTTAGAAAAAAATTTTTTGACGATATTGACTCCATATTTCATGACGCTCCTATTCCCATATTTTTTTAGATAAGTTCTAAATAACTCTGTATTTTCAAAAAATATATTTATTATTTAAATTGCACTAGTTATTAGATATTTGAAAATTATTAATATGTAAATACAGTTACTCATTCTAATATGCTTTTATAAATTGTACAAAATACTTAGTTTCCGACTTAACCAGAGTTAGCCTTGTAACTTTTAATGTAGGGACAGGACCCCATGCATAATATATTTGTACTCATACTAATGAAACTAGTTACAGATATAAAATGTATTTTAGTTAGTGTCAGAACCATTTACAGAAGTTAGGAATTCTTAATTGAGTTTATATGCAACTTACACTTAAGTTTGGTAATTTAGATAACTCTTTAATACGTTAAGTTGGAGACTCAATATTTAGTATGCCCTTAAAAGAGTTTCTAGGACAATAAGCGAGGAGTTGTGCAGTAAACATCTGTTTTGCGATTTTACTGCAAAAACTTTAGTAATGCCACCGTCCGTCTGTTACTCTATTTAATGATACTTTTCTATTAGACGCTATTGCACAGTTATTCTCTCGATCATTAATTCTCTCAAGATAGACTTAGTTTATATTTGGCAGTTACGGGTTTTATTTCAAATACTGATAAATGTGATACTCGTCTTCTAATCTACGTAATTATTTATTTTTGTTAAATAATATCAAAACTAGCACTTCCACATTGTTCATTATATTTACATTTAGTAATAAATTCATTGCAATTCATTAATTCATTTCAAATAATTGCGCGCCTTCTAACAGCGAATGACAGTAAAGTAACCCACGGCGCATGAACGACCAATTTCCCCTGACAGAACCCTATGGAATTATATATCTTGATATCTGAAGAAAATATTCCACAAGAAAATTTCAAAAATCACATTATCTATGTGTCAAATAAAGAAAATACGTCATTTTCTGTAATGAATTAATTCTCTGGTTTTCTCTGTAGTCGTTTCATGAACTGATAATTCTCAAATTTTAGTAACCTAGTAGATATAATTTAAAAATGGGCATATTATGTAGTAGGGCTTCTTTGGCATCCGAACAACTTCTAAAAATTGGTGGTGACGGAAAGGTCAATAGGAGATTTTTCTAAAGGCCTTCCATTAAATTTGGCTTTTATAAATTAGTGGAGCCATCTTCTTTCCCGATCTATAAATATATGTTAATGACCATTGCCTATTGTGCGAAATTTTATCACATTACGGGGTTTTTGACATCGTCTGTTTCAAGTCAAGACACTGTTCAAGTATAGATGTCTATAGGTATGTAGGTGTATCTTTGTACCTACTTAGTATCTATTTATTTCGACTTATTTTTTATGTTATAATGATTTTTGATAATACGCTTTATGATTTTTCTACGATGGCTGAGGTCTCTCGCTCTGTGTCCACGGCCTTCCTGAGTCCACGCCTGATAACACCGTACGTAAGGATCTGCTAGTCCTTCTAGAAATTTCTCCCACCAACAATCCGCCTCCTCTCAAAGTCGCTAAGCTGGAAAATCTGTCCAAATCTACGCACACAAATGCAGAAATTTTTAAAACGTTATCAAAGTACCGACGACGTATGCAAACTCCAAAAATTTTCAAAGAATCGTATATAAACTAACAAAACAAAAATTCTCCGGTGTCAGCAACTGAACCTCCTGTGTGAAAGCCAAATGCTACCCAATAGACTAATTAACGGCAATATTAACATTTTTTCGAATGATGGTAGAAGTTTACTAATTAAAGTTTTAGTTGCTTTTTTAAATTTATCAAGTGAACGACAAATGTCAAACTTGAAAGGTGTTTGGACAGTTTTGAATTATTGTATATTATGTCAAATTTATGTTATGTGTGTCAAAATATTGTGTAATGTTTGCAGTAAAGCGAATGGTAAAATATTGTTAATAATTGTCGAGAAAGTATAGTGTTTTACTTGCATACAATGGCTGAAGTACAGCACTTTGCTCTCGTGAATTACAGCCATATCGTAAGTCGATATCGTAAAAATATTTTTTAGAATATCCTATAGTTTCCGAGTAATACATTATTGAAGTAGCATTTTCAACTTTTACATCGCAGGGACACTGTAGTCTCTAGACAGGCGATTCCAAATATTGAAATCCGATTACCTTTTGTAGGCACAAAAGTTTTTGTGTCACCAGTGTTAACATTAGTTTTTCAATTGTCAAAAATGACTTACGTGTATAGTAGTAACTCGTATGTACTTGATGAATATTGTTTTAATTTGTTACGCTGTGAAAAACATATGCCAAATGGAGCTACATTTACCGCAGTGTGCAGTGAGTGCAAATGTAGTGCAACGTGAGGGAAATTTGAAACCTAATCGTGGAAGAGATGGAGGTCCAGGATTTCCACGGTCTATTGCAGCAGTGTGATGTATCATACACGAGGCTCAATTATATTCGTACCATGTCCCAGAATTAACCACAAGGGATTGGACAAGGAGGGTTAGGTCGTGGCGGCCATGGTACCTAATTTTAAATCATTTCGACTTCTTTTTGTGGGTATATTTAAAAAATTAAGTGTATTGCACCGAAGTGGATACATACTATTGATGATTTACGGAAACATATCATAGTTGCTGTCAATAACATGAGTTCAAAATGTACTAGAAGCAGAACATTTGTGTTAGTTTGTAGAAACTAAGTAAGACGGGCCTAAAATGTTGTTGTAACATCAGTTATGTCAAACTATTTTAGTAATTAAAGCCACAAATTAAATCTATTAGTAATTAATAACAGTAGCGGCAAAAGCAGTTAAATTTGCTTTATAAAACCGGCGTTATAAATTGTTCTTTATTTCTCTCCTTGAGCATTTATTTCCATTTTTTGTCCGGTCGCATATTGCCGCCTTATCAGATTTTACAGTGGACCAGTTTTCAGTGCCGTGCAGAAGTGTATTTTTAAATCATTTTCGAGCTGCCTTTTATATAGTATTTTATGTGTCACTTTTAATTGCTGACAATTGGTACAAAATTTCTAAAATAAAGTTACTCTGATTTAATCTATAATTTAATTTTGCTTGCTCGAATACAAGTTTCTTTACCCTAACAAACTGCAGATTCATGGGTAATGAAAAATTTAGCAGGTGGAATAAATCATTTTAATTATAGTGGTTCTCATCTCTTCGAAAGAATCAAGAGGTAAATTTATCATTCCATTCTTCCCGCCAACTTCGAAAAGAAGTAAAATAAGTATGTATTTCAATGAACGTTGGAATAGTTCATTCACACAATTCTCTACTTTTAGGAAGTAATAAGAGCTTCTATTGAAATTTTGAAACAAAGGGTTATATCTCGTCTTAATACAACCTAGTGCGATCAAGTTAGAAACTTTCTATAATTAAACTCTGCGCTGAAGCCACATTAATGGTTCTGTAACTATTTTTGACAAATTTTATGGCGTTGGAGATGACTTGCTCCTAAAGATATCCTTATATAGTTCATCTTAAGACTAATAAAATAAGCATCTCCTTAAGAAATCTACAAAAGCCGCCATATATGTATAACTGACACCATCTATTATGCATTTAAAAAATGTTTTTAAAGTTTGAAGCAAATGAATAAAATATAAGGTGTTCTGTTTTAGACTACCCAAATCAGTATATCGAAAATCTATACAAATAGATGCAAAAAATGCTGTATTCTTATTACATACACATGACTGAGTACAAATGGTGTTACTCTTGAAGAACATACTTTTGAAGTATGATACATTCGGTTTTCAATTACATTACAGAAATTACTTAAAGTTTAATGGAATTTTACGTGAACCACCAAATTGAAGTCGTTTACTACACAATTTTTATAGATCATAGTAAGGTAGTTCTTTTGGTTTTCGAGATGTAGTGTTAGACAATGAATAAAAACGTGTGAAATTCATTGTAGATCAGTCTATATTATATACCTAAACAAATAGTCAAAATATCGATACTTAATTTTGGTGGATTATTATGTATATAAATACGTTTGTAATTATTAAGTAATTTTCAAAATACGTACTGTATAACGTAATGCAGGAGTTTTTTTTTGTCTTATCCTTGCTACACATCATAATAACCAGTGCATCAAGTAGCAGTTTTATTTTAATTCCTTATATTTTTTTTTAAACATTTTACTTAAATAAAGGTATGTGGTCTGGTTAATCAGTTATCATAACGTTACTGACATAATGGATAAGTTTTTAATATTTTTGATGTGCATGACAATAATTTTTGGGGGTGTCCGGAATATAGGTGCCTTAATTTTTCTGTATAATAAATTGTACTAAAATAAATATATTGGCTTAACATATTTTTTTCTCTGACCAATGGTAACAGAATTATGACATGAACAGGTCTTGAATATGTGACAATGTCGCTCACACACCATGTTTGGATCATTACGAATTTGTACATAATAATTACATATAGGTACACCTAAATATAGGTACTTACTGCGAATGGTTTCCTTATAGCTATTTTCGCAGAATAATAATTACAAAGGTTTAAAACGATTTCTGTTGCTTGCAAGATGCGCTTACCGTACAAACGTCTTATTGGCAGGGTTTTGCCTAGATTCGTCATAAATTAACAGGTCATGCAACTGGTCATGGTGATGTTTACTATAAATTGTTCCATTTTTGTTTATGTACACTCGCCAGTATCAAATAAAAATGAACCGGACTACAATGCTACTATAACTAATATTACTTTTAGGTTATCAGCAGCAGCCTGCCACTTTGCAACGTTGCCGAACGTTACAGTATGTTATAGTTTTTAACGAGTTTCTCGAAAACTTCAATTGTTACTTCATTAACATTGATACAAAAAATAAATTACGAAGAATTATGTTACAGTAGCTTTTACTTAGCCCTAATTGTACCTTAGTTTGTAATTTCGTAACATAGTTTTGCATATTATTGCAGTTGTATTTTTATGTTTGAAACGTACTTGTAGATAAACTATTAGTTTTAAACAACAAGCAAGTTGATAATGCCTGTCATCATACTGCTATCATCATCAAAGCGGTTATTCAAGAGTCGGTTGAGAGGTTCTTTCATGGTCGCTATATTATCTTGATCTTGGTTCACAAATTTCCATCACATCCATTATCTATCAAACACTTCCAAAAATTTCCTAACGTTACGTTTCTAAATTGACAGAGTTATTTGTTTCCAAACCACAAGGTTTAATCGGATGTGGATTTCAAAAATGTCAGATCGGTGGCAAGTAAACAATGGAGCAAAATATATTCCTAATTAATTAATGTATTCTGTTTATGAATGCTATGAGCGCAATGTGGCAAATCCATAGGTTGACATGGGAGTTAGGATGCAAAAACCCATTTGCCAAAAACATTGATTAGTTATGGCAATATAACCTTCGCTTAATTGTTCCAGGTGAATGTATTATTTAAATTAGTTTTTGCAGTTATTTCAGTTTTCTTCATCTAGTATGAAAGTATACTGACAATATCATGTAGAAGATACGTATTATCTTTCTAATCAAGGAAATGAAATCTCGTCACCGTTACCAAATCAAGAAAATGTGGCAAGCCCTATGCGCTGGTTTCAATTTTATTAAAAAAGAGCTTAGTTACTTAGCCACTCAGCTAAGAAAATCTGAAATAAGGTGCTATGTGATTTGATTAAATTGCCTTTTTCTGTCTAAATGAGAATTCAAAAATCACCAGAGTTCACAAGAATAAACTATGACCAACACTTTCAAATATTCAAGATGATGCACTTTATTTTGATTCATAGTGGAAAGGGTTGAGTGGAACTTCGAATAGACACAGATGAAAAAAAGATCTATATTAAGTTAAATATTAATCACCGATTGTATATACTTAGAATATAGACAATTTTATGAGTTACATAAAAATATCAATTATTGTAATATTCATTCTTGAATACATAGAATTTGATTTACTGAATGTGATATTTATATAATAATATGTGGGCCAAATACACTTGCACTACATTTTGTATCGACCCACTTAGGAAGCGCCATCGTGGCGCCAGAACGATTCGGCAATGGACTCCAGCTGGGACAATGACCAGAAGCCGTCCTTTCCAAGAACGACCACCCAAACTGGGATTCTAGAAACATCCACCGAAACCGTCAGGGTGGCGCCAAGGAGAAAATATATAGAGTTCGACGCAACCCAGGACAGACACTCCAACAAAGCTTCGCGTCGACAACATCTAGTCTGATACATCCTCTGTTTCTTTGTTTTAAATAAATATATTATTTTTACCGTTGTGAGAGCGTTTCATTTTGGCTGCACGACACAAGAAACCCTCAAGTGGTGACCCCGACGTGATCTTCAAACGTAATTTAGTGAAAGTACGCGATTTCTTTTTTTTTCTAAATTAGAGTGGTTTTAATTGTGTGCAACGCCGCGAAGCAAAATGAGTCTCAACGAGGAAAACCGCGTCGCAAACCCTACCGCGACGGAAGTGAACCATGTCGCAGTGAAACTTCCACCATTCATTTCGGACGATGCAGAGATGTGGCTTCAGGTAGTGGACCGAAGTTTTCGTTTGGCGCGAGTGACCAGTGAAGAGACAAAATTCAATTACCTCGTTACTGCTCTGGACAGAAGTGTGATGAGCGAAGTGCGCGACCTGGTGATGAATCCACCCCAGGATAAACCTTATTCCGCGCTTAGGGCAGCTTTAATAAGCCGACTAAGCACGTCTCAGGAGCAAAAGACGCGGCGGCTTCTAGAGCGCGAAGAGATGGGGATTCAAAACCATCGCAATTCTTACGCCGCTTAAGGGCGTTAGCTGGGGCAAGTGTCTCCGAGTCGCTTCTACGTACCCTATGGACAGGACGCCTGCCGTCTAATGTACAGGCAATTCTCGCAACCCAGAAGAATGCCGCGTTGGACGACGTAGCGGAGCTGGCCGACGCTGTTATGGAGACGGTGATGCCCGGTTCAGCACTCCAGGAAGTAGCCAGATCTACATCTAAGGACGACAGGTTTGCTCGCATCGAACAACAGCTTTTAGAGATGTCACAGGCAATGGCTAAGCTCTTCACAAAGAGTGAACCGCGACGACCGACAACGAGGACAACTAGGTCGCGTTCACGAGGCCGTTCGCGGAGCCGCGATAGTGACAGCGATCAGTGTTGGTATCACCAACGTTTTGGTGACCGCGCCCGCGAGTGTCGCGAACCGTGCGCGTATCGTTCGGGAAACGCGACGGGCAGTCGGTGATGGCGAACGTCGACGCGTGCCCGATTCCGCGCCGTTTGTACGTTACGGATACGTACTCTAAGGTCCAGTTTCTCGTCGATACGGGTGCTGACCTTTGTGTATATCCGCGCTCACTAGTCAAACAATCGCGATCAAAATCGGCATATGAACTCACCGCGGCGAACGGAACTGCAATTGCTACGTACGGCACAGTGACAATGACTTTAAACCTCCGGTTGCGTCGTTGTTTTACTTGGCAATTTGTCATCGCGGATGTGTCGAAACCCATAATTGGAGCAGACTTTTTATCCTTTTATGGACTACTTGTGGATGTGCGCAATAAAGGTTACTTGACGAGACTACGCGACTTACGTCTCCAGGTCAACTCGTGGGTTCTTCGTCATCTTCGATTAGGACAATTTGCGGTGAATCCGTGTTTCACAGCCTGCTCAAGAAATATTCGGACATTACGCGTCCTGCAGCTCCTTCCGCGGCTGTGCAGCATCAAACCAGGCACTACATCGAAACGACACCTGGTCCCCTGTCGCTGAAAAACCGCGTAGACTAGCGCCTGACAAATTACGAGCAGCGAAAAAAGAGTTCGACGCTTTGCTCAGATTAGGCATCGCTCGTCCGTCAAGCAGTGCGTGGGCGTCACCCTTACATCTCGTGCCAAAAGGGTGAAGAATGGCGACCGTGTGGTGATTATCGCAGACTTAACACGAGAAACCCTCAAATATATAACTGAAAACTAGGAAATTAACACAACATTCACTTATCCGGCAAACATCAGAAATCATTGAAATCAAACAGGCTCCAGAGTGAGCTGAGGCGAAACTGAGGAATGGTGGAATATAAGTATTTTTCCATGTACTGGAAGCCGATGGGTAGAAAAACAGATTATTAAAATCTGACAAAGGCTGATATAGCTGAAGTGACCATCAGGGGAGGTTGAATAAATGCTTGTAATGTGGTATCCTTGAAGGAAAACTCCATTAAATATACCCTACAGACACAATAAGGTGTTGACCTATAGCCCAAGTACATGCTTCAAAATGTTGAAAATTATAATGAAGTAGATGCTCCTTTGTAAATAGTTTTCTGGAATCAATAGATGGAAAAACGTTGTAAATGGAACATTCTGTTTTGATGGCTGAGTGTGTGGAGCTGACAAAACAAAATCTCAAAAAGGTTAACACGAGAACATAATTTTCAATAAAAGTATACTTTGGCCAAAATATCTTTAAATCCCAAAGAATAGTGGTTCCAAATGAAAAAAGTCTTGGCCTATATATCATGTACCATTTGAAAAGCAGGATGTTTTAAGTATAACAATTTTAACCACGTGCTCAGAGAGGCCTAAGTGACAATAATAAAAGTCATATCGGAATTCTAGCTCGATGTTTAAAAGTGGGACTAAACCCTAATTTTTCTCGGAAAATCGGCGCTTATGATAATCAATTATCGTCCAAGATAGCTTAGATATGTCAACTACCATGCGGTTGTTTTTACAGCGTTGTAAAACAATTTTATTAATAATAACATCTAAGTACTTGATAGATAACAGTTAAATCGGTTAGCTGCAGTATTTTACATTAGTCCTTCGTGGCACACTACCAAAATACATAATCACTCATTACAACTCCGTCAGAATTATCCACTAACATACAATGAAAGAAACAAGGAAAATACCAATAGGAAAAAATAAGTTTAGAGATACGAAACTATTAATGGAAACATTGTCCATTAGTCAAGTCGATCATATGAAGAGCGGACTAGGCACGAGGGCACATAATTTTGATAACTTATTTCACATACTGTACATAAATATTACTCATTTAAAATAAGCAACTCAAAATATATACGCACTTATCATGTTATCCATATCGGAATCGAACCTTCGCAGAACGATGCATAGTACTGAACGCTTATGTGTGAACAGCGATTGAATGAACAAAAAATATTTAGTGGTACCTACAAACATCTTTATATATTTTGAAATTATAGTCACATTTCAGTGTATCTAGTTTTCCGACCTGTAATTAATATTTATGTGTCGTTTAATAATACTTCCAAACTTACTAGTACGAAATTCCTTCCCAATGACCGCCGGCTGGCGATACACGTTAATATAGCGAACCGTATTACCTCTAAATTCAGATCCCCAGCTTCTAGTGCGCTGGCACAGTATCCTTAGTAGGATTTCATCTGGCCCCTTTCTAATCTCTGTGTAGACCTGGTGCGTTGCGAACATCGATGGCAAATTCCAAACATTAATATATACTTAACTATATCCTCAAGACTAGGTTTCCTAACTACTGAGACCTTATAATCACTTAACCATTGATTACCGACTGCTAATATTAAATTATTAACGCTTCTGCTCAGAAGGCATCCCATACGGCTTAACAGTAAGAAAATACCTCTACCTAGAAAATACAAAACGCTATATATATTTATATTTCTTATTAAAGCTGATATATATGTTGTAGAGTATAATATTCCAGGTACAAGCGATTCTCATTAAAACACAAAGAAAAAACTAGAGTAATACATTTTCCCAGAAACCGTACTATCCTTGAAGAGGGTGAAGCGTAGGTTACAGTTTTTAATAAATACATGAATAAAATAATTAATAACAACCAAATTACATGTCGGCATAAGCATGGCGTCTCAGCGGGATAAATTCAATTACTTGAGGGTTGAAAATGACCTGTGAGTGTCATAAATTCATCCTTGGGTAGAAACCTGCATGTTATTGGAAATTACTACAAATAATCGGTACATGGTAAATATGTGGATATGAACTTTTATTTTAATAAAGCACAGTCACATCTAACAATCACAGAAATACATTCAACATCTGGGTTAAGAAACAGCACTAGCGAATATCTCCTCAATGCTAGTACACCTAAAGCTCAAAACGATATTACTAGAAGAAAGCGACAAATAAATACATTACTAAGCAGTAGTACGGTGGTAGCAGTTTAGTAATTTGGCTTCAAGACTCTATTTGCCTACCCTACCATGCCGTCATCTACTATCTGCTTTCTGTTTTCGGTCTTTTTCGAACCTACCGAGCGCAATGCCAGGATCTTAGTCCGTAATAGTTCCTTCATTTCTTACCTTTGCAGCTTCTTGACACCAAAACTATCTATTAGCTTCCCAAGAACTGTACAGTGGCCTAGAAAATGGGTGGGACTACCCTCCTTTTCTAGACACTCTACACTTCCTATCAAATTTAAATGATCTCTGAGTATGCTATAACCGCTTGGTTCAGGGGCCTAACAGTGGTATTCATAGTCCGTCTCCGGTCGCCAGAGAGCGGTCTCCATTCCGAAATTATGTGAAATTCATAATGAAATTAACATAATTTCGAGATGGAGAAGATCCCACTGTTAACGTACACTGTATTCATTGTACGTCCGAAATTATTTGAATTTCGTTATGAAATTCGCATAATTTCGGGACGGACACAGACTATGAATACCACTGTAAGACTTGTAAATGTAACTTTCACTTTCCACTGTTCTAGCAAAATGTTCAAAATTCAAAATTTCATTATTTCATATTACATGATTGTTTTTAACGAGACGAAACAATTATGTTGACAATAAAAACAATTGCGTAACATCGGCCGTGGCGTAAAGTAACGTTCAGATAAACGTCAGTGCAATGGCACTGCAGTTGTACTGTTGTATTGTAATTGCATGGTGTTAAATATTACTCTGTTTACATAAAATTACTGTAGACTTAAGAAGTTGGGGAATTTTTCCGCTGTAAGTTGGCGACATGCAAAAACTCAAGATTCTTGACCTTCAGATGAAGAGGTTATGTTTACGGTTTTTTGTCAACTACGTCCCTATTTACAGAAATTGTTGGTTTTTATCATTTGCCGAAAAGTAATTAAAAGCTTACAATCTGCAGGAATAGATGGCATATTTGAATGTTTGATTAAATGAGGCCCCACTAATTTCAGCAAGTCATCAAACATTGCCACTGTCATTCGGGTGTAATAAAAAAATAATCGGCATTCTCATTTCGCATTTCTTTATATAAATTATAGAAATATTAGAAATCACCTTACATGTGCTATCTGCGGTTAATAGGTCGCACCCATCATCTCCAAGTTCTTCTTTTCATTTTTTTGCATGTATAGTTTTTATACATATTGACGTCGCTGCAAATAAGAGCAGCAAAAGTAACTGTTTCTTAACCAAACAGTCCTCTTCATTCATTTTTTAAAAACAAATCAATTCTAAACTAAATATCTAAATTAGAATCTAATTTTAAAACTTAACCTGTAAGAATGTGAATCTTCTGTTCACTGTCAAAAACGCTGTTTTCTGATTGGTCCTTCTATGATTGTTGAAAAAGGATTGGTAAAAGCTAAAATGCTTTTAGCTTCTGCCATACAACTGCAGTACAACTGTAGTACTGTTAAGTTTACCTGAACGTTATAAAAGTCATCCGTATTTCTCGCCGTTTTACTTCAGTATCTTTGATTATTTGCAGGTGGGATGAGTTAACATTCCTATTATTTGGTAAACTCTAGATTATTCAGTTATTAAATGTCTAAAATTATTTGTATTTTGTAGAATACGGCGACCTTTTTAATAACTTTTCTGCAGTACCAATGTAACTGCACTAATCTTATGTGAATGAAGCTTAAGACGTCTAAATTCTTACAGCGACTTTATCAGACATACAAGACACAATATATGAAAATGCATACAAAAAAGTTTCCTACGTTTCAGTTTATGATAATTTGATTCTCAAGGCTAATAGCAAAATATACAGTAATAAGAGTTGTTATTACAGTAAACATAAATGTTTTTGTATTGGTTATGTCCATGCATCACAAATTTAATGCTTTAAATAATTATAATACAGTATCAAATGTTTGTGGTACAGTACCTAGCACATATGCGCAGTTTTTTTATCGTATAAGTGGAATAGTTAAACAATTATTTTAAAAAATGGGTTATGAAAAAGAAACAAATGAATAATACAAACCCTCAATGATAAATGAAGAATGGTGAATATTTGAAGAAGCCCACACACCAGAGAAAAAAAATCATAATACGAGCTCTGTTTATTCGGCGTAATTGTTTGTTCGATTTCTTGCTATAATATTTTTATTCGCAGGTAACAAAATACTGTAATAAAGAGAGGAAAATTTCAGAGAAAATATAAGTAAATACAGAACATTACCTTTATCCGTTAACTGTATAAAAAACATTTTACTGCTAAAAGTAATCTTAAGCTGCTTATTGAAGGAACAACGTATAGTGAATATTTAATGGATGTTATTGATTATCATTTTAATAAGTATCTTTAACAAAATGACTACATGGACGTTTAGTTTTGGCCTTGTAGTAAAACAAGTTACCTACTGTAATAGTTTATCTGGTCGGCTTCAGTAATTGAAATGAAAGAAAGAAATGTACGTTTTCAACGTAAGAAGGTGCTTTATTGTTTTATGAACAAAACTTTTTCAATTGTCGATTTATCTCAGTGCATTATTACGTTAACTAGTTTGCTAAATAAATTCCAGTTAATGTGTAAATTCATTATGAACCAAAAACAGTCCTATGACAATATAGTACAACGGTATTCCTAGAATTACTTTTCCTTATTCAGATTACTTACAATTGGAAAAATGGCAATGGCAAAAATAACATGAGATACCAAAAATTCCCGTACAATTTTTAAACAAATTGTAGACTAATTAAACTTATTCAACCGTCAACGGACCGCATTAGAGGCGTGACGTCACAATTAAGGCAACCAGCATTATAAGTGTGATAGAAATTGTCGCAAAAACTTACCTGCAAAATTTGACCTTAGGGAAAGGTGATTTAAGAGCCAAAATGAAAAAACAAAGTAACACCTGTTCTTTTCTTATTCTATTACTACACTTTAAGAAATATCATCTGGTAGATAGATTAAGTTATATTTTGACCAGTCAGGATTTTAACATAAGTTTAATTAAATCAGATAAAATTTTAACAACATTTAACTTTATTTGCACTAAACACATAACACTGGCGATTGCAACGAAATATTTAAAACCATAAGTATATAAAAGTGCAGATAAACACATTCTGACACACAAGACTTAACACTAAAACAACACACAAAATCAATATAATTTCAATATATATATTGCAAGTTCAAGTTTTTTGACAGATCAATTGAGCTTTTCATTTTGTTTATGCTATTGGTGGAGAATTAACTTTTTGAAACAAATTTATATTTTAAATTGGTCCAAAACTAGCAAGTAAAAAAAAATTTAAAAAACTTCAACTTCAAATTCAAATATCTCGTTACCAGTCAGATAATATGTCCCGTAAATATAGGTTCCATAAAGGTCATTGTAATACACAGACAAGGAAACTAATAGTTCACTTGTTTATGTTGTAATAACACTTGATTGAAATCTAATTCCTTATGACGCAAAGTACCATGGGTTGCACACCACTTTGATATCACGCTAATGTGGCCCATAGTAACTTAAAACTGCTTAATTTTGAAATATATTTTTTTTAATAGAATCGAGAAAATATAATGGTTGTCTTAGTATTATAATGCATGAATTTTATATTAGTTTGAAATGTATTGCAATATTGATAGGTCAGAACATGAGTCTGGATGCAATAATCACATAATAATTAAAATATTAACATTAATAAATTTGCATAGAATGTAAACAAAACCACGTGGCCAAAAACGTGATATCATTGGTGTGACGTTACACGCCGTTTAGCGCGGTTTGTTTCCGTGGATACAGGTGCAGGTTACGATGTTGTTGATGTAAAAAGTCGTTTGTTTCTTATATTTTTGCGTTTTTGTAGCATTTGTGGGTGATAAAAACATAGTGCAAAAATACAGTATAGGTAATGCCATAATTATCAGTAGTGATGTGATGAACTTACAATATTGTTAAACTTATTTCTTTGTTTACAATATAGATCCGCTCGTGACAATTACGGCGAGAATGCTGTTGGGTAAGTACCAGATAGATGGTTTTACTTGCGGTACTTATAAAGTTATGCCATCTGATTTCACATTAAACTACTCGTTTTAATTTGTTTTTAACATTTATTAGTGTTTAAAAATTAATTTAATAAATTCTTATTGCTATTTACTACTGATGTAAGTTTGCCTTGTCATTGATTTCCTAAACGCACCGTATACATTCTGATCGCTTAACAGGTTCGCTGCCGGTGGCAGTTTTGATAACATGTTGTCCATGCCAGTGGTTTTTTTTCTATAAAATTTGAGATTTGATAGTTGAAAATTAACTAAATTATGTCTATATGAGTTGTAATAGCGAATTTGCTGACTGGACTGTAATTTTAATTTCGACGGCATTTTCCGTCAGTGGCACTGCACGTCTAACTAAATTGAAAGCTATACACCAGTGACAGTATTTTACGTCGCAAATCTTGTCTATCAAATTCTCAGTGAATTACTTTGAAAATTTGGATTCGGGGATTATCTGAGACAAGAAAAACGAATTTGTACTTAACTTTGTTTTAAACGCTAGTAGGCGCTACAAAATGTAGGTAAGTAATCTTGGTGGATAAACATAACATTTTTCTCATTGTATGTATCAAAGTAGAATAATATTATTCTCTTAGCATTTGTACACAAATATGATATAAGTACATACTAATTTCAAGTCGCTAAATTTAACCGTTTTCATTTTATTTACTATTTTTCCATTATATGTAATTTAATGTTGAAGAGTATGTAAAATTATTTTATTTATTATTAAATTTCAAGTTTAGACTTATTTAGTAAGTTATGTGATAAATAAAATGTAACATTTGTATTAGATATATTAAAACCGACGATGTCATGAAAATTAAATTACAACAAACAGAAAATGGTTAAATTTAGCGATATAAATTAATATGATAATAATTTTCTTTTAAAACTTTGCTACATACAGTGAGAAAAAAGTTATGACCAATTTTTATCCGCGAGTACATTTTGTAGCGCCTTTTAGTGTTTAGAACAAAGTACGGATTTGTTTTTCAAAGTAATTCATTGAAAACATTCTAAAAATTTTAATAATTTGAGATCCTGTGTCTTATGACTAAGGTAAGTTGGCTAAATTGCATTATTTTGTCGCCATGAACCTGCCTCATCTGCCTCATCTGGTTACCAAGTATCGCTTTCGTCTCACACCAACAACTATGTTCTGAAATTTGCAGGAAACCTTCATCTGTATGGTAATGGTTTATTCGGGCTCTTTTTTTGAGGTTGAGATAGTACCAGCCTTGCCAGTTTTCCAGTCTTATTCTAATAAAAAAAGACAAGGAAGGAATTCGAGCCGTGTAAACCTATCTCTTAAAGCCTTTTCCGAATGCCTGTATAAACTTCCGTACTTGCACAAAGTACCCATATAGTACAAAAAATACATGCACACAACCTGATTTTTTCAGAGTGGTTGGAGGGCTGTCTCCAACCAAAAAATTACACTAGAGACCCTTGTGCGTTTTTAGAATTTTTTTCCAACTTGTACATAATAATATTAATATATTAACTTTTTTGTAACTTACATATTTGGCACTTCACCGTCCATTATATGAAAAACGATATTTATTTATTATGATTCAGTAAAGATACAAACAAAAGGCTTAGGAGCTGGTTTTTTTGGAGGGTTATTAGAGGACTGTCTCCTGAGTGGATACCCAAAAAAGCACAGTCTACCCCTTCGGTGTTTTGCGCAATAAGGGTGGTTTCTTGGTGGTGGTATGGGTGGTGGAGTGGAAATGAGTTCAACTAACAATTCACATTACTGAAAACACAAAGTTACTTGGATATTACATCCCATTAGTTCAAACTGGTTCAATCCCTATTAAATATGCTTAAATGGTTTTAAACAATAGACCCTCCGGAACAGCGGTAATGACTTTTATGTACATGTACACAAAATATTTAAGAGATGACACAATAATAATAAACCACCCCTATTGCGCAAAACAACGAAGGGGTTGGACTGTGCTTTTTTGGATGGGGACTCAGAAGACAGTGCTTGAATAATCCTGCAAAAATCAGCTGGTCAGCCTTTTATTGTATCTTTACCGAGCCATAATAAGTATAGTAAATAAAAGCAAAATAGCAAAAAAACCACAAGGGTGTCAAGAGTGATTTCTTGGTTGGAGACATCCTTTCATTCACTCTGAAAAAATCAGCTTGTTCGCATTTATTTTTTTGAAATATGTTATATTTACTGGGTTAATATTATAACTGATCATTTTACTAATTTAATTAAAAAAAGACAAGCAAAATTTAGAAACCGCACGCATAAAACTATGTCATAAAACCTTTTCATAATGCCTATGTAAATCACCGTTCGTCAAATGCAGTGCCGACGTAAATAACCCAGCTATATATGTCACCAGAGGAGCGACGGAAAATTCCGTCAGCGGCACCAAAGTGACTGCGAGCCCGACGGATTTTTCCGTCACTGGCACTGAAGGTATTAATAGAAAAGTTTAATTAATTCTTTACAACTTTTCATTTTATTTATTTTTTGATGAACTTGATTTTTCTTTTAATTTTTTTGACTCTGTGAAATATGTTTTATTAGGCGCTGTAGTATGCTGTATTCGTACATAATGACATAATGCAATACTTGTTCCATTTCCCCGGTAAGATGCACTTTCTGTGTCCATTTTGCGAGTCTATTTTGCAACTTTATTCAATACCTTTGTCTATTTAACACAATAACACCTAATAATATCACAAATAAAAAAAACTCTTTTAAAGGTATGTAGTGCGTTGTCTGAGAGCACGGCAATTGTATACAGATTACAACTAAAGTACATTGCTGTATTTAGGTGCACGGCGTCTGACGTCACTGGTCTATACTGATCGTTTTGTGGGACCGTGGCCAGACGAAATTTTTAAATGATGTTTTCAAGTTTATTTTTCCCTGAAATAGTCTGA